>CM061918.1:80867494-81047942 GCA_031002005.1 Vandiemenella viatica
TTTGTAACGTAACTTATTTCAGACAACTAACTACGCCCAGTGAACTGAATAACGCATTTCAAGTAAATTAACGAAATTTCCTAAGACCGAAGTCTCTATCGGTTGTGCAGAGAGGGATAACATTCACTGTTCTTTATTGAATCTCTTATCACAGGAAATAAAATTTTATCCACGAAAACCTAAGAAATTTAAATCCAAACTGAAAGACTTTATGTTTCAGAACCCATTTTACTCTGTGAGAGAAGTTTCTTCTTGGAACATGGTAACTAGAATTGACTAAGGAAGCACTATTTGTTTGGTGTAGCGGAAGAATAATAGACATAATTGTTCACTATGACTAATATGGTGTAAGTTATTCTTTGTGTTGAAACAATTTAGGAATGTAGCAATTATATTATCTGGAAATTGCAATCATATATAGTTGCTAACATGGGATAATATGTATTGCAGTTAGCAATGAAAACTGATCATACAAATGGGTTTTAAGTAATTAACCGGTTATCGGTAGATGGTAATCTTTTTGAATGTTCTCACTTGAGATCAAATGAATGTATCTATTTTAATTTAATCACTTGGTGATGAACATGAAGTAATGATCGAATCCTCTGAAAATGATAAAAAAAAAGTGAAAATAAGTATTAAGATACCCCCACTAAAAGTTTAAAAAATAATAAAACCGTTCTGTGTCAAAATCGAAATATGTTCTGTCTTGTAATGTGTGCAGTTTTGTTAAGGTTTATGCTGCTTCCAACGACAGATTCCTTAATCGTGGTACCTGCAATTTTTTCGAATCTGAAATACAAAAATTTCAAATTATTGTGTTTATTATACAAATGTAATGAGATGTTAATCGTCCAGCAAGAAAATTAGATAATATCTATCGAATTTCATCGTGTATATTCCTGAAACATTTAGCGTAGGCTTCGTTAGGATGTTATAAGATGAATGAAAGAAAAAAGTAAGCTTAATTCTGATGCAAAAATGTCGATTAAATGACAGTAAAAATCACTCAAAACGTTGACTGTTTCCATGTTATTAAGTCAAGAAAGAGTTTGTTGTCTTAGACTAGTTTTTTTACAAAAATCTATTTTTCATTGCATGATCTAGTCCGAGACTATTCTCTTTTACTTTTTTCACTTTTAAATTTTTTGAGCGCTCTATCCTGCCATCGTTCTTCTACCTCTCGCATTAAATATCCTTTACATTTAGTTGTTTCTCTTCTGTCTGCTACAAAATGCTTCTTTATCACTTTTTCTTCCACTATTCTCAGCATTCTTTATAACTACCAAGCCCTGCCAGAAATATTTTTTCGATTCTTTTTTCCAACAATCGAGATTCGGCACTATGCAGCAATAAGGTTCCTTAATTTATTTATGTGCTATAATCCTTCTACTAATATTTGCTTTCTTTGCCCATGACAGCTAGCTGAGAATTTTAATACTCTTTCTTCCACCTTTTATGTATTTCTTACTTGTAGTGTCTTCTGATGTGATATTGAATTTATACAGTCCTGTTCAGTTATATTTTTCAATATTTTCAGGTACTTTGTTTTTCTAGGATTAATTGCCTAGACCTCAATCGAATTTCCTCTACCGTATCATATATTTCACATCTTCTCCGTCGAAGACAATTATACTTCACTATCCGTAAGCAGGAGAAAGTAGAGTCAATCTTACTGTTTCTATGTCGTCGTAACATAATTCTTCTCCAATTTTATTCTTGCACACCGGTTCTAATTTTTTTTCCTGATGGCTTTATGCCCGTAGACGTCGAGGTCATTAGAGTCGGGAAAGGACTTGGGGCAAGGAACTGCAAGTAATTCGTCCATGGCCTTTTGAAGGAAGATCCCGGTATTCACCTGGAATGATTTGGAGAAACCATGTAATACCAAATCTGGATGCCCGGACGGGGATTCGAACCCGTCCTACCCAATGCGAGGCCAGATCGTTACCGCTCACCCACAACTCTCGGTACGAATTCTAAATACAATTGTTGATAAGCAACACATGTGTTTGGAGCATTATTTAATACCGAATGTGGCGATACTTTACTGTCAATTTTTAACGAAACTCTGCTTTACATTAGGGATTATGTATTGTTTTTACACATCGGACATCCCTTAATATTGCTCCCAAAAATCTGAGTAATTTCTAAATTAGTTGCTATCATATATATTTTTAAAATTAAAAATTCTTTCTTAACGTATTTTAATTAATTTTCTAAGAGTAAATGCGTACGTCATGAAGGCATTATCCACCACCTTAAAAGGCGATCTCTTCTTAATACAATATTTACTCGTTTTTCTGTTCTTTATTAATATGTAGTATATACGTGTGTGTATATAATTCGCGTACAATCCTTCCACCGAGTTGTATTCACAAATCCATCAATCATCACCATTATCATCATCATCATCACCTTGAGCAGCTTCCAACCACTGACCGGGTCTGTTTTGAACAAAACTTCTCCAACGCCTCCTATCCATCCAACATCTCTCTTATTCTACTGTCTTCCAATTCCCTTGTCTTCGCTCAACACCCTTCTTAAAACGTTCAAAACCTTTCACTCACCTGTCCGAGGGGCTTCCTCTTGGCCTCTTTACTTTCAGCTCCATGTCCAGCATCTTCTTTGGTATCTTCTCCTCCCCGATTCTATTGACATGACCAGATTACTGTAATCTTCATTTCTCTACTCTTTTTTTGAAACGGTTCTTCCTTGATCATCTCCCTTATTTTCTAACGCTTCATTCTGTCCTTTCTCGTAAATTCTTACGCTGCTACTCTGAAATATTATTTCCATAGCTTCTGCTCTCCTTTTGTCCCAGTTCTTCATCGCCCATGTTTCTAATGCATATGTCAAAATAGGCACAAATTAGGCCTTACTGTTTGGCGGCTCATCAATAATTAGAGTACATCTTTTTTCTCTGCTTCTTTACAAATTAGGATTAAGAAACATAGATGTAGGCCTACCTCTTTTGTGTACGTATCCTCATACTATGTTTCTTGATCTGTTATTGGAAGGTATGCAGCACTCGATTGAACTAAATGTGCGGAAAATATGTGTAGCTTGATAGACAGTGGAAACATTAGTGGCAGGGATTTAAGTGACAATGGCATCATCTCGCCAACCCGGCGCGCTAGTGAGTGACCCTATGGCTCTACTCTAGCCTTAAAGCCTAGATAACCTGAAGGATATAGTGAAATTCAGACTGGATGGCCGGATGGAAAATTTATAACCACTAACCCATATATGTGACTAATGTAAACTGGTTACGGTATTTTGGATATGGTCACGATTCCTGAATACTTCCTTTTGTGGGGTGAAAGGTCAAAACAGGTTGACGCTAAAATACAACGCTTACCTGTGTTTCGCCCTAAGGATCGCCGTTGCAAAATTTGAATAAAATCTCTTGAGTTTGAAGGAATTCAGAAATAATAATAAAAGTACAGGATCCGGCAAAAAAACCTCCCTGATTTCAATAGGCATTTGCAAAAAGAATAAGAAACATACAGAACAATTACTTATATTTGTGAATAGCCTATATGATGCCATTTTACATCACTTAGTACACTTTACTTGGTTTTGAAAATTATGTCCGATAAATGATGTCCCCCATTGTTAAGACATTCACGAAGTCTTTCCCTGAAGTTGTCCATAGTTCTTCGTGTAACTTCCCTTGGAATGGCTGCCACTTCCTGCCTAATGGCATCTTTTAGTTCTTGCAGAGTTCTGGGGCGATGTTTGTACACTTCAGCCTTTAGGTAGCCCCACAGAAAGAAATCACAAGGTGATAAGTCGGGTGACCTTGGGGGCCAGGAAATGTCTCCTCTTAAACAAACAAGACGTCCAGGGAACAACTCTTCTTAACATCCATGGACCGCCGAGCAGTGTGAGCTGTGACTCCGTCCTGTTGGAACCAAACTTCTTCTTCCTCATGGTCTAAAACAAACTGGTTGATCTGGGTCGGAGAAATCTCTATCATGTAACATAGCGATCGGCATTGACCGTTACTGGCCCCCAAGGTCACCCGACTTATCACCTTGTGATTTCTTTCTGTGGGGCTACCTAAAGGCTGAAGTGTACAAACATCGCCCCAGAACTCTGTAAGAACTAAAAGATGCCATTCCAAGGTGAAGTTACACGAAGAACTATGGACAACTTCAGGGAAAGACTTCGTGAATGTCTTAACAACGGGGGAGATCATTTATCGGACATTTTCAAAACCAAGTAAATGTACTAAGTGATGTAAAATGGCATCATATAGGCTATTCACAAATATAAGTAATTGTTCTGTATGTTTCTTATTCTTTTTGCAAATGCCTATTGAAATCAGGTAGGTTTTTTGCCGGTCCCTGTATTAACCACTGACAGAGATGATCTTAGTGATACCGGAGATTAAATAACGTAATTACCAGCTATAACGAACACGCACCCAACGTAAGAGCAAAGAATACACAATTAAAAAATAAAAAACACCCTCGTTTTATTTTTACTAACTAGTCTTATGTAACTTCAAGTCTGATGTTCTATGTAAATAACGAATGATGGCCGATCATCGTGACAGTAGGAACGACGGTAAGGACTTCATTGCATTATAAAGTAAAATTTTATCCTAGATTTTTTTTAGCCTCAAAGTTGCACCGTTTTGATGTATTTTAGTTAAATGACCTACAACGAAAATCAAACTTTATGTTTTTCTGACAATTGATTTCTTCGCAGTTGATTAGCTATTAAATTGAGCTCATATGCTGGAATTTATGGTAACATCTCTGGCCGCTGTTAATATTCCAGAGAAGGGCGGGAGTTAGGTGACGTCAACTCCAGCCAATAGCTATTGAGATGAGTGTGTAGTGGACCTGTATCGTAGCTTGAAATTTTTATCAAGGTTGTAGATCCGTTTTGCTCGGTCCTTGGATTAAGCTATGAAGTAAGCGAGATTCTATTTACTATTTATTTATTCTCATAACAAGCCTCAAATAAAATTTCTATAAAATACAGAAAATAGTGAGGTAAAGTAAAAAATAGGTAAAAAAAATTATAAGGATATTTTATATTACACATTATTATGATTCTATGGAGCTATCGTATTGAGGGAGTGGTTAACGTTATGCCCTGGAATCCGGGGAGAACACTGGTTCGAATCCCCGTTCGGCTATACAGATTTCCGTTTTCCATGCTTTCACGAAATCATTCTAAACGATTGCTGAGATGGTTCCTTCCAAAAACCCATAGCAGAATTCCTTTCATTTCCTTAGTATCAGTCGTTCCCACCTCTAACGACCTCGATGTCGACGAGGCGAAAAGCTCGACGAAAACAGAAACAAACAAAAAAATCTGTTAATTCCGACCAGTAATAGAAATTGGACAACTTTAACACTTTCAGCGGAACTACTGGGTGTACGTGTGGATCATTATGGAGTATGATGGATAGGTAAATATTAACGTAATCGATGGGCGTAACATTGACATCATGATGACATCACTACCTGATCAGTAGGCTGCGTGGTTTTCGAGTATGCCTTACCTTCTATGTATTTTGTCATCGACCGCAAACCATACCGCAGTCTTCCGTGAGAGCTTTCATCGGATAGGCACCTCCCCTGACTGTGATAACGCGTCCTCTTCTGCACAGTCCGGCCATAAATATCAGCAGAGACAGCCTCACCAAAAGGTCAAGGGATCAAGGACAACGCCAAGAGGAAGCTTCAACACATCGTTCCTCCAGTCAGTTAAAGTGAATAATTCTCACAAATGTAAATACAGTGTTTTCTTCCACTGCTCCAAGGAATATTTTTTTTTTACTTATGGCTTTACACCTCGTCGACGTCGAGGTCATTAGAGGCGGGATGGGACTGGCGACAGGAACGGGAGGGATTTCGACCATGGCCTTTTGAAGGAAACATCCCGACATTCGCCTGGAGTGATGTGGGGAAACCATGGAAAACCCAAATCTGGATGCCCGGACGGGGATTCAAACCCGCGTCCTCCCGGATACGAGGCCAGAACGTTAACCGTTTTACCCACCACGTTCGGTAAATTCAATAGTTACCTAATCCAAGAAACAAACATAACCACTTGCAAGCCATACTCAGTGGCTTGTATTTCTGTCAGGTCTGAACGATATTCTCCATTTCCATAATCAAATATACTAATGCCAAAGTTGTCGATTTATTTTATTTTTTCTTAGAGCTTTACTCATAGTGTTCGTTGATGTTGGGAAAGGATTGAGAGCAACAAATGAGAAGTACCGCAACCACGGCATTTTGTAGATACCATACCGCCATTTATATGGAGTAATTTCAAGAAAACGTGGATAGGAAAAATCTGTATGGTCTGATGACGGTTTGAACCCACGTCCTCCTGAATACCAGGCTAGAGGGTTACCGTTCATCGACCGAGTTCACTACGGATTTTAAGTTCGTGTTCATTTCCGTCAAGCGTCGGTTACCATTTTATAGTATCTTTCATCCGTTCAGTTATACGCTTTATTATCGTTGCCAGCGATTTTATAACATTACTACTGTCGATGTGACAGGTTATGGCAGTGAAAATTCTTTGTAAAAAGAATTATTACGCATTATTCTGTAACTATTAAACGAGAAATGTGACGTGTTTTTGTTACAGGTTATTAGAAGATAATTTCAGTTTCTTTTCCAATTTCGTTATAAATCTGACTTGTTCCGTAGTCTCCAGACAACGCCACAATTCTGACATATCACCACGTCAACGACGAAATCGCAAGAGCAGATAGAGAGGCGATAGTGAACAACAAGTGGAAAGCAAATTGGTCATTGGTATCAGCCCTCAATAATTTCGGAAAAATAAGAGAAAACCGAAATCTGGTTTATAGTACAGAGAATCGAACCGAACACTAATCGATTACCCACCAAGCCCGTTCGGCTTATGTGATCAAAGAATATCAACAAAAAGTTTTTAAAAAATCTCGCAGATATATTCAGGCAGGCATGCTTTATAATAAACGTTAGAGCCGCACCATTCATTTTGAGTGTAAATTTTAATACTTCTCGCAGGCAGGTTATGCAAGTGGCATGTAAAGACTGATTGTTGACCTGAACGTAATTGTACTTTTTACTTCCGATAAAGCAGATCTTTACTTTTGTTACATGTATTGAAAGACCATGTAATTATTAAACGCTACATTAGGAATGGGCAAATAAAAAATAAATATATATCGGTAAATATCGTATCGATATTTACAAACTACGATATGTATCGGGGAGAAAAAATTGATATTTTGCCTAAAGCCAGTAATATTCTAAAAATATTCCGAAAATACGTATAACAAAAAATTCGGAAAATTAAAGACATATGTGTAAATCATAAAAACTTTTATTAACTTATCTATTTTACAATCAATCAAACGAAACATGAAAGTATTCTCTGATCTATATTTTCACCCGTTAAATTACTCCTGTTGTTCCGTACCGCCAAGTTAACTCTTTCGGGCGACATAAAAGAGGCTTGGCATATCAGATACTTCGTCAACGCATTAACTTCTATCCATCAATGAAAATGAAAAAAAAATTAAAAAAGTCTATTGAAAAGAGAAGTTGTTAATTTAGGTCAACTCTACTTTGCAACACGGATGCTTACTCAACATTTTTCAACTTAATTAAAAATAATCTAAACGTTAACATTGACAAAAAAGTGACGTTGACGTTAACGTAACCCGTGAAAATTTGACATCTTTTCCAACATGTTAATCGTTGATGAAAAACTGTTAAATTACGACGAATTCGCGTTCAGATCAGATATGTACGTATATTTATCCAATGTAAATGCAACACATAAATTGATACTGATTTGCGTTTGTATAAAAATACCGAATGGGTACTTGAAATTGATGCTCCAAATAAAATATCAAATTTTGAGATATATAAGATTAAAATGTCGACGATAAACATCGATTATTTTATGAAAAAATCAATTATTTTATCAAAAACTTCGATGTTTCGATACATCGATATATTTTACTCAAGCCTACGCTAAATCAATGTAATGAAGATGTCAGTTTAAGACTACGAATCAATATGATTTCATAATTCGCCTGGAGTGATTTGGGGAAACTATAGAAAACCCAAATCTGGATGGCCAGACAGAGATTCGATCCGCCGTCCTCCCGGATGCGAGGCCAGAGCGTTAACCACTCACCCACCATGCTCGGTTGCGCTCACTTTTGCCTCTGTCGTGGCTTGACAAACTATTCGCAGCAATTCTGACAAGCAGCTTTCACTAAAAAAAATTGTTAAATTTAGTCTCGGAATTGTCGTGAAGAAACTCACTGAAGGGAAGGAAAAATCATTTTCTGTACTCGAGAATAAAGTCCTTTTTTCGTCGGCCGACCCGACGAAAGTAAACACGCTGTCAGCCGTTCTGCGATCGCTCACAGCAATAATTAATACCTGTCGGGCGGCATTGTGGCGTGTCGCCGTTGTTCTACAATAATTAGCAGCGCTAAGTAACGACCTGGGCTCGCAGATTAGACCGGTCCGGGCACTGCGCCGTGAGGAATGAAGTCGTGTCGTGACGTTCTGTCGTGTCGCCCGCGACCGGGTCAGTGCGGGGAAGCAAAAAACACTGTTCGTGATCGAGTGCGCGCGTCATTATTCAAATTACCCCTAATAGTTATTTTCTTTCCTGGCGCGCGGGGAAAGTGTGGAGAATACAGTAAATAAAGGTAATAAAACCCCCATGTCCTGTGTCCATCAGTAAATCAGGGAGTAATTTGGGAGACGTTTGTGTTTTACAGTGCAATATTTATTTGTCAGGATTCGCATCGCTTTGATTGACGTGGTTAAATTATTTATAAGCCATATGTGTGACCATTATCCGTTAATAAGGATCAGGGGTTAGATCAATAACAAAAACACCATTAGGTTTCGGGTACTGTAGATACTTTTTCGTACTGGCGATAAAATATTCAGGTAAATGAGGCGAATTTGTCGACCAACCGCCAACAGATCAAGCTAACGCGTCAGTAAGTTAGTGTGATTTATTTTGATTGGGGATCGTGTTCAACCCTTTCTTACGATGTCATACCTGCTTCCTTGTGTAGGTAGTAGCGATGGGAACCCTCTTGGAGTGGTTTCCCGTTGCCTTTCCCAGTGTTATCGTAAATGTGTTATTGTAGTGTGGATGACTATGAATTCAGTATAGAATGTTGTTTTTGCTGTATGAAATAAAAGATAAAGAAGGGAGGGGATGTCCATTCAGGTCTACTCTTCCGAAAGATACAGAAAGGGTCGGCAGGCTTAACGTCCCCATACGAAGGACGAATCACTATCAACAGTGTTGTATGCCCTTTCTCCATATGCACTGAGGTTAGCTTTGAGGCTTAAGTGAAGACTTGGCGCTCAATCTGTTGATTAGAAATTGTGCACCACCGACTCTTCTACCCTGCCGGACAAGTCCTAAAGAGGCACCTGAAATCATTACGGCCACGGAGTTTGCTTATGTCACGTTTTAGAAAATTCGACACAACAAGTGAAACCCAGTTGCCAAAAATCAAGTTTTTTAACAAAATATTTAAAAAAAAATGTTTGCAGGCTTCAATTTATTTACTAATTTTGGATAAAATGATAAATTTTCCATAAGTCTTCACCTCAACTGCAGACTTCCCAATTGCTAATAAGGTGAGCCATAAATTATTAGTCTTTCATATCTAGCCAATTGAATCTTTTCTTAATTGTCTGTAAAAATGAAGTTAGTAAAAATTTTCCGGAATTTTTGTACAAGAATGTAGAGATATGTAACTGAAGTTAAAATCTCAAGCACTAATATGAACAAGCCTTTCACCAGGATAATTAGAAGACAGATTTCATTCCTTTCTTGTCTCTCTTCTCTCTTTCCTTATATTTTTATGTTTTTATGCCTAAGCTTTGCATCCTGTTAATGTCAAGGTCTTTGAGATTATTGTGGAAGTTCTGTAAGAAAGTATGATGAATGGTTTTTATTATTTTAACAGTATCGCGCGATAAACGTGTCCGGAAGTAGCTTTTTTAGTGTTACGAGTATCATCCCTCTAAGCTCCATATGAACTATTAACCAGGGTGATTTCCCGCTGTCTTTCCAAGTGTGATAGTGTTTGTGTGTAAAACACTATAATGGTTTTTGTGATCAGAGTGTTGTTTGTATTGAGAATGGGACACGAGAAAAGGGAGAGGGTTAAATTCGATTGTGGCGAATTCATGCCTACTCTTACGAAAGGCAGCAAATGTCAACCAGGCTTAAGGGCATACGGAATCGCCTATCCCCGCGATGTTAAATTATGCCTACTACTACAGGGAACATTTTCTAACAAACTGCTGAGCTAGAGAGATAAAATTTTTACTGTATATGCGTTGATATGTTGTAACAATACTGAAAACACAACAGTTTTTTTGTCAAAGTATTTACCTACAGAGATATTTTATATTTACCTTAAAGTAAATTCTTTTCCATCTCTTTTCACTAGATTATGACCTCTAAATCTTTTGTAGATCAAATAATTAAAAAATCATTGTTTCAGAATGTAAGAGAAACCCATGTGACTAAGTCGTAAAAATTTCAAATTTCTAGGTTCACAAGTAACTGAAATAATATTCCTAGAAGAAGTAAAAAGTAATCTTACGGGAAACGGAGAAAGAAGATTAAAATATTCATGATCCATAGTTAATAAGTGTATAACAAAGGCGCATACCCGTTCTCACAAATCTATAAAAAAAAAATAGTTATAATTCCAGTAGAGCCATGTATGATACGTCATTTTGAAGAGAGGAAACTTGGCGGAATATAATAAGCCAATAAATAGAAAAACGATTTTTTTCACCCAAAATCCGATTCCATATCCCCTTAACGTTCCAGTAGAGCCATGTATGATACGTCATTTTAAAGAGGAAACTTGGCGGAATATAATAAGCCAATAAAAAGAAAAACGATTTTTTTTTCACTCAAAATCCGATTCCATATCCCCTTAACGTTCCAGTAGAGCCATGTATGATACGTCATTTTAAAGAGGAAACTTGGCGGAATATAATAAGCCAATAAAAAGAAAAACGATTTTTTTTTCACTCAAAATCCGATTCCATATCCCCTTAACGTTCCAGTAGAGCCATGTATGATACGTCATTTTAAAGAGGAAACTTGGCGGAATATAATAAGCCAATAAAAAGAAAAACGATTTTTTTTTTCACTCAAAATCCGATTCCATATCCCCTTAACGTTCCTACCCAGCAAACAAAGCACTATGAAACGTTTCGCATTACCCCATTCAGCACTCACTGATTAGAGGTTATGAGTATGATCCAGGGCTTTGGGATACCACATGGTGATTGGACTAGTGCACCACCACCTCCTCTACACTGCCGGCCAAGTTCTAACGCGTGACAATTTCTTCCACCACAGAGAATCGAAGCAGCTAACACCGCGTCAGCGCCGGACACCATTACGGTGCCGCAGAGATCTCATTTATCTCGCATGAAGAAGCTTACCCAGTTCACTATGAATAACATGGCTTTAGGCAAGGATATTCATGCGAATCTCAGTTGGGGGGATATATGCCAGATATTTCGGATGAAATGGACATGGGAGGTCAAATTGATAGTGTAGCACTAGATCTTTCAAAGGCTTTCGACAGAGTGAGCCATAAAATGATAGGAAATAAGGTAAAATCTTTAGGAGTGGATCAGAAAGTGATTTCCTGGAAAGAAGAATTTTTGAAAGGTAGAAAACAAAATGTTAGGGTAGGAAATGCGGTATCAAAAGAAGTGGAAGTAAAAATGGAAGTACCACAGGGTAGCGTGTTTGGACCATTGCTATTTATTATTCTAATGAATAATTGTATTGATTGTTTACTATCTGAAATTAGATTGTTTGCAGATGACATAATCCTATATAAAAGGGATCAAAACGGTTGTGGATTGTAAACAGTTGCAGGGTGATCTGGACAGGATATCTAGTTGGGCTGGTAAACATGGGAAGAAGGTAAATTCAAGAAAAATCAGCTTATTACAATAACAAATAAAAAACAAAAGGTTAATTATGAATTTAAGGTGGGGAAAGAATTGCTTGCTGAAGACTTGAAATGTAAATATCTTTGCATTAGATTTGATAACAAGCTTAACTGGGCAGGACACATTGGAAAGGTGGTAGGAAAAGGTTTCAAAATTCTGCACTTGTTGGAGAGAGTGATGAGGGGATGTACGAGAGAAGTAAAGGAATTGGTTTACAAAAGTTTGGTCAGACCATTGCTCGAATATGGTAGTGTAGTATGGGACCCACATTTTGAGTATCAAATACAGGAGTTGGAGAGGATGCAAAAAGGGCTGCTAGATTTGTTTCTGGAAATTTATCGCAAAATGGAATCAGTAACAGATATGATAAAGGAGCTGGAATGGGATTCATTGTAAGACAGGAGGAGGATGAGGAGGGTCATGGGAGTGTACAGGGCGTATACTGTGCATGAGGCATGGAAATATACGGTAAATGTAGGTGGATGCAGAAAAGTGAGAAGATGGGTGTTAAGTGAAATTGCCACCGGAGCATGCGCTCCATTGCAATTTAATTTAACCGTATTAACGACAGCCAATTCACCGGGTCTATGTTTAAACCTGGAGTTTCTTAACTCCCATAGTAGACGACAGCATAATACGATTGGAGGGAAGGAAATCGGCCATGACCTGATGAAGAAACCATCCCGGCATTCGCCAACACTGATTTCGGGAATCCGCGAAAAGTCGAAATCAGGTTAGTTAGACGGGGATTTGAACCGGCGCCCTCTTTAATGTTAGGTCCGACACTTTAAAACGTTCCACAAAACTATCTGGTGGCAATGTTTTAGGCTTTTGGGGTAACAACCTCGATACCGTATACACAAAATAAACGTTTTTAGAGAAAGGATTGGTTATCATTGGGGACTGCCGACAAAAATGAAACTTAAAACTTTGAATATCATACGTGCAACACGTAATACTTATAGCTACAGATATACTAAATAATAATAATTCCGTGTGGTCGTAATGACCTGGTGACAGGGTTTCTGACGGCTGCGCATTCCGTCCCTGTCGTAGCCGCCTTAACCTAACCCGGTAGTGCTACCTGGTACAGGGAAAATACGGTTTAACGTAGAATGCAAACCACAGAAGCGTTCTAGCATACTTCACATTACATAGCAAGCTGTGCCAGAGGTGAAGGTCGGGTTACGGTTGTATAAAAAGCCCCTTCCCTCCTCCTCCACCGGTGACCTTTCTTTCCTCAGTCAAACACCTTAGTCACTGAACGACCAGACCGCGAGAGGTATACTGTTAACATTAGCAAGTCGGTGACGCAATCTTATAAGAATTTACCCATCCAATAATCGCCCAACGTGACTAAAGAACTTTTCACTTCAAAAACTAAATATCTAACTTGGTCCACAACCCGACAGTTCATCGAATCTTGTCAAAGGCTAGAAGGCTAATTCCTTTCCTCAGGGACCTACAGTTTAACGTGGAATCCAAGCCACGGAACGTCCCGGCGTAGCTCATATAATCAAATACAATTCCTAAAAATTTCTGCTCAACACAGGATCTGAGACCGCGACCAGAGAGAGAAACTTTTGGAAGTAAGTGCCTTAATCGCTGAGTTACCAGACCGCCTTATTTTGAAGAATATGTGTACTGACTACTATAAAAATAGGATAAAAGCTGTGGGTTTAGGGGGCATCCATAAATTACGTGAGGTGAAATAGGGGAGGGGGGGGTCCGGCGAAATCTCACCAGATCTCACCAAGGGGGTGGGGGGGGGTCTACGGAAATCTCACGTGAGATTTTGCGAAAAATTTGGGGACAATAGAGCAAAAAAAAAAGGTCTACAATTTGCGGCAAAGTCGATTTTAGAAGGGTATTTCGTCAAAAAGTTAGGGTGTGACCTAAAAAAAAAAAATTCTACAAACGTTTCTAGGGCGATTTCTAGGGGGGGGGTTCTCACGGAACAGATCTCATCAGAAGGGGGGGGGGGGGTCCAGCCAGTTCTCACGAAATCTCTTCAGGGGGGAGGGGGGGTCCAGAAATCCGGAAAAACACCTCACGTAATTTGTGGATGCCCCCTTATATGAATAACGTTGACGGAAAATAAGGTGGTGGGGGGAGGGGAGAAACGGAGAAGAGGATTTAGATTTTTGTAAATTCCTGCCCCGGGCACGAATCGCGGCAGGCGCAGGAATTTTGAGAGTTGTGTTTAATCATAGGGGACATCCATTAATTACGTGAGGTGTAATAGGGGGTGGGGGTGGCGAAATCTCACCAAGGAGGAGGGGGGGGACTAGTGAAATTTTTTTGGACAGTAGATCTAAAAGAAAAGGTCTACAATTTGCGCCAAAGTCTATTTAGGAGGGTATTTCGTCGAAAAGTGAGGCTGTGACCAAAAAAAAAAAAAAGCTCTACAAAAGTTTCCAGGGCGATTTCTAGGGGAGGGGGGGTCGGCCAGATCTCACGAAATCTCACCAGGGGGGGAGGGGGGGTCCAGAAATCCGGAAAAACACCTCTCGTAATTTGTGGATGCCCCCATATGAGCTATGCCAGGACGCTCCGTGGTTCGGATTCCACGTTAAACTGTAGGTCCCAGAGGAAAGGAACTGGCCGTCGTACCTCTGACACAATGGCTTAGTATGCCTCCTTCGGGAGGATCCAACCAACCTCCGGGTTGTGGACTAAGTTAAGTTTTTAAATCAAACGTAAGCAGTGCTTTTCTAGTTGTTTTAAAGTATATGTATGCAAAGTTCCATCAAAATCTGATAAAAACTGTGTGAAGAACACCGGTAAAAAAACCAAAACAAACAAACATTCACTTTTATATATTAGATACAAATATAATCTATACTTTCACTGCTTTCCAAGCGCAACACATCATATTTATAGCTACAGAAATATTGTTAACATTAGCATGTTGGTGACGCGTCCAAGGTGCATATCATATGCGCAACACGTCATAGTATTTTGGTGGCAGGAAGAAGTGAACTCCGTCTTAACATCACCGGGCAGGACTATAGAACTTTTTGCTTAAAAAATTATCGCTGACATTCCGTTTGGCAAGCTGTAAGCCTAACCGCTGTGTATCTGTTTGCGGTGAAGTATCCGTACAATCGTCGCCCGCACTCACATATTCCGTGATTGATGGCCGATACGGTATTAGGCGATGGAGGAATATCTTGGCGACCGTGATTGATGGAGTGTGAGTGGGTTAATCCTTGTGCCGCCCAGCAGGATTAGCCACGCGACAGTGTAAACGGCTCAAATCTGCGTCCCCGTGGCGCCTCTGTGCGATAAACACCGTGTTTAACGTCTCCTTTCACATACAGATAGCGGGACAGCTGAGATATATAACACGAGTACAGGCAGCAGCAATATTGTATGAATCGTAATTCGTTATTTAAGCAGATGCTTAACGATGCCTTCTGATTGAAGCACCGACCGTGGTGTATAAGCTGGGGAGAGGAAAATGAAATTATGTATCGATTAATATCGTAACGATATTTGCAAACAGTATCGATATTAGGAATGGCAATTCTTTCGGAAAAAGATCGATTCTTGAATCGATTCTAATCGAAATTTGAAAAATCGATTCACAAAAAAAAACGAGGCCTAAAAGATCGATTTCTAAAAGTCGATCTTTTATCGATTTGGTGTTTGTATTTTCAATATAATTCCAATCATGGAAAACAAAAAGGGCACCATAATAATAGATCTTTTATCATTTTTAAATTAATTAAAGAAGTATCAGGTACACAACAAGAGATTTATTTCACAAATTTGTCGGTTACATAAAAACAGTTTGGAAATCAGGGCCGCATTTAAGCATAGGCTACATAGGCTGTAGCCTAGGGGCCCACACCACAAAGGGGGGCCCATACCACATGTATAGCCTATGGATCCACAAAGCCTAAATGCGGCCCTGTTGTAAATGATGTGGTTTACAGTTCCCAGTATTTAATGTCCAAGCTATTCAGGAACAACAGTCTGTCCAGTCTACTAGGATCCAAGCGGTTTCGTTCATCACTTTTTTGTTCTCGCCAGTAATTCATAAAATCATACTTCAGGTACACAACTGCCTGCGATAAATAGTGTTTCAAAGTCTTCGTTTAAACCCTGACTTTCATACGCAAGTCCATTACATGTAGAATGTGCTTTTTCACATTCGATTTTCACGGATGATATATCGATTCACTGGATCGATTCAGTACTATAAATCGATTTTTAAAAAAATGGATTTTTTTGGTCCAAAAGATCGATTCTTCGATTAATCGATCTCAGGCCGCCATCCCTAATCGATATGTATCGAAATGAAAATATCCATATGTCATTATTTTGCCTAAAGTTACAAATTTTCTAAAAATATTACCCATTTATATCAAAATATGTAAGAAAATTCGGAAGAATAAAGACACGTGTGGAAATTACAAAAACTTTTAGTAATTTATCTATTTTTACATTCAATCAAAACCCAGTATTCATCCGATGTATGCATAAAAAAACTCTCTGTTTTTATGTATTTCCCCATCAATCTACTCCTGTTGTCCAGAGCCCAAGCCAGAAATGGGCAAATGAAAAAATATATCGTATCGATATTAACAAACAGTATCGATACTTATCGAAAGAAAAATATCGATGTCGATTGAACAATATTATTGCCTAAAGTTAGTAATTTTCTACAAATTTACCAAATATATCAAAATATGTAAGACAATTCGGAAAATTAAAGACACATGTGGAAATTGTAGAAAATTTTATTAATTTATTTATTTTTACTATCAATCAAACCAGTATTCATCCAATGTAAGCATCAAAAGAAGTCTCTGTCTTATGTATTCCCCCGTCAATCTATTCCTATTCCAGAGCTGCCAAGTTGACTGCAGAAGACACTCTTTCGGACGAAACAGAAGAAATTTGTTGTATAAGATACTTGGTTATCGCATTAACTTCTATTCATCAATGGAAAAAAAAAATTGAAAACAGAAGCTGTAAATTTATGTCAACCCTCAACTTCGCAAAACGGATACTTAATCAATATTCTTAAACTTGATTAAAAATAATCTAACCGTTGAAATTTGAATATGTTGAAAAAAACATGACGTTGACCTTAAGGCAACATTGTTAAAATTTACAATTTTTTTTAACCTGTTAACCATTGATGAAAAACTGTTAAATTACGACGAATTCACTTTATTAAGACTCGTTCAGATCAGATATGTACGTACATGTATCCCATATAAATGCAACATATAAAATTGGGATTCGAACCTGCGTTCTCCCGAATACACGGCAAGATCGTTACCTCCCACCCACAACGCTCGATCCTCTTCACTTTAGATATTCCCAAAATCCATGCATCACTGCTATACAGTGGTGTGCTGCGTACTTACAGTTCTAGGAAGTTATTTCTGAGTCGCATGTCAATATTTGAAATTAAAAGTTTTTTTTCCTAAGAAAGCGTTTTTTTCCAGTGCTTTTGTTGTTAACCGCCATCAGTTTTAATTTTACTTCTTAGCGACAGAATTCTCTTACATCCATGAGTTGTGATTCGTCTGATATTTTATCTAGTATTATTGCTGTTATTCCTGCTACATGTTATCACTTATCACGATTAATAAGTAACATTTCAAAGATCATGGGGAGTGTAAATAATTGTACGAAGTTTTTATAAGACAGTTTGTGGAAGTTTTTACCAAAAAAAAAATACTTTTCCATGCCTTTTATTTTGAAACTACAGATCCGAAAATTCTTTGGAAATTTTCAGCGATATGTAGCCTGTTATAGCTTACTGGAAAACAATAGCAATCATTCTGTAGTTTATAGTTTTAGCAAAATAACTGAATGATTTTGTCAAATTTGATACTTAACATTTTTTCGACAAAATATCATCCGTTTCATTCGACGAGAAATTTGATCAATCGGATAATGAATATGTCATGAAAATATGTTTTTTTTAAATAATAACTTTTCTGAGATTCACGATAATTTTTTTAATTAAAACTTATTGTGTTGTGATTCATCTGTAAGCTACCATTTTAAAAACAATTTCACAAGGCGTATAAAGAATTCTGCTTAAAAATTACTTGTTATTGATTTATTTTAAAAAACGTTTTAATTTCTTTGCTTAACAGTTAGTATACAATCTCATTGCATGAAACTAACTCACATTTGACAATACTAGATCTTTATTTAAGGTACATGGCTCGTAGACGTCTTGGTCTTTATTGTCGGGAGGTCAGCAGTGAAGGTCTCTCCTCACACTGAGAGGCCGTGGGTTTGAATCCCGATCTGACCATCCAGATTCCCCCAAATAACTCAATGCGTATAGCGAAATGGTCCTTGAAAAGGCCATGGCCAAATCCCTTCCTGTTTCTTGCCCCGAATCCTTTCTCGTCTCTAATGACCTCAACGTCGACGTGTCGTATAAAATTGATCAAAGAACTGGAAGGATTTCGGCCATGACGTTCTCAAGAAAAAAACGCAGAGAAGATTAGAGGCCATGGGATGACATTATTGGAATAAGAGCTCAGGCGCATCACACCCAATAGACTTAGTCAGGGTGCTGCTAACGATGATGGTCGTCTTTATAACGACGGCGTGTATCGTTTTGTAAGCCACTTTTTTTAAAAAAAAGTTATGATTGCATTTTAATTTTTCTGACTCAGTACTGAAATCATTGATATCTGCAAAATTATTATAGCAGAAATGCTGATAATAGCAGAAATGCTGAAATTTCAGTGGATTTCATTAGCTGATAAGAGTGAATAATGGCAAAATTAGTGTACTAAATTCTTTGCGTACCGAGATTCGACTGTATGTAAGTAAAGTTCCTGTAGTGCAGCAGATCAGGGATGCAATAAATAAAATATCATAACGGGAACACATACTGTGGGCAGTAGTACTATTTAATTCAGTATCAATCGCATTAAATTATGATTGAATCGAAATCAATATTGACGTGGAAATAAAATTAGGGGAAGGATAATATAAACACCACCTAACGTCTTTTAGAAGCAACTGCTGATATAACACGCTGCAAGAGTTTTATAAAATTGTAGTAATGAAATGCACCGTTTCTCGGACGTTAAGTTTAAGCACCTAGAAGGCAAAGCAAGACAGAACAGCTAAAATATATTAAATGTATTATCGTGGGTATGAAAGGTAGAGTTACTGCACTAGGTACTGAGAAGTGGCCTATGTAAAGAATACTGGGAATGGTGGCTCAGATCTTAATGAAGGTAGGATTGGTTAATTTGTGTTAATAGACAGTACGTTATTAAAGATAAGATATACATTAATAACAGATAGCTGAAAACCTAATTGTAATTTGTACCAATAGATGACGAAATTAATACCAGACAGACTAAATACTGTAGTACTGCGTATACAAAAATGAACGAATTGTTAGTAAATTACTGCAGTGCAATTATTTTATTGATTATTTCGAATCATAAGTGATTCGACTATCATGAATCATGAATCCGTGCTCACAGGTTACATTTAATTTTGAATTTTTTCTTAAAGAAATTTTTACTTCGTTCTAAAATTGTATGACTTTGTTGAATGCTCTTACATTACTGTTAAAATATTAGGTAACTTGCTATAGTAAATAAAAACAAATCAACTAACTGAACAATGTTAGAATTACCTAAAAAATTCCTTTAAAAACTAATGTAAAAATAAGTGTAAATTGTCAACATAGATTCGTCGTTGATGGTAGCTCTATAAGAGATGAAACTCCTAATAAAATATTTGCCTTAGTGTTATTTCAAATAATTAAGCAACTAGGAAAAAAAATTGTCTGCGACCACATTGTATTTATTCCTAAATGGGTTCTATTACTATTACTATTACTCCGCGATTCACTAAAAGTGTGTGGTAGAGGGTGCATTGCACCTATCCGATAGGGTAATAGTTTGGAAGGGATATACGGTATATGGCAGGAGGTGCCCATGGGCTATTATGAGGAACCATCCCAGCATTCGCGTGGAATGATCTTGGAAAACCCAGATCAAGATGGCCGGAGAGCTTTATCGAAAGCTACTCCTGTCGGATTGCACATAAAGCAAGTAAAAAGCAGTAATGGAGAACAATGCATTTTTGGAACGTAAACACATTGGTCTTGTTGCGTAAATATGCCTTTACTTTACAAAATTGGTTGTAGGCCATATTCCGCAGATATTGAACAATTAATTTTATAAATAGAATGCCGGGTGCAAATAACTGTTATGGTGATTGTTTTTTATTCCCAAGATGCGTTTAGCCGTATGGTAAGAGGCATAATCGGTGAAGGTATGGAGATTAATCATCACATAAATCACAGGTAAACATGCAGTGTTTAACATACACTTGCAGCAACAGTACAGGCTTGTAAATAAAAACTTAGTACAATATGCAAATGCAACATCAAAAATGCAATACTGTTAAGTGATAAATAATGCTCCATTTATAAACAGGCCTATAAAATTTCATAAAGTGCTGTTTCACACCACCATGTGAATATTATCACAATACCACTACTGATAATGCCCAACACCGTAAGGGCGAAACGATTCTGATATTTTTTTTTTAACGTACAAACGTTAATCTCACCAGTTGTTTATAGACTGTATTTTATTTACAAATATCCAGACAGAAGATTATATATAATCTATATAAGAATCAAATGGCTATAAATCATGAGAGACACATTTCAGTTAAAAAGGTTATGGGACAAGGTTGTAAACTACCTCCTTTAATATTCAACTTGTATGTAGAAGAAGCATTAAAATAAGTGAAATAAAGATTTGAATGTTGCATAAGTGTTCAAGGAGAAAAACATCAGTACGTAATGATTTGCTGATTACATTTTTATTTTATAGAACAGACTTAGGATCCTGAGAAGTTTCTGGCTGGCATGAACAAAATACTGAAGGAAGATTTTGGATTAAATGTAAATCAAAGCAAGACAAAAGTGATGAAATGTAACAGAAATGATAGCTATCGTAGTATATTAAATTTAAAAATAGGATAGGATGCAATTGGAGAAGCTGCTGAATTGTATAAACCAGGAAGTAAAATTACAAGTGCTGACTTAAGCAGGAATGAGGTTAAAAGCAGAACAGCACTAGCGAAAAGAGTCTTCTTGAATAAGAGAAATCTTTTAATTTCAAACATTGATATAGGACTCAGAAAGAACTTTTTTGAGCACAGCGCCGTATGGAAACAAAACATGGACAGTAGGAATACCAGAACAGAAAGAAAGATTGCCTTTTTTTGTTTTGCTTCTGGCTTTACTTCGAGGTCATCGAAGGCGGTTAAGGAATTCCGTCATGACCATCCCGGCATTCACCTGGAAAACCCATATCTGGATGACTGAACTGGGATGCAAACCAGCGTCCCCCCGAATGCAAGGCCAGATCGTTACCGCTCACCCATCAAGCTCGGTAATGAAAATTTAAACATTTGAAATGTAGTGCTGTAGAAGGATTCTGAAAATAAAGTGAAAGAATAAAGGCAGGTGAGGAAAGAAATTTATGAAAGAGTATTACAGATTTTTTTTTTTTTAACTGCTTTACGTCTCTCAACAGCGAGGTCTTTAGAGACGGGAAAGGATGGGGGCAAGGAATGGGAAGTAATTCGGCCATGGCCTATTTAAGGAAGCATCCCGGCATTTGCCTGGAGTGATTTGGGAAACCATGAAAAACCCAAATCTGGATGCCCGGACGGGGATTCGAACCGCCGTCCTCCCGAATGCGAGGCCAGAACGCTATCCGTTACACCACCACGCTCGGTGTATTACAGAAAGAAGAGACAGGATTTTGGATCATAATTTAAGACATGTGGAACTGGTAATCTGTTAGTTGAGGGAACAGTCGAAGGTAAGAATTGTAGAGACAGAGATATGAAGCAGATAATTGAGGACGCATGGGTATGTTGAGATGAAGAGGAAAAGCGCAAGATAGAAAGGGATGGAGGATTGTGTTATGTTCTCGGCAACGATTCTCACATAGGAAGGTTTGTAATAAGAGTCCGATTTGTCCGCGGAAGTGAGTGTACCCATCTCGGCTGCGAGGCGTCCCATCTGGTCCGCGCAGCCTCTCCCCGGCTGGTGGGACCAATCAGCAGGCGCGGACGCCCCGCCGGCGGCCGCGATTGGCCGGCGAGACACCCGCGGGAGCCGCCCACGCGGCGCCCCTCTCCCACCTGCCGTGACGTCATGCAGCCTCCGCGGCTACAGGGCTGGGCGGGGTCAGTCTGGGAGAGGACAGCGCGGGCGACTGCGTCGGCGCCGTGCGAGGTGAGCGGGCTGCCTGCTCGGCAGGGCAAGCTGCAAGCGCGGGCGATATCAACCAACATAACAGTCGTGGCAGTAGTAAAGTCAGGAAACACTTTGTTTACGTTGATCTGTGACAGAGATAAAAGAATCGTATTGTATAAACGAAGATACAAGTGTAAACCTCCTTAGAGAACGTCCGATCTTTACGTCGATATTATTTCTTCGTTGTGCGATTACTAGGACACGCTAAATGTTATCTACACTAATATTACAAATGCGGAAGCGCCTCTATCTGGTTTTTTTTTTACGTTTTCACAACTAAACCAATTTGATTAAATATGACGAGGAAATACTATGTATCATTAGCAAGGACATAGGATTCTTTTTTTCGGGGTAAAAAATATATTGTGTTACGGAACTTTGAAAAATAACGTAATGGTCACAGACGGACAGAGTGTATAATGGTCTGTAATGTCATATCGGTGAATCAGGCTTTGTTTCTCTCTCGCAATTAGTTTGTGTATCACCTGTTCATAAATTTCATGTAACAGACACAGCTTGTAGTATAAAATACACGAGGATTTGTGCTCCATCAGACAATAACTTTGTTTTTATCTAAAAATTTGGTTAATTAGTTTTCTTTAAGAGACAGGTTCAATGGTGTCGTCTTTACCGTCATGTTATCTATCTATCATCTACATATCTACATATATACTCTGCAATTCACAAAATTGTGGGCGGCAGAGGGTGCTCAGCACCAAAGCTAATCTCTTTGCTGTGCATTCCAATCCCTAATGGTACGAGGGAAAAAAGAATTCATATAAGAATCAGTCCGGCACCTTATTACTCTAATTTCATCTTTCCTGTCCTTCCGACTAAAATAGGTTGGTGGAAGAAGTATTTCCCTACACTCAAAAGTGAAACTGGGAGTACGCATTTTTACCAATAAGTTATCGAGACTTCGGGCTTTTTGCGACAACTTTTACGTAACTTACAATTTTATATAGCCTATTCTAGCAATAAAGTTCCAGGTCCATGCCTAAGATGTCGTGGTTAACAGCTAGTTGGCTTGTGTGATATACGGAAGATTTTATCGATATGAAGGAACGAAAGTGCATTCTTCCTATATGGGACCGCGGTGTTTACATTAATGAAATCTGCTGTTTGGTTACTAAATGATGAAACAATAAAGACGGTCCTGAGTCAAACATTATAGCGTAATAAGTGTATCACATCAATAATCGATTTCGCAGTAAAACAAAGTTAAGTATCATTACACCAATCTGAATGTGGATAAGTATTAATAATCGCTATTTACGATGTTTACACCAGTATAGCAAGAAGTTTATCGAAAAGATTGAGAAACTGAGAACTTTTGGCTTAAAATGAAACTCGAACCTATTTCGAATTCTGGTGGATTGCAAATCCACGTTTATATTATACTATAAGCTTTGTCTGTTACATGAAATTTTATTACAGAATTCTGAAGCACATAACAGGTAAACGACGTCGGCCTGCCTGAATCCCTTTTGTTAAAAAGCGGCCTTTAAGTTCCCGTCTTTTTTCTATCATTTTACCTGGAAGAAACGAAGACTTTATCTACTTAGTAGTCTCAGCACATAAATAGCCGACAGTTTCAACAAGTGCCAGGTATTATAGAATTTGTCATGTGCGTCCAGGTGAAATTACAAAAATTCAATAATCTGATTATTATATTTCCAGTTGCTTTCTCGCATATTCGCCACAATAGTTTTTTTTTCGGCTGCATGTTGAAAACATTATATCATATCATTGAAAATTTAACACTCTGAAAATACACTTCTTACTTCTGTTTTAAACTTACCGATACAAGGAAATTGATTTTAACGGCAAAATTAGAACGAGATGCAAGGATATCATTATCTTCGAACATAATACAGGAATTTCATCTTACGTCTTTAGAAGAAATCTCACAGCTGAAGAAATCAGAGACTATATACTTCAAGAACTAAACATTTATACAAGGAAACCATTAGGGTTTTATTCCATGAGATGAGATACTTTTAGTATTGTCACAGGGGATGCCGTCATTATTGTCACGATATTTCCAAGTGCAAATTTCTAAGCGATTTCTATTTTATATTTTTTGTTGTTATTTTAGTGTATTCGTCAAGCATAGAGACTGTAATGAGCACTTACGTAGTTAAAAATTCGACGTTCGTTTCATACCAGGTATAAGATAATAGGCGTTGACTATTGAGGTCGTTATCCCTCTGTAGTAGATGAACTAGGGTGTTTTCCTGTTTGTTTCTACAGCGTGACATTACTGATAAGTGTTACTCTAAGTGTGGGTGAGCATGGGGGGGTGGTTGTTTCCAGTGTAGAGTGTTGTTTGTGTCATAGATGTGAGATGAAATAAGGGAATGGACGTGAAATCCAATGCTGAACCGTTCAAGCCTACTCTTCCGAAAGACACCTGGGCCGTCGAGTTTTACATTCCCTTCTGAAGGACGAAGCAACATCAATAGTGTCGTATGCCCTCACTCCATACTGTCTCTGGATAGATTTCAGTACTTTAGTGCACACTCTGGTGATTAGAAACAGTGCAACCCTACCTCTGAAACCCGGCCGGCTAAGCCTGATGATGAAAATTTCTTCCACCACAAGGACTAAAACCAGCTAACCCCGTGTCAGCATAGGACACCATCACGGTGCCACAACCCACTGCGCCAACCACTCTGAACTTTCATGATACGAACATAAAACAAGAATTAACTGTAACTTAAATTTCATTCCCTATACCAGCACAAGTGATCAATGTTCTTGCCGCAAATGTTTCACCTATATCTTCAAGGTATCATCAAAAAAAAAAAAAAATTAACAGCTGTGTTAACAAGGTTTAGTGCTGAAAATCAGGCGTATGATTTTCCCAATCAGAGTACATTGCCTCATTCCACCCTGAATGGAATTATAAACACAAATTTACACTCGACGAACCGAGTAAAAAAACTCTGAAAAATACTAATATTTCGATCGTGATAATTATCGAAAAATGGCGAAAATTTTACTATGGAGAACGATATTTTCAAAACTGTTATTTTGGCGTAAGCAATAAACATTATTTTTCTAAATAACTGTGACAAAATAATTCTTAAAGAAAGTATGCTTTCACTTTAGTGTTTGAATCATCAATATGATTAACAGGCGAAACAAAAAAGAAGTGCGGTATAGATGCACAAGATGAAAAAGACTTCAAAACACCAAAATTTGGTCAATTAAAGAGGTTTATAAGAAACTTAAAAATTATGAAATTACCGGAAAAATTAATTGGTTGCTAACAAAGAAATAAAGACAATAGTGAAAATATTAAAACCGTATCTTCATCCAGCCATAACTTTTAGCGAGATTCATTTCCATAAACACTGTACTCCAAAAAATTAAGGTTTTTTTTATTTTTTTTTATTTTTTTATTTACGAACCCTATACGACTAATTCATAGTAAGAGAACTGTTACTTTTTTTACATCCAATTTTATTTTAATATCTTATTGCATTTTCCGTCGCTTCCATATAAGTTCCATTATTCATTGAATTCTCTTACTTTAACTATTAAGCCTTCTCACAATTCGTCTGATTTTAATGCTAACATTCCTAGTTCACTTGATTTTTCTATTTGTTTTATATATATAGCATTTAGTGCAAATTCCATCCAGTATTTTGTTCACGCAGTATGTAATTCAACAGCTTAAGTCTCATTTGCAAATCATCACGCAGAATATATTAACTTTGGAATAACATGTAATAATCCACAATAATTATTGTTTAATAGCATAAGATTTAACATTTGTATCGTTCTGTGTCAAATTATTACATCATCATCTGATTCCAAGTAAAGTGAATTGTATCTATATCTATTTAGGCCTACGTAGCATTTCTTCTCGCAGTCATGAATTGTAGATTCATATTACAAATATTTTCTTTGCAATTTTTAACTGTTAAGTAGATTTCTATAGTTAACTCAAATGGTTTCAATGAACTCAGTCTTTGCAAATCTAACGCTTCTAAAGGTGAATTACTTAATTATACTCTGTGGTCCACATCTGTTCCGTATACAAATTTTCGGTTCACTAAATTTGTATTGGTAACATATGCTAGCTGAATGAACAGCATTCAGATTAGCAAATGACAGTGAACAAAGATTGGGCATTTGAGAGCGAAGAAATTTTCAAAACAAAAATTAGTGTGTATTGAAATAACAATGATTTTTCGTTTGCTTTTAGAAATCTCTGTTTTTGAATACACCCAATGGCACTAAATTAAACAGAAACATATTTCGCAAAATGACTATTGGAAAAAGTATCAAAGAACAATAAACTAAGCATAACAGAGAGGGGAAATTTTAATTTGTTGATAAGGAAGTCAATATGACTTCTGAAAAAATAACCATCAACAATTTTGCGTGCATAGACAAACAGTAGTGCAGGAAGTTGAATTTAGTAATTATACATTTTTTCTGCTGTCGTCAGTTTCTCGACTGGTTTCATCCCTTCCTACTTGAGACATCCTCTTCATCTTAACATACCCCTTTCAACTTACGTCCTCAATTATCTGCTTCATATATTCTAATCTCTGCCTTCCTCTACAGTTCTTTCCTTCAAATGTTCCCTCTCCTAACAAAATAACCAACCCCACATGTCTCATAATTTGACCCACCATCCCGTCTCTTCTTTCTGTAAGACTCTTCCACAAGCTACTTTCCTCAGCCATAATTTCAAAAACACGTCTATTTCTTACTTTATCTGTCTACTTAATATTCAGTATCTTTCTATAGCTCGTAAATTTTAAATGAATCAATTGTTCTTCATTCTGGTATTTCTAAAGTTCATGCTTCGCTATCATAAAGTGCTATGCTCCACATATGGAGTTTTAAGAAGTTCTTTCTGAGTTCTAGATCAATATTAGAAACTAAAAGATTTCTCTTTTTGAAGAACGCTCTTTTCGCTAGTGTTATTTTCCTTCTAACATCAATCCTGCCTCGGCTATAACTTGTAGTTTTACTTACAATTGAAGGGGGAAATAGGTACAATTATAAAAAGCACAGGTTTCAAATTTGAAGAGATATCTCAGAGAACGATTCATCAAATGGAAGGAAGACTCAAGTACAGTAGAGTCAAGGTGGGAAGATTTCAAGGAGATAATAAGAAAAGGAGAAGAAAAATTTATTCCAAGGCAGAAAATAAAGAGAAGTAGAGAACCTATGTACTATAATAGGGAAGTGAGGAGGTTAAAGAGGTTGGTAAGAAAAGAACATAACAGAGTTAAGAGACAGCAGGGTAGTAGGGAATATTTAAAACAACTAAACAAGGTCTTAATAACAGCAAAGAAAATGGCTAAAGATGGGTTTATGAAGAGTATTGTCAGTGCAGGAGGACCATTGACTAATGCATCTAGAAATGTCTATGGCTATATCAGGAAACTGAGAGGAAGGGAGGGTGTAGAGACACTTATAGATAAGGATGGAGAAGAAGTTACTGACGATTTGAAAAAGGCAGAAATTTTAAGTAACTGGTTCAGTGAAAGCATTAGGGACAATGAATCAGAAACAGGAGGGTCTAATTCGGAGAACGAAATTAACAACACAATTATAAATGACGATAGTAAAAAATTTTATATTCA
This sequence comes from Vandiemenella viatica, assembly GCA_031002005.1. Taxonomy (NCBI): domain Eukaryota; kingdom Metazoa; phylum Arthropoda; class Insecta; order Orthoptera; family Morabidae; genus Vandiemenella; species Vandiemenella viatica. The sequence goes on from CM061918.1 coordinate 80,895,412, forward strand.
TCCTGAGGAAACTGAAAAAACTGAAAAAACATAAAGGGGCTGGTGAAGATAATATTACTATAGATATCTTAAAGATAGCCGTATGTGACATTGTACCTTATCTTCAAATATTATTTAAATTCAGTCTGGATACTTGCTGCTCACCACAGGACTGGAAAAGTGCAATAGTAGTACCGGTACATAAAGGAGGGGTGAGAAATAGAGTTGAAACATAGTCAGAAGGAACAGACGTGAGAAAGATTTTTTTTGGTGAACTAATGCGTAACCTAGCGGAAAGACGTTTCCAGTAAATAGAATTTAACAACGGCACGTTTTGGGCTATTTCTTTAACTGCGAGTAAATAAATTTGGATAAGTAATCAACATTTACGCCAATTAAAGTGAATATTGTTTTGGTTTGATTATGCCTCGCAATTCATACTAATGCCAAGAATGAAATGTAACCGACAGGAACTGTACCAAATCATACTGAAAACTGCTAAAGATACTCCGAAAAGCGGAGAGAAACGTGTACAGAGAGTATAAATCCAAAACAAAATTCTATTGCACTGGCGTAAATATTGGTCGTCTAGCTTTGTGTTCACCCCGAAAATACAATATAAGCCTTATACCATATTAGTGACTGAGAACAACTTACTACGTACACAGATAAAAAACTAAAGGTTGCATATGATTATAGGGTGGGGTCACGATTGCTTGTTGAAGGCTTGAAGTGTAAATTTCTTGGCATAACGTTTGATAATAAACTCAACTGATCAGATCACATTAGGCAGGTGGGAGGGAAAGGTCACAAAACCCTTCATTTAATGGAAATAGTGGCGAGAGGATGTACCGGAGAAGTAAGGGAGTTGGGTTACAAAACTTTGGTCAGACCATTGGTTGAATATGGCGGTGTAGTTTGGGACCATCTTTTTGGGCATCAAATACAGGAGTTGGAAGGTGTGCAAAGAAGAGCAGCTTGATTTGTTTGTGGAAATAATCGGAGGACCCAGTCAGTAACTGATATGATAAAGGAGCTGGATTAGGAATCATTGGAGGACATGAGGAAGGCGAAGAGAGTGCTGGGAGTGTACAAGGCATACCTGTATGTTGGTAATGTAATGAGGCTTGGCAGGATATGGGTCCAGGAATTAGGAATGGTGCATGGAAAGTAAATGACGACCATGACTACAAGCTGGCATTCGATTTCATGTATAAGAGATTAGGAAAATTTTCTTTTGTGGGTAAGGGTGTCAGGGATTGGAACAAATGATCAAATCAAGTGATTTGCCAAAAACGCTGTAGGAATTTAAAATTAAAATTCGTTAATCGCAAAAGTAGATGGGGGAAGAAATTAATACTCAAATTATATAAAAAATAAAAAAGGAGTAATTGGATGACTAAGGGAATTGCGACTGGAAGGTGTGCTCCGTCGCAGTTAAAAAAATTAATTAGTTAGCTTCGTCAATTTCCTTTACATATATCAAACAGATAGTATTTTGTCAGTCATTCTTAGATAAAAAATTCCAAGAAGAAAATTTTTCATGGGGAAAATGCGTTCTTAAACAGAAACTCCTTCAGTTCGGATTTATTTTCTGTGGTGGGTCATCGAATAAAGAATATAAACAACTTTCAAAAACACTGAAAGGATTTTAAATTAAAATTCGTAAAGGGAAGAAGCAGCTGGGTGTAGAAATTGCACTCAAAAAATTCAAGGTAAAAGACAAAAAATTGAAGAATAGATTTGTAGGAAACATGCCACCTGCCACCGAAGCATATTATGCTCCATCTCAGTTAAATTAAATGAAACCACAAAAGTCGCGCATAACTACCAAGAACGCCATACTGAATTACACCGCCGAGAATGAGAAATTAAAACCATGTAGTAGAGAAAATTGCTGGATATTCATTCTTGGATTTTAGTTAGTCGAACTTATCTCGTGATACAGCTAAAGATGTTTCACAGATTGTCAGACAATAGCTGGGTTATGTGTATTACATTCTGTATTGTTACACCATTTCAAAGGTTACGCTATTTACTAGCTATCAGGACTGAGTGATTTATATATTGATTTGTCGATCAAAATGTAAGACGTGTGTGTAAGACAACAAAAAAAAAAAAATACTATCCATGAATATAACCCAATTCACTCTTCCTTTAATGCCACCCAAAGCCTAGGCTCCTATTTGTTAATTCGATAGATACTTTCTTTGATCCTCTGTTTTCTTTGAAAATCGTAATCCCTATGAGAGGAGATATAGCACTCGTTAAAATTTAGGGATTACTGGTACTCGAGTAACAGAACGTTCTCAGCTCTCGAGAAGACATTTGGCGATTTTCTTTGCGTCTTTTAGCTGTATGAAATGCCTGTTTATGATCCATACAATGCCAACAGTCATCATCCGATTTAACAAATATTCCTTATTCATCTGCATTTTTGTTCCATGCAGCATTTCGTTTTTTTGTTCCTGCAATAAGAACCGATAAAGTCAGGCCCTTAGCTGAAGCTGTTTTTTCCAATACCTCTGCTGAAGTTTAAAACTTTCCTATCAGTCCACGACAAATTACAAAAAGAGTTGAAAATATGATTGTAATTATTACGATTTCATGTTCCTGTCAGCGTCAATTGATAATAGCGTTGTGATAGATAGATAGATATGTTCACTTTGATCCCATGTGAGAATAATCTCGGGGATGTGGAACAGTACATACACTTATTAATAATGTCAATATTACTATATAATTGGTAATATTATTGTATATTGACAACAAGTTATCTACAACCCATTAGTATAATCAATATCCCCTGTAATCTACAAATAAAATCCCGAGTTAATTACTACTTATTATGTGAAACAGTGTATACACTTGTTACCAGCATCTAATAACCAGTTATTTTCTTACCAACCAGTTACCATAGTAAGTTTCACTGTAATCTACAACTACGAGGTTTGTTAGAAAAGTAATGAGATTGGCAAAACTGCGGGAGATCTGACATTGTTGTGTCTACTGGCTGATGCTAAATCTGATTGTTGATCCCTTCCACTTCCTCAGTCTGAGTTACAACTCCATACAGTTAACACATTAGTTTTGACAGCGCCATTAATAAAGTTGTGTTTTCATTGTGCGTCACAGAAATGGAGCATCGGAATTTAGAGCAACGTTGTGCGATAAAGTTTTGTGTTAAACTTGGTGAATCCGCGAGTGTGACTTTTGTAAAGTTGAAACAGGCCTATGGGGAACAGTGCTTATCGAGAGCACAAGTTTTCCGCTGGCACAAATCATTTTTGGAAGGCCGAGAACACGAAGAAATGTCGAATGAGCAAATCAAAGATCAAGACCATGCTGATTTGTTTTTTTGACAGGAAGGGTATCGTGCACAAAGAATTTGTTCCACCAGGACAAACTGTCAACCAAGTGTTTTATAAAAGTGTCCTTGAAAAGTTGAGGAAAAGAGTGATCCGTGTGAGACCAGAAATTGCAGACAAGTGGATGCTTCATCATGACAATGCTCCGTGTCACACGGCCATTTTCATCCGTGAATTTTTGACCTCGAAATGCATTACTGTTGTTCCTCAACCCCCTATTCACCTGATTTAAGTCCTTGTGACTTTTTCCTCTTCCCGAAATTGAAACATGTCCTAAAAGGACGTCATTTTGGAACTCTAGAGAACATTCAAAAGACTGTGACCGACCAGTTAAAAGCCATACCAATTGAAGACTTCCAGCGCTGCTACCAAGAGTGGGAATCACGACTCCGCCGATGTATAGCTGCCCAAGGGAACTACTTTGAAGGGGATAACATTGTTGTTTGAAAATAATAAAAACTTTGGTTAGTATGAAATCAGTCTCATTACTTTTCTAACACACCTCGTACATATTATATCATGTTGGTTACTATTTATGTGAAACAGCACACACACTTATTAACAAGATCAATTATATTGCCAACAACTCATAAGCAGTCAATTACTTAAAAACCTGTTAGTATGATAATTTTTCACAGCAATTTTTGAGTGCATGCTATCCCATGTTAGTTACTATATATGAGTGAAATTTTGTAAACAGTGTAATTACTTCATTTGTCAAAAGTTTCAATAGAAAGAAAAACCATATATCATTTTAGTAATTGTGGACAACTTTGTCACCTGAAGCAGCTTCTATGGCTATGTATGTCAGCATTAAGATTGAAGTGTTCAGGATTTTCCACTACAAATGATAGTACGGAGTATACATACTGTGCTGACATTGTTAGTACACCTAGGTTTTTAAATAGATTTCTGCAAGACGTCCGTGGGCTTGCTCCAAAAACAGTTCTTACTTGTTAACAGAAAATAATCCTTGTATAATAAACCACCCGCTTTTAAGTACAATTTAATCAGTTTCAAAACATTCGCCTTCAGATAAAAAATATGCCTGGATTTACTTGTTCACATCTATCAAGCATTACTAGTTTTTTTACAATCTGACAGAATGAACCTATTGACAATACTTTGAAAGAGACGCAAGAGCAATGCTTTGAATGACCCCAAACACAGTGCTTTTAAAAATACAGGCACGGATTGAGGACGAATTTCGCGTAGTTCTGCAGGTTTCTATGTACCATTGTAATATTAGTCGTTATTAGTTAATGTATGACGAAACCGTAGTCCACAAGCGTAACGAATCAGCTAACAGTGGCCCGTTTATTTTGTTACAATGAGACTCTGCGGGTACCAGCATTCTCTCTGTCCACGAAGGTCATTCTTTCAACACTTAGTTGCTGTATGATGACACAATAAAAAAAATTCTGTCGCTAGGCTTAACCTAGCGATAAAAAGCATTTAACTGTTACAGTTCGTTACAACGTAAATTCCGATAAAAATAACAAGTGGATCGTACTGTATAAGAAGCTACTGATTGGAATAATCGTGACTATCGCCAAGGTGATGGTGATGATGATGATGATGATGATGACGATGATTTCACGTCCTGTCACGGTCGCCATGTTAGTATAGAGGAAAGATAAGAGCCGCTCGATTCGTGACTGCTTGCCACAGCTCTTAAGGGGCGTCCATTAATAACGTGAGTTGATATAGGGGGAGGGGGTCCGGCGAAATCTCACGAAACCTCACCAAGGGAGAGGGGAGGGGGGCAACGGAAATCTCACGTGAGGTTTTGGAATTTTTTGTAGAATGTTAGGGCTAAAAATAATAAGAATAAAAAGTCTACAAATGACGCGACAGTCGATTTTAGGGGGGGGGGGGTAAAAACCGACTTTAGGAGGTTATAACCGCCGTTGGGAGCATGAGACCTAAAAGAATAAAAGAAGGTCTCAAAAAGTTGCGAGGTACATTCGTAGGAGAGGAGGGGGGGGGGGTTTTCTCCGTCAAAATCTCACGTCATTTTACAAGAGCGGGGTCCGAGCATATCTCACCAGAAAAGGGGGGGGGGTCCGGAATCCCGGAAAAACACCTCACGTAATTAATGGACGCCCCGGTACCTAACGAAAGCATCACAGAGTTGATACATAGATTTGGCTTTGGATTGTCTAGCACATAGACGACGTTGATTCGTTAGAATATTGGCAAACATGTCATGAAGTCCCCCTTCCCCCGCCAACCTATTTGAGTCACAATGACAGGAAATACAAGATCAGAGAAAACAGATGCCGTTCTGATGCTTCCTTCGTACTAGGCGAGATTGGAATGCGCAGAAAAGAGATTAGCTGTGGCGTAAAACACCCTTTGCCACCCACGATTTAGTTAGTTGGATAGTATGGATGTCGGAGTGTATTATTATCCTGCCAGGTATGTAACATGGCCAGACAATGTGAAGGGCTCTAGGGTAATGGAGATAAAGATGAGAAACATGAATATTGCGACAAACACCGGGATTTGAAGTGGAAGCCTTTTGATCCCCAGCCTGACAGCTAATCACGCGAGCAACGAAACAGCATTCCTTCAGCACGTGTGCGGCGTTAAGTCGCTGCTTACAGCGAATCTCTCGGAAAGCCAGTGGGTATGCACAGTGGATCCCAGAGCAGTGAGTCACGACGGCTTGTGCTGAGTAACGCAGGGAGATTAAACGGCTGTCGCCCAGGTAGCAACATCACAATCAGCTGCTAAGTCAGAAACAATAACTCGGAGCCGTCTCACTCAACGCTTGCAAATAAGCCGAGGGAGATACCGCGGAGATATACGAGGTGTGTGAGAAAAGTAGTGAGACCTATTTTTTACTTAACAAAGTTTAAAAAAAAACACAACAACAACAACAACAACCAAACAACCAAACAAACAAACAAACAAACAAACAAACAACCAACAACAAACAAACAAACAAACAACAAAACAAACAAACAAACAAACAACAACAAAAACTACAGTATATTATCCCCTTCAAAGTAGTTTACTTGGGCAGCTATAAACCGGCGGAGTCGTTGTTTCCACTCTTGGTAGCAGCGCTGAAGGCTTCAACTGGTAGGGCTGTTAACAGGTCGGTCACAGTCTTTTCAATGTTCTCAACAGTTCCAAATTGACGTCCTTTTATGACATGTTTCAATTGCGGAAAAAAGTCACAAGGACGTAAATCAGGTGAATAGGGGGGTTGAGGAACAACACGAATGCGTTTTGAGGTCAAAAATTCACTGTTGGGAAAAGCCGTCTGACACGTGCCATGTCATGATGAAGCACCCCCTTGTCTGCTATGTCTGATCTCACATGAATCACTCTTTTCCTGACCCTTTCAGGAACACCTTTGTAAAACTTCTGGTTGACAGTTTGTCCTGAAAGAACAAATTCTTTATGCACGCTACCTCTACTGTCAAAAAAACAACGTTTTTGCCAGTTTTTTAAGTTAAAAGTCTCCCTGAGCGAGGTTGATATTCTAGGTGCTCACGGCCTTAGAAAAATGATGTGCACCAGCCGAAAACTTGTGCTCTTGATAAGCAATGTTCCCCATAGGCCTCTTTCAACATTTCAAAGTTCACACTCGCAGATTCCCCAACTTTAATACAAAACTTGATTGCACAACGTTGCTCTGAATTCTGATGCTCCATTTCCGTAACACACAACAAAAACACAACTTTATTGATGGCGCTGCCAAATACAATGTGTTGGCTGAACGGAGTTGAAACTCGGACTGAGCTTGTGGAAGGCATGAACAAACCGGTCTAGCGCAGACCGGTAAACACTGCGTTTTCAGATCACTCGTAGTGTTACCAAACTCATTACTTTTCTCACACGGCTCGTAATTGGGGCTTATAATAGCTGAGTCCTAATATTTAGTTGGTTGGAATTTCTGTTGCCCTTTAAGGTGAGGATTTTTTAAGCTTAATTTAATTGTAATGGAGAGAACGTTCCGGTGGCAATCACCCCACACACCCATTTTTTCCTTTTCCTATTCCCACCTACTTTTGCCCTCGTCGAATTTCAATTTCAACTTTAAATTCTTTCAGTATTTTAGTAAAACATTCATCTTCTAATTTCGGAACAGACATCACTTAAAAAAAAAAAAACTTTTTCATATATTCATATGTCACTTAGAATTCTCTATTAATTTCTAATTTTATCGAAATGGTGTAACCACAATGTATGTTTCATCTATTTTTTCTTAAAAAAAAAAAATATGTCCCATTTCTCAGCCAAAACAATGCAGCGTAGCCTCGCCGTGTGTGCCAACACATCAGCACAATTCAACGACCTAAGTTGTAAACTTGCGCCTATAAGTGAAAGACTTTGCAGTAATTCTTCACCCTTGCACAAAAGCCGATAGGTACATAAACGCTTTCAAGTGAGACATTTTCCCGATCAAAGAATTAAGTGGAATGACGAATCTTTCATACTATTTCTTTATTACGATTAAGATGAACTTATTGGGAAAATAGGCTAAATCTTTTTTTTATGAATCAGTTTTATTTAACACCTGATGTTCCTGAATGAGGTGTCATGTGGGTTAAAAATCATAGGCATTTGTAGAAATCCAGTACAAAACTCTTAACAGTTTGGCGCCCAGTACATTGATTTAATTACGATAGAGCGCTAGCGCCAATGGCATTTTCCCTAGACACCCATTTTCCTCTTTCCTTTTCCTACCCACTTTTGCCTTCTACTAACTTTAAACTCTTTCAGCGTTGTTGGTAAATTATTTATCATTTCTCTTGGTAACTTATTCCAATCCCTATTCCCCTTACCAAAGAAAGAAATCTTCACACACCCTTCTGCCTGGAATCGAGTGCCAGCTTATGGTCATGGTAATCTTTTCCCTTCGTGCACCTCTCTTGGTTCTTCCACCAATGTATTTTCACGACTCATCACCAATATACGCCAAGCACATCCTATGACTCTCTTTACCTTTCTCCTGTCTTCCAATAAATTTCATTTCAGCCCCTTCATCACATCAGCTGCTGATTGCTTTTTGCGTTAATTTCTAGAACCAAATCTATCTTCGACCCCCTCCAACTCCTGTATTTTATTCCCAAAATGTGGGTCGCATACCACACCACCATATTCAAGCAATAGTCTAACCAAAGTTCTGTAACCCAATTCCCTTACTTGTCTGGATTCACCAAGCGCGCCACTTTTCCAAACATTTGTAGCGTTATTAAAAATTTGTGTGTTTGTTTTGAATAACCTGCCTACCCCAACCAATTATTCGCAAACTTTTTTCATCTTTCTGTATGTATAAACTGATCGGAGAGGAAAACTTATTGCTAGTACTGCCTCTCATTTGAATGAAAAATACTATGTTTTTTAAAAGTTGAACCTAGATTTTCATTATACCATTTTTAAAAACAAGAAATTAATGGTGAATGCTAAGTTACTGAAGAACAGATGACAAAGGAATGTTTTTTTTAATGTTGTATCTGTAATTCGCCCTTATTGATATTAGAAATTTATTTTATTTCTATGTCACACCTGTTGATTACCAAATGAAAATTTTGTATGTTGAATATTTTATAATTTTTTTATTTTTGATATGGTAAATTTTATAGATTATTTTTATTTGTTCCGTGATTAACAATAAGTTTGCAATGAGATACCAAAAAAATGGAAAACACTTAGTAACTTTTGTGTCTGCCTAGCTTCAGCACTTAATTTTTCTAACGTTCACTCTCCAAAAGCAATGTTTCCAAACTTATTCAACCCAAGAAACAACAAACTTCCAAAAATAATTCTACGAGCCACTAGCTTATACCGGCCTAATTTTTTACGTGTTTGTATATTAGTAATCAATCATTCCAAATGTTAAAGGCACGAACCGCTGTTCCTTAAGACCTATACCTTCAGTGAGACGTTCCTAAATCGACCATTAATTTAATGCTCAGATGAATGCGGCTTTCTGGCGTCTACGAAAACGTATGTAGTGATAATACTATTTCAGTAAAAATGCAGTCATATCCTGAAAATATCATGGCTTTTTACAAAGTTTGGCTTATAGCTTAAACGCGCTTCTGATTTGCACAGTACTGTATCCGTTTTATGTGAATAATTTTTAACTAATTTTTTTGTTATATTTTTAAATCAGCTCTAGTTACATTTTAAATATTCTGCATGTGGAACACCTAGCCTACTTTCGCGGACCACAGAGACACTGATCTAGGCGAAATCTAGCAAGGTCCCCAATCACCGCCTCATAAACTATGCACGTCTCACACACAGAGCATAGTTACACTCTTCATATATTGATGGCAACACATACTTTCGTCTAATACAGCATTCCTCAACCCGGGGTCCGCGAAGATGGTTGAGTTGGTCTCCAGGCTAAATATTGTAAATTTAGATACCGTATTCGTTCTGTATAAGGCGATAAACGAGTTTAAGTTATAACCTTTCAAAATCCACGAATATATCAATGGGCAGGCAAAAATCTGGCATTTCCAGGATGAGGTTAGGACAGCATTGCTCCTACAATAGTCTACTCATTTCCAGGCGGCATTAAATAATAAAAAACAAAATCCCTTCGTGTAAGGATTAAGTAAATGGCCGTTTTTTGTGGGTCTTGTATAGTTGTGATGGATCTCGGTAAGTTGTAACGTTGGTAAGAGTGGTGAAGTAAACAAAACTAAAAGGTGTAAGATCTAGGGCATTGTACTTTATTTTGTTCATGTAGTTCTGTGGTATAATGTAACATCCACCCTATAGTTGTTAAATATTAATAGTCCAAGTCTCCAAAAATTTTAGCCCTTCGTCCGCTTCATAGAATATTAGCCTTCTTTTCGATTCCCATATTAAGTATTTAATTTTTTTGTGTGTGTGTCATCAGTCTCTCGACTTGTTTAATGCAATCCGCCATCCCTTCCTATCTTGTGCTAACCTCTTCATTTTTTACATATCCCTTACAACCCACGAATTATCTGCTTCATATATTCTAATCTTTGTCTTCCTCTACAGTTCTTACCTTCGACAACCTCCACAACCAAATTAACCAATCCAGCATGTCTCAAAATGTTACCTACCAGCATGTCTCTTCTTTCTGTAAGATTCTTCCACAAACTTCTTTTCTCGCCCATCATTTCCAAAACTCGTTCATTTCTTACTTTGTTTGTCCATTTAATTTTCAGCATTCTTCTGTAGCACCACCTGTCAAATGCTTCAATTTTCTTTCTTTCCGGTACACCTAGCATAAAGTGCTGTGCTCCACACAAAGAGTTAAAAAGTTTTTACTAATTCCTAGATCAATATTTGAAACTAAAACATTTCTCTTTTTCATGAAGGGTATTCTGCTTGCAACATCATTCTTGCTTAGCCCATCGGTTGTAATTTTGCTTCCCTAGTAACAGAATTCACTTATTTCTCCTATTGCATCCGATCCTATTTTTATATTTAATCTACATTCTTCTGAGACAGATGCCTTCGAAATGTCCCAAAAGTATGACATTTTTACGCGTCTGGAAGCCCGAGAAGAGTTTATTTATAAACATAAACTTTTCGATAAAACACTCTCTGACTGCGAGCCGTCTCGAAATATTACTTTCTTTGGACGTTTTGGGGGACGCAATCTCTGCCTTCATTTTTAACCAAGTAAAGTCACACTAGCGAAGTAGTTCTTTGTTTCGGCAGTGCCATGGAAACGGTAGGAGACAAACGCCATATCTGGTCTGTTTCCGAGGCACCACCAAAACAAACAATGTGACTAGTTGGTTGGAAAATGAGTGCGGAGATTGTGTCCGTCGAAAAGTGTAAGGAAAGTGATATTTCCACGCGGCTGGAAGCTGCAGAGCATTTCGTTGATATGCAGCGCCATAAAGAACCCCCGTCTTACGGGAACGTTTATAGGGAGCACGTATAAGTATTTAACTCCCTGATACTGGCTTGGAGGTACAGATGAAATTAAGAGAATAATTATGAGTTAGGTATGAAGAAGAACGCTGAAAAATATAACACTGCACTCAGGAACAAAGGTAGCAAGAAGCTGTTTCGTCGCTGAAAATAAAAAGAACACTGATTCTGCGTAAGAGGTATTGTCAACTAAATCAGTAGTCATCTCTTAAAATAAGAGATTTTTTTGTAGCATCGTTTAGTTAAGGTGATTTGTTTTTCAGTGCTTTTAGGTATAATGCATCCACCTACTCCTATTACGAGGTCTTCTGCTTAAACACTTATGTTTCATGGAGGGTTTCTCCATGTTTACTTCATTACTTCTTGTCACATGTCCAAAGACTTTAAAAAAAAATGACTAGACGGTGATTCGAACCCACAGAACTGATGGAACGTTTGCCTAGTATCTACTGTCATTCTTTTAGCCCACTATATGCGAAGCGATATGAACTGACGTTGCATTTTGCGGAACGTTTTGTCTGCAGTCTCGTTCTAAATCTCCATAGACATATCCGTTACAACCGGAGGTGAAGATGGACAACACATGTGTTTCAGCGAGGTGGAACAGTCAGTAGTTATTGGTCTGCGCTACGAAACATTAATAAACTTTTTCATTAAATTTCCCAGTAAAGTGAATTTAAAGTTTTAAGAGCATGGTCATTAGAAACAGAATAGGAAGGGGATTCTACGATAACCGCAGCGCCGCAATTTGATTCTTATACAACTCGACGAGACAAATTGAAAGTAAAGACTTTTTTTATCTCGCTTAGTTATCGAGATGATGTATCTCAAAAGTGAATAGGTTACGATGAGATCCGGTCTGGATCAGAAAAAAAATCACCAATACTACTATATCCACAAGGTGGAAAGGCACTATAGGTGTTTTAATTTCTTCCTAGTGGCTTTTGTTATGTTGAAATATGGCGTGGACCAGAAGAAACTTCACCAAAAGCACAAGGAACTCTACCCATATCTGATTTTTAACATGCTATATCTCGAAAATCAAGCGAGATACCAAAAAAATTATTCGTCCGTTTCTTGTGAAAGGCCATGCACGAATATCTCCCGTTCTTCGTCCTGAGTATTCTTCCTGTTGTAACGATAATGACTTCAATAAGCCGTAATGCCATGAGACCATTCGACGAGACAGATCGAAAGCGATTTTTTTTTTTTTTTTTTTTTTTGATACCTCACTTAGTTCTCGAGATATCGAATGTCAACAGTTAGTTATTGCTATAGTTCCTTGTGCCTTTGGTGACTTTTTTCTTCTGATCCAGGCCAGATTTCAACATAACCGCAACCTCCAGGAGGAAAACATAACATCCACTGTGTAAATCTACCGTGTAGTTCCTTGTAGCCTGGGTGAAATTTCTCTGGTCCAGGCTGCATTTCAACCTAACCACCTCAATTTTCAGATGGTATATCTCGAGAACTACGCAAAATACAAAAAAATTAATTCTACACTTTCGATTTTTCTCGTCTAGCTAGATAAGAATTCATCATGAAATATGCCTTTGGCAAAATGTTTTTTCTGGTCCAGGTCGAATTTCAACCTAACCATCTCACTTCTCAGATACATCATCTCGAGAACTAAGTGAGGTATCGCAATATTTTATTATTCATTTTCGATTTTTATTGTCGAGTTACATGCAAAACCATCAACAAATTTCGTTTTGACGAAATTTTTTTTGGTCCAGGTCACATTTCAACCCAATCACCTCATTTTTGAGATACGCTGTGGATTAACTGCCTTAGATCCAAATATAAATAAAGTTAGCATGCGAGACATCAAAAAATTTTAGTCCTCACTTTCGATTTGTCTCGTCGAGTAAGATAAGAATCTATCGTCGAATTACGATTTGACGAAACTTTTCTTCTCGTCGAGGACGCATTTTGACGTAACCACCTCACGTTTGAGAGGCGATATCTCTAGAACTAAGCGAGATATCAAAAAAATTATTCTTAACTTTCGATTTGTCGAGTTACATAAGAATTGATGTTCAAATTGTGACGCCACTGTTATCGTCGAATCCCTCATTCGACTAATCGCTCAGTAAAAAATTAAGAAGTCCGCAAGCGTTATAATCGTCATCTTCTTTCTGCCATACTATTGCTCAAATATCGTTCTCAACACGTGTTCATTACGTGTCCTACTCGTGAAGGGGCATTTGTCATTATATCGCGAGATACACTAGACCTTTGATGATAAAACTAAATTGTGGGACCACTCATTAGGAACCAAGTGAATATCTGACTAGTAAAGGAGGTATTAAATTTGTCTGGCTCTGCGATACGTCCACGTCAAAACCGTCAGGAGCACTGTGCGCCGTGTCCGAACCCCACGTCCCATGCCCTGACAGTGAGTTTCTGTAAACCCGGCCGTCAGATGAACAAACACTGGCATCGCTCGCGGATGTTAAGGAGTCTGTCAGGGCGAGCGAGCGGTATCTAATCAAGACGTTATCAGGCTGCCGGGACGTCGAGGCGGACGCTGATAGGCCCGAGGATTAACGGGCGACAGCAGATATCGCCAGCGACCGAAAAATGGAAAACAGTTAGTTGACTTCACCACGGGCCTTCTCTCTACCTGTTGCAGGAGCTTCACCGCGTGAGTGACCGAGGGAGACGTCACGCTACCGGCTGCCCCCCTGCAGATCACTGTGCAGTTCGACTCCACGGGAGTAACCACGAAAACATAGCCAAAACAGCTATGAGGGGCCAGTCCAGATGGCAGACTCAGTATCTCCGCCGACTGACAACTCACGAAGCTCCTGAAGTAACTCCAGTTGTCAACAAGTGCTTTGCGCTCCAGTGAAGAACTCCACTGGGAATAACTACAGTGTAGTAAGTAAGCTGACTTACGGAAGCAGCATTGGACTACTGTGCACTGAACAATTCCATCCCTTCGTCATTTAATTCAAGGGATCGCGATTATAGTGATCTTAGGCTACCATCATTCACTGCAGCACCAACAAGTGTTTTTTGACGGCGAGTAGTTGTAGGAAATACAAGTGGAATAATAGTGATCAGGCTTACGGACAACAGCCTCGTTGCTAGTGGTTACGATGTGACGAAAAAGATAGTGTGATAAGGGGATGGTACACTTTCATATTGACGTTAATGTGACTACTGCCTATAATTCCATCATTTTCCATTTTAAGCTGGTTAGTGACATTCTTCATGCTCAACAGTGATCGTTTAATAACAGTGTCAATAGTGATTAAGACAGCATGGTGACGGTTTTTACATGTGAGTGATAAAAGAATAACTTGGGGGAGGAAGTAAGGACAAATCTACTCGGTAGTGATGTCAACCTGGTGAAAATTAGGTAACAAAGTGTTGAAAGACTTCTGACATTGCTGTCGATTAGGCTCATATATTTAAGTCATAACCATTACGTTGGAGAAAACTATTATATATAAAGTTGTTGGGAAGGTAAACACTTTTGCCACACTGGGACTTGGTGACAGAAGCGTTCGGCTGATTAGACTGTAAGCTTTGTTATTAGGTGGACCCAAGGGAGTGAATCATTTTTCTGTAAGACACTGTAAGACACGTGAGGTAGTGCCCATCAAGTTTTCGTCATCTGGCGTCCAGAGATGATGATGATGAACATGGGCATGTATGGGATGTGCAACGATGGTTTCCACCATCACCACCACCATGTGACCACGGGGACAGGTCCTCCAGCCGTAGCAGCCCCTCTGTACGGGGGTGAAGCTACGAACCATCACCATCTCAACCATCACCACCACCACCACGCGCAGTACCACGCTCACCACGAAGTCACCGCAGCCGCCGCGTATCCGTCGGAACACAACCACGCGCAACAGACCGGGGGCGGCTTCTACCACCCCCAGGGGGCGGCGGCGGCGGCCACCGGGCCCGAGACGGCGCCCGAAGACATCATCACCTCGGACAACGGTCTCAGCTACACCAACCTGGACTACGCCACCTTCCAGTACGGGCCTGGGCCGCAGACTCCACAGCCACCCCCAGTACCGGAAGCGGTGCACCACCAGGACGCAGCACCGCCCCCCTTCGTCGCCCCCGCCTGGCAGACAACCGAGGACTACCACCACCAACACCACCAAACTCACCCCCACCACCACCAGCTGGGTCCCACCCCCGTCACGGTGACCGAGTACCAGTCCACGAGGCTGTACAAGGAGGAACCGCAGGGTGCTGGCCACCAGCACCAGGCAACGTGTCTGCACCATCACCACCACCAGCACAACCACGGTGGCTACCAGGCGTACCAGCAACACCACCAGCTCCCGCTGGCGCACCACCACCACCAGCAGCAACAACAGCACCACCTGCAGGCCCAGCAGCACCAACCACAACAGCCACAGCAGCAACCTCAGCAGCAGCAGCAGCCGGCGATGCCGACTTACAAGTGGATGCAGGTGAAGAGGAACGTTCCAAAGCCGGCGGGTGAGTACGCCAGCAACTTTGCGCTGTTGCCATCCAACAAGTGGTTTCCAACTTTCTCCCTTTTATATTTTAACGCACTGAATGAGTTACAAATAGAAAAATATTCCGTAACATATCTTTTGGAGTGGATGCTAATGGGTAGAGTAGTTACTGTGTTAACAGTAGGTTTTAGTTTATAAAAGAGCGTTAATAGTTGTCCCCCTATTTCAGGCAGGAGGGTATCTGAGTTAGACGATCTGAAACATTTTTCTGTTTATTTCCAGATTGCTACAAAATTAATACAAATCTCTTGAAATATTCGTTAATTCCTGTGATGCAATGTGTTCTTGATATTTCAGCTTCTCTCCCTCACCAGAAATTTACGATGCCGAAATATTTTCTACGGGGAACCAAGTGTTTTCGCTATACGGAAATACTGCATTTCTATGGCTTTAACGAAATTTTTTCCCAGTGGTCCAGGCCTCATCTCAACCTAAATACAACCGCTGGGTAGAAAACAAAAGTTTAGGTTGATATGATCCCTGTACCGACATTGGCGGAAATTGTTTACACCGTTGTAACGGAACCATTTTTCTCCTCCACTTCAGGTGTTTGGCTAACACCGTCCCAAATTGCTTATGGAATTATGCTTAAGTTGTATTATCCAAAACTAACTGTGTAATTTTTGTCTGACAGCTGACAAAAAAAAATGCGTGCACTTGTTGATTCTTCTTCCCCTACCATAAAACTGATTTTTTTTTTTTTAAAATTTCTTCTAGTGTGTAAGACGAAAGCTTCACAAAGTGTCCCCAAATGTACCCAGCAGGAAATATTCTGTGATGGATTTTAAATGTAGTCGAAATATGTAGCTACATTCTGATAAGAATGTTCATTTTCTTAATAGTTTGCAATAGTCATCTTCTAAAAGCCACTGCCAAGAAAAAGTATGTAAGTTTGACGTTGACTTTGCTAAGTACCCTTCATTTTATCCTTAACAAAACATTGATATTGTAACAGATGCTTGGTTAAATTTAATTTAATACAATCTCCTAAATATATTTTAAAGCAAATAGAAATTTGGAAAGGCTACAATTCACCGCTATAGGGCAAAGTAGTTTCGATAAATAAAAAGTTTTCTTAGTGTCTACGAACTATATTTAAAGTTGTTACAACTAAGTGAACCTTTTTATGCAATTTAATATATGAAATTAATCACGCTACGTGGTTTAGGAATACGCTAGTAGTAAACGCCAACGTACAACGTATCGCATGTATAATTTATTCAATTCGTAACCTACTTCCTGCGTGGTTAAATTTTCATTTTTTGCAAAATTGTAGTAACGTCTTGAATAAATGTTCTTCATTATACTAATAGTGATTATACTAGCAATTGACATTAAAAAAAAAATGAGTAAAACTATAAAAATTTCAATAATATCGGAACGTGCGTAATTTTAGGGAGATGTGTTGCATATAGTTAAATTGCATAACTAAGTAAACCAACAGTTATTAAACCTGAATTTACTGGAGCCAACTCAACTAAGCCGTGAAAAACTTCCGTGAAAACGCATCAAGTTTTTCCCTGCGTTTCATCGCAATGTAAAATGCTTGGTTTTAAAGAAACATCACAATGCTATGTACTTCTAATCGTTCAGATACAGAATGTAATTTCCTGATAAGCTGATTTTGGAAACCCTATTTTATTTTACGACTTAATACATTCCTACAAAATATTCAGATAAAAAAAAAAATAATGCTGTTTAATTAAGAGCTTTTTTGAGAATCCATGTTTATTATATTTGTGTTAAAATAAAACCTGTACATGCTTTCATTTCGTGAATATTTACCTCGTTTTTCAAGTTTACTATAAATAACATACGCAAAATCGTGTACATTTCATAATTCGAAGAAAATGTCTGTTTTAAGTTTTGCGTGTTGCCTGAATTGCCGGCACAATACTTGGTTCTCTTTCCCAGATTATTAAATTTTGAAACACTCATAAAACTCGTTGCTGAAGTAATCCAAAACTATTTAACTGTAGCCAACAAGATTTTAGCTTCATTCTCACAAATAAAAAAAAACTAGTTCGGTACACCAGAAAATACATCCAGTATTTCTTGATCTGATCGCTTTGTTTCCGAATTGAAAATTCTGATGTGTTTATAATGCATTTATAGCCATGGAAATTTACAAAATAAACAGACGAGAAATTCTTTGTTGGCTATTTTTCAATAATTCCCTCTTAAAGTTATTTAAAGATCATCTTCAAGCTGTTACTATTTTTAATGAATCATTTCTTCCACTACCTTTTCGCCATAATGGTGGCATTATCAGGGGATGTAAATGTGTTATTACTATACATTATTAATGAATAAAAAACGACTTAATCCTTCCACAGTAACAATGTGTAAACATATACAGCTACTAATATGCTCCAAATAATAATAATGGAAATAAATAACTTATTTCAACAAAAGTAGTTATCACGGGGTCTTCAAAAAAAAATTAAAAAAATAAACTTACAAGCATTAACACTGCGACAAAATTTTACAGCTATTATTGTTATTATCATTATTATAATCTTAAAAAATTAATAAACTAGCAATAAAAGCATCGCGTAATAACCTGGGGAAAGTATAAAACGTTTGAATGATACATATAACTACAGCAAGACAAAGATTCTGCTAAGTTTATGTGCTAATCATTTAAGGCAACATAATTTAACTAGCACATTATTTTTTTCCGGCTTCGAGCAACGAAGAGTTATAAATCGAGAAATATAAATAAACCCCTTTGTTCTGCTGTCCACCCAAACCTTATCTGCTCCTGTTTACTTCTGTTGCTGCACGCGAAACTCCCAGCAAGGAATTAATTAGCAGAAACTCGAGAGCTCTGCTTCGAACAACATGATATCTAAGCTTGATTTGCTTGTACGCTATCTTTCCTCGCTGATCATATTGCTCACACATGGTTGCTATGTTTTTGTCATTACGCCGATTATTCCAGTAATTTCTCGTAAAACCATTAGCTTAATTAAATTGGGTATATGAAACACGTAATGCTATCATGAATTCGGGATGTATTAGCATATTATGCGTGACTTCGGCAGAGACTAGGCTTAATTTTTGTTACTGTTAAATTCGTTTCGAGCTGTACTGTTCACTTCGAGAAAATTGGATGTAGATGAGAAAAATATGTTTCGTTCTTGATAAATTTCACTGGCCTTTAACATCATATGTGGGACGCTGTCCTTAATTCATCTTTTATTTCTATCGCATATTATCATATTCGCACTAAGCATTTGTTTATTCTTTTTAGTAGTAAATATTAATTATAGAACGTTTATTTTCATAACTGAAGTAATGTAGACAGGTATAATTAATACTGGTTCCTTTTCATGGATAACAACAGCAGGTAGTTTTGACTATATCAAAAAAAAAAAAAAACAAGAAATATTGCACATCAACAATTTTGTATGTGACCAAAGAATCGCCAACTCAGTTGGTTCTTTGTTTTTTTTTGCATTTTATTTTCTGAAATCGTTTTTCTTTTTTGTGTTGAAAGTTGATACAAGACGAAAAATAAAGGTTGGTGTGTCGAAAGAAAAAAATGACCACAAATTATCTCTTGATTTGAGGGATAAGGAAGTGAAAAAAAACTTACATGTATAAACACTCAGGGAATGGAAAGTTATGCACGTAGTTGATGAACAATTCACCCCAAAAAGTGTAAGAACCTGTAACAAAAATTGCCACACTAAGAAGTGTTTATTGAAACTACCATCGAAGCCTAATAGCAAATGCAATTTAATTAATTTAGCTCCGATGGAACGCACGCTCCGGTGGCAATTTCACTACACCCCCCCCCCCCTTAAAACGGCACCTACCTACTTTTGGCTTCTACAAATTTCAACGTTTTTAATAAATTATTCATCAATTCTCTTGGTAACTTATTCCAGTCCCAAACCCCCTTACCTACCAAAAAAAATTCTTCCCTCACTCTTCTGCCTGAAATCGATTGCCAGTTTGTGGTCATAGTCATTTTTTCCATTCCATGCATTACTTTCAATTCTTACACAAATATCTTTCCAAGCCTCATCCCCAATATACGCCATATACTCCCATGATTCTCTTCATCCTCCTCCTGTCTCCCAATGAATACCATTCGAGTTCTTTTAAAATATCGGTTACTGATTGTGTTCACTCATAATAAGACCAGAATTACAATGTTAGAATTGATTTTCGTTACATCTTGGGACTTCAAAGTGTAATTGGTAGTCAAAAACACCGCCTCTAATTCGAAAATATTACATGAGTTCAAACAGTATAATGAAAAAAAAATAAGGAAACAAGTGGATATGACTCGTTAGTTGCAACTGAGTAGTTTGGCCTACGGCAACCGGTTGCTTATATCTGCATCTGATAGTTACACTTCGCTGTGTTTGTGTGTAAATATATATATATATATATATATATATATATATATATATATATATATATCTGTAGCAATAGACTATGACCACTATTATAGGTATTCTTTGATCCCGATCACATTAATATACTTAAGTAGGTAACGACACTGTATTTAATGGTTACGTGAAACCGATTAATTTCCATACGGTTTGATAATCATTTATAGCCTATCTAAGGCCTATCTTGCCTTTTTGTCATGCTCATAGGTTGCATCAGTTATTTTTCGTTGTTGCTAATTGGAATGGAGGGTATGTGCTGGATGCACTTTCCCCTTGCATGTTTTCTTTATTTTTATTTTCAATTATTTCGTTTTGGAATTAAACTGATCGACATCCCCGTTGGTAATTTATTCTCGTGGCTGAATTCCTGACCTACGAACTAAAATATTTTACTTTCTTATACCTGAAACCGGGAGGTCTTATCATCCTTTCCATGTAATACTCCTAAATATCGTAAAAATATGCATCCATGCCTCTTTGCCTGCGAATCTATCGATACAGCTCGATATATAAAGAAGAATTCATCATTGAAATATTTATTTTTGATTTTTTTTTTTTTTGAATTATAACTATGCAGCCTTAACCTTGTTCCTGAATGCACGTAAAGGACTCTTGGGAGAATTTAAGAAAGAACGAAAATTATTTAAGTAGTTCTGGGTCTCATCGATAGAGCTCTTATTCGGGAGAAGTTAGTGACAAATGGGACAAACCGAGACGAACAACCTCAAATAAGACGCGTTCCCCTTGGACAGAAGAGCGTAGACTGCCAAGTTCAAAACGAATGAAGGACTTCTGGGACCAAAAGAATATTAAACTCGTTGCCAATTGCAAGCAGGCTTAACGTGGTACTAGTTTGCCTCAACAAATATGTGTACATACTATGCTTCTATTTCTCTTGTAGAAAGATGTAAGACACAATAAACAGTACTGTTAAGTTCGTACATTTTAAATAAGCCTTTCATTGCTATAATTTAAAAAAGCAGTGTTTTTCATATCAGCCTGAATAAGTCTTCTGTAACCTATTATAGTGGTATGGCGCTTAGTAATTACAGGAGTTTAACATTCATGTTCTGAAACAGAACATACGGCTGCGTTACACTATCACATTCTTAAAATAATTAGTTGTATCCGCGTAATAGTTGCAGCACATTCCATCCAACACTGCAGCTTTCTGAAAGAACGCGAAACCTAATTTCTAAGTCTAAAACTCTTACACTATTAATATTATTAGTCCAGGAATTGTATCAAACAGTCCACTTTTCGCTAACATACTGCAATTTTTTCGTGTGACATCACTTTTCTTGATTACCAAATTTGATGAACAAACAATTGAAAAACATGATATCTTTCATTCTTATCTCATCAGTATATACGCATGAGAAAAGTGACAAACATTTTGGGTATCAAATACAGGAGTTGATGGGCATACAAAGAAGAGCAGATAGATTCGTTTGAGGAAATTACTTCAGTACCCTATCATGATAAATGAGTTGGAATGGGAGTCATTGGATGACAGGAGGAGGGAGAAGAAAGTGCTGGCAGCGTATTTTGGTGCTGAGACTTGGAGGGACATTGGTCAAAAGAGGATGGAAGGGAAGAGAGAGTCATGAGCACAAGGGCCGCTCGGTTTAATGCGTAAGGAGGAAGAAAAATTTTCTTTTGCTGGTAAGGGCATAGGTGAATTTGAATAAATTACCAAGGGAAATGATGAATAACTCACCAAAACAGCTGAAGGAATTTAAAATTAACATTCGTAAATGGCAAAAGTAAATGGGTGGAGAAATTTAGCACTCAAAGCACATATAGTAATAAAAATAATAAGAAAGGCATAGATGGAAAACTAGGGAAAATAATACCGTAGTAGGCGCTCCATCAGAAATAAATTCAATCAGTATTTCAATCAGAAACATTACCACCGCTGTCATATACTTCACTACGGTCTTCAGACAAGTTTATAGTTTCTCGCAACATCGCCTTCATAGAAAGTTGAGGTGTAGTACCGTCTCGACGAGGTGGAAAGTTTTGTCATAAAGACAGCTGCATAGTGGAGCTACAGTCGTAACTCTGAGAAAGTGAACGTAAACACCAACGATATTAGCTAACTTCCGTGTCAAGGCAGAGAGAAGAACGAATGTGCTTATACCGTCAGCCGTTGAAACTCATTTCTTGTCGTGACGATGCGACTTCTACACGCAGAAACGCCACATAGCGTTAACCAGATTAAGTCATGTTTAAAACTGAATCTATGTCAGGGTGCAAACGTATGGTTTCCTTCGGTTATTCCTACAGTCTTTACACTGATATTTAAACAACAGAAAATCTTTTTTTTTCCTCTATCGGAACGTAACTTTTCAAGAAAATACTGCAATCAGTATTTTATGATCATACCGGATTTGTAGCTACCGTTCTTGTGCAATAAATGTTTTTGTGTATGCTTTGTTTGGATTTTTTTTTTTTTACAATCAGTCAAAAGCTGTTGACGTTAAGAATCTAATTTTTTCCAAATAAATATTAGACAGACAATTCTTTCCTATTTCGTAACGCGCGAGGTCGTTGTTAAAATTAACCAACTGAACACTCCCGAAGGTTATGTCGCATGGAAATAACAATTTATGAAACTAATTTAACTGAATTTAAATGCAATATAGCACATTCTCCGTTGGCAATTTCTTTATTGATCTCTTTACTTCTTTATTATTATTATTATTTCATATTACGAATTTTAATTCTAAATACTTTGTGCGTTTATTCATCAGCTCCCTTAGTACTTTATTCCAATCCCTGACTTACTTACCTACAAAAGAAAATTTTCTCACTCCCTTAGGCATAAAATCGAGTGCTAGCTTGTGATCATGGTCATCTTTCCCTTCCATGCATTACACCTAATTCTTCTACAAATATTTTTCCAAGCTTCCTCATCAACTTACGTTTTGTAAACTCCCTTCACTCTCCTGCTATCTTCTAATGACTCCAATCCAGCTCCTTTATATACCAGTTGCTGACTGGATCCGGCGGTAATCTAGCTTCTCTTGCACGTCTTCCAACTCCTGCATTTGATTCCCCCAAATGTGCGTCCCACACAACACCACCATTGCCCAAAGTACTCTTTTATAATTATTCATGGTAGTAAAAACTGCATTAAATGTACTATGAAACTAATAAATTGTGAACATTTAAAAAAATGATCATCTAAACGATTCTCTAAGAAACCGGAAAAAGAAAAATCGAGTAATATACCAAACCTTCTTGTATACTTATCATTTGCGACCTATTTTAGTGTTGCTGAAAAGTTTCAGTTTAATACGCAATTCTGACTAAAATGTGTGACTAAATAATTTGTAAGTACTTACGAACATTTCACGATTTTTTTTGGCAGGAAATGCTAAATAGTTCGCAATTAATACAAGACGTCAACAGTCGCAGTGTTAAAAAGGGGACAGACTGTCATTTTTCACAGACAGGAAGAGGAATTGTACATCGATTACCTTTTTAACGTCTTTGCGTAGAGTATAAGAAACACAATATAAATATTTTTTAAACTGACATTCTTTTGGTTTCAGTACAAAACAATATCGACAGTCATTTTCCATTATCCCAGTATAAGAGACTCACCCTGTGGGATTCATAGAAATTAAATGTGTAGAAAAATAATTACATAACAAAATTTAAACTTATTCCTTACCAGATGTCTTAGGAGCTTGTTTAAGATATATATGCCTGAATATTTGACCCCTTTTTGAACAAATGACAATAACTTGTAATCCCTAGGAGATAATTTTTTCTTTTGTTCTCATAATTGTGTATTTTACGATTTCTTTCAAATAGAGTGTGATTGGTGTTATCACAAAAACAGTTAATATGCTTCAGGGGCAGTGAAAAATAAAGAGAACTGAGAATACAAGTTTATTTGACACAGCTAAATAGTTGGATGAATGAATCAAGACCTACTTTTTTTAAGATTTAATCATCTTTTTAATATCTGCACTAA
The DNA here is from genome assembly GCA_031002005.1 of Vandiemenella viatica. Taxonomy (NCBI): domain Eukaryota; kingdom Metazoa; phylum Arthropoda; class Insecta; order Orthoptera; family Morabidae; genus Vandiemenella; species Vandiemenella viatica. The sequence goes on from CM061918.1 coordinate 80,919,563, forward strand.
ATTTCGACAAATACGCTTAATATCACTCATTTCGTGTCTGTTATCTCTTTATTTTTATTAATTCTGTGTACACCCACAAGGCAGATAATAAATGACACTAAAGCCAGACTTATATTTAATGTATTCCTACGACATTTCCGAAAAACTGACCTCGCTAGTTACGTAGAACATAAATATAAATTTTCTTTAATAAATACGAAGGGTTTTGTTATAATGTGCTGTAGCTAGTCATGTGCACGTATTAAAATTTGCGACTGTAAAAATATTACTTAATGGACTGATTCTGTATAGTTTTACTTAAAGTGAAAACGACTCTTTTTTATTAATCCATTCTAACAAGCCACTGATAGGAGAAGAAATTTTCCTTAAAATACTAATAGAGACATCTTGATTGTATATCGCTGCAATGTTGGGAGCTGGAAGAAACATTTATTTTCATTCTGCGTTGGAGACTTATTTACATCTCTTGAACAGCTGTACCAGAATTTGAGTTCTAATTGGCCCTACATATTCTGTGCCAAGCAACAATACTGTGAAAAATAGACGAGTCCTTGGAATTAGTCAACACACCTGTCCATAAGACTTGCGCGATTTCCTCGTTCTAAAAATCACCAAGAAATATACTAGATATATTACTGATCATTACAAAACCTGTAATAAATCAGCAAGTTACGTTCTTCTTTTCCATGTATGTGGTGCAAATATGATGAGCAGAATACATGTTTGGAAAACATAGGCCTACGTATGGCTTCTTGTTTCGAACGCGGTTATTAAGGCTGATGCACATACTATTTTTTGTTTTGTTTTTATTTTATTTTATTTTTTAATTTGTTGATCATTTTCATCATATTTCAGATACACCAAATCAATTTACAGTTGTTAAAAACATTTTTGTGCTATAAAGTATTATTAAAAACCCAGTGTTTATTACTAGTAAACAATATAATGAAAACTATTTTCATTTTTTGGAACGTTACTTCATATTTTGTGCACGGATAAGTTTAGAACGTCTTCTTGATACACGTATCTTAAGATTAATTTTAAATGTACATGGCGCGTAGATAATGACTTGAGTATGAACATTCATTACGTCTTAAAACTTTCTTAACGACATGAAATATGTTGATCACTGCGCAATTTCTGTACGAAACCCATCAGCAAAAACTTCGACACCACGTATAACATTAGTCATTAGAATCCAATTGCAAAGATTGGTGAATTTGATACACGACTGTTCAGCTTTTCACGGAAAAGGAAATGAAATTCCGTGATTCACCACAGAACTTACGTCTATTACCCTATGATCTAGAACCGAACGCAACAATGTTAACATAAAATCTTTTATTAAATTTTTATGTACTAGATGACCCGTGCGAAAATTTCGCGAATAAAATGCGATGAATTGTGAGGTTGAATATAATGTCACCAAGTTCAGTCATTACTCTTCATACTCCTACTTCATTTGTCGATTTTGGTTAAAAATCCAGGAAGATAAATGGTTCGAAACACAAAAAACGAATTTTAGAAAAATTAACATTTTTGCCCTTTAAGGATCGAATTACAAAAGATTCCTTTCTTAAAATGTAATGATACTACGGCGGAGAACTTAATCTTTAATATGATACCTCATTTATCTATATAGGTTAGATATTAAAGGAGATAATCGCTCGTGACACAAAAGCGCATTGCAAAAAAATTGATACTTTTACCCTTTAAGGCTCGAATTACGAAAAAAGACTTTCTTAAAATATAATGTTACCACGACGGAGATCTTATTCTTTAATATGATATCTCATTTATCTACATCGGTTAGATACCAAGGGAGATAAATAGCTCGTGACACAGAAATGCGTTGTAGAACCATTTATACTTTTTCCCTTTAAGGGTTGAATTCCAAAAAATTCTTTCTTAAAATATGATGTCACAAAGCTGAGACATTACTCCTTATAATCCTACTTCATTTATCGATTTTGGTTTGATATCCAGGGAGATAAATGACTCGAGATACAAAAAACACATTTTAGAAAAATTGACATTTCTGCCCTTAAAGGGTCGAATTACGAAAAATTCCTTTAATAAAATATAATGTTACCACGGCGGAGACCTTAGTCTTTAATTTGATACCTCTTTTATCTATAGCGGTTAGATATTAAGGGAGATAAATCGCTCGTGACACAAAAACGAATTGCAAAAATATTAATACTTTTTGCCCTTTAAGGGTCGAATTCCGAAAAATTTCTGTCTTAATTTATGACGTCACTAAATCGGAGATCTTAATCTTTAAGATGATATTTCATAAAACTATTTCGGATAAGTATCCATTGGGATAAATGACTCGTAACACAGAAAACAGCATTTTAGAAATATTGACATTGTTGCCCTTTAAGGGTCGAATTCCGAAAACTTCATTTCTTAAAATATGATGTGACCAAAGTGAAGACCATAAAATTTAAAATGACACCTCATTCATTGATTTCGGTTAAGTATGAAGGAAGATACAGGCTTGTGACAAAAAAATACCTTATAGTAATAATACATATATGATTCTATAGTAATTTTAAATGATTATTAAGTAAATATTTCGGTTTAAGATTTTCTTGACAAATAGGGCTGCGAGTTGTTCAAAATTTTCATTTCCGAAGCTATCACATATCTTTGTCGTTAAATTTCTGGAAGAATATAATTTTTTGCCTTCGACAGGGAAACTATAAACACGAAATGTTGTATTTCTTTACTTTTGTAGAAACATTAAAGCCATTTTTATAAAATCCTTGCTGCGTTGACGCAGACACGAAACTTGCCCCAATTTGAAATCAGTTTCTCTGTTCCTTCCTTAATATTAATTTCTGATGTCATGTATTCCGCTAGGTGGAACTAACAGATAATTCGCATATTTAATTGTAACTACGATTACTTTATTGCAAGACGTCATACAATTAATATTCTCGGCTATACGTTTGGTTTCAGTACAACATTTTTTTATAGAACATTGTAGAATCTGCATAATTAATATAGGCCATTTCTTCCGCAATTTCATGTTAATATGATAAATCAATAATAATCAATAATTAATATAATAAATCTAAAAAGCGCCAAAACAGCTGTTATTTCAATTTTTGATTATTTCGAGGTATCTTCAGCTGTACAATACCTTGTTACATTCCTGTCATGAAGTGTGGTACTTGATAATCTTTGTCTTCAACCAGTAACAAATAAATTGCTTCCGACCATCATGAAAATAAAATACAACAGAACAATATGAAAAGTGAGGTAACTGGCGCAGGTTTAAGTGATTAAGAGCCTCCAATGTTTCTAAGCACGTAAAACATTGGAAGTGTAACCCTGATTGAAGACTCAACTCACGACATAAACGTAATTAAAAAACTGGATTGCTGAAGATACCTAGATGAGGGGTGAAACGTTTCCGAAATAAACGAAAATCCAACAACAGTTTTATTTACTTTTTAAAAAGTGACAAAATATTATATTCTCAATGCCACCGACAAATTGTAATAACTTACTTTACTACGTCATCAGAAGAGTTTAAGGTATGGGTTCAGAAATCTGAACACAGAAACGGTGTAAACGGTAAATCATCACTTGGCACTTATAGTTGATCTTCTACAGTAAACATATGCTGAACAGAATTAATGTCACTCCATTTTACAACATGTAAATAAAAGATCTTGGTAGTGAATTCTAGTGGCACTTTTAAATCTGATGTATTGAACAGTCATAACCAAGACTGAGTTATTATTAGTATACAGTTTTACCCCTTTAATCATTATGATATTATTTCCACAAATAAAAGTCAGTTTTAAAAATGCAATTTTGAGATGATGGCTTGATATTTCCCATCGACTCGAGCAAATACAAACGAGTCTTACGGTCACATTTCCAGGAGGATTAGTGAAGAGGTGTATTGACCCTTCCTGGATATCATACTTCGTGCACGAAAACACTTCACTCATATCAAATCTGAGATTCTCACTTTGCCCTCATTTATCTCGACACAGATTCATTTCTAATGACGAGTTTTCAGATGTGACTTATTTATGACATGGGCAACTTACACGATCACTGGCAAACGTGCTGAATGAATGTGATTTTGATTCATGAACTTCGAGATGCGGTAGAAAAATAAAATTTCCAAATGGAAAAAGAAAAATATCCAGAAATAAATTTTTCATAGCTGCAGCAATCAATTTATTTTTAATTAATTGATTTGATTGTGATGGAGCTTGCTTCTTCTTGTCATTATTATTCAAATTATATCCTTTGCGTGTAAATTCCCCCATCCATCTACATATCTCATTTTAATTTTAAAGCCTTCCAGCGTTTCTGGTAAATCATTGATCACTTCCCTTGGTAATTTATGGTAGCCTACTAACAGTATGGCGGCCTAATTTTAACGTATAAACATAAATAGTTTTAACGTAACTGAACTAGGCCACAACATAAGTCAAATTAATAATAACAAAAGGAAATAAATTTTCACAAATTTTGGAAGTTATAACAGAATTGAATTTACAATTATACCTTATGAAGTTGATTCTTAAATTATTGTGTTTGTTTAATATATATATATATGTTTGTGTGTGTGTGTCTAGATTTGGTTTATAATAATCTGCCCTCTCCCTTTACCTCCTAAAGGAGAATTTAGAAGTGCAGAGTTTCATTTTCTTTCGCATATATCTCGGAAACGGTAGGGAAAACGGCCAAAGAGGGAGGTGATATTGTGAAAGGCCATAAAATTTCTAGTTTATTGGGGTTGGACCGGTTTCGATCGGGTAATTAGTGACCCACAGATCCGAACTTGAAATTTTAACATTCTTTTAAAGATGGCATGGCGATACACAAATATACAGATTTTATCTAATCTTGTAGATACTTTGCACTCGTGTACTTTAAGATAAGTGAAAAATAATAACGGCAATGGCGTATGTTTACGGTAATGCGATCAAACGGAATGAAACATCAAAACTTTCATACCAACCCCCGAGCAACGCCGGATACGTCTGCAAGTGTAGGATTATGTTTCGAGAAAACAGGTGTTAAAATAAATGAAAAATAAATTAAATTTTCTAGATTGAAATTTCATATTAAAATTTTAATTAATACAGTGTAGTGAAGAGCAAATACCCGTCATATTTATCTACAAGGTTTAAACCATTTATTGTTTGTTCCTCCTCCACCCATTTTATTGTGTCCACCTTTCTCAGGTTAACCTACCTTTCTTCGTCCCTGTTTCGGCTTGTAGTTTAGCAGCACCTATGGTGGTTTGGTTGCTTCCAGATATATTATATGCTCTATTTCTTCCTACATTTAATTATTTCCTCATTTAGATCAAAAATTTTCAATTGTTTCCAGTATTTCTTCGCTTCTTTTCTTAACTATCCAGCCACGGCTCGCAGAAATCTGAGAACAAATGCTATCAACGTAAGTATGATGCGCAGAAAAATCGAGGATGGTGCTTCAGAGAATGTAGCGACACCGGATTCGAAAATACTATTCAGTTCGCAAAGATGTCGGCTTCCGCCATAGACGGCGATGCTAGGGCGGAACTACGATTGGCGAGGTTTTGTGACCGTCACTTTTTGCGGACAAACACAGGTTTACGGAGATGTTTTATTAGTTTATATCTGTTTGCAGATTAGAGAAATCGTCATGTCAAGATATTGTCGAAGCCGACAACTTTCCGTATAGGGTGTAAAATAGAAAAAAATGCCAGCTTCATTTGTTATGAATAAAACTGATCAACTTGAATCGACGAACATACCCCTCAGCCATCAGTTTTCAGATTGTTATGTTTGTTGTCCCTTCAATATCAGAAGCTTTGACGACTGCTTCAAAATACTAATGCTAAAAATGTAAAAAAAAGTGGTATTTTTACTTTCACAATGAAAGAACGAACCCTATCACAGCCTCTTAGCTCAGTAGTCTGTAACTGAAAATTAATACTTTAATTCTTACTACTCCAAACCCTGATATAATGCAAACATTTGGTGGGAGTTAAAGTGGGGAGCTTAGACAAGAATTGAAATAAAATTACTTTACAGATAATCTTCATGAATATCAAATGAAAGATGACCACACGTCGACTCTAGAAATGATTGGTTTTTTTATCATCATGGAAGAGAAATTTCTTTGGGCACTGTAGAAAAAAATTTGTACTTAACGGTCTGCGCATTCCAACTTAACGATATTTTAATGCAAGCAGCTACGATATTTCCCACTGTCACTTAATCTCATGTTAAACAATGGATAATATTGAATGTGAAACATTTATTTCTTATTTCAGTAACCGTAGACATTTACTTACAAAAGTGTGTGACACAAATCCATCATATACAATGGAAGTAAATAATAACAATAGTAATAAACAATAAAATTAATTAATATTAACCAAACTGATAATCCACATCAATAACATACTATCTGTAAATAACTACCAATAAAATATATTTTATTTGTTCCAAATTAAAATTTTATTTTGCTTTTGTGTCTCGCATCCGATTGATTGTAAGAACGGCTATCTGATAATTTTTTCCCAGTTGTTCTCCGATATAAAATCTCCAAGTGCAAAATAAGGATAGATGGAATACTCTATGATTTAACGAAGTGGGCTTTAACATTTAAATAATTTTCATTAGTTTACGAGAATAACTTAGATAAAATTCCTATTTACTGTACAGACGCAATTTCGTCCACTTTAATGAGAAAGAAACATCTAAACATACAAAAAAATACTCAAAAAATACACAGAAAAAAGTGTGTATCACTCATAGACGTTTTATTTCTTGCGCATGAACACCTGATACACGTGAATTAATTTTTTTTAATATTCTGAGATTTGTTGGAGGTTTTGGCAAAAAAAACATTAAAAAATAATAGAGCGCTCTATTGCCAGAACTACTGATCCGATTAAATTTTCCTAATTTTCAATGCTACGTAGCTTTTTAAAGATTACAAGAAAGCTATGATGATTTTTTTCTACATTTCCTGAATTCCACGAAAATAAGCAAATTTAATAGTTTTTATCATTCATTAATTTTTATCGCTAAAACATATAAGCATATGTCATATATATTATTCGATTGATTGATAATTCCAATAATCGGGTAATAAATACAACTAATAATTTTAAAATATTTATCTATTAAAATTCTTTCGACTGAATTATTTTGAGTATGTACGTGTTCCATTTACAAAATATATATCATTTGAGACACATTTCGGAAAAAATGAATTCGAACTAAAAAAACATTTCTCACTCATATCTTTAAAGATTTCTCAATTTTCTTTTTCATTGAATTCGATTTACCACATAATAACTATAGCCAAACAAGGCATGTGACGCTACCTCCCATATTTTTGTTTCACGGTGAGTTATTTCTAAGCAACATAACAGGGATCTGTTTCTACAGGGCGTTCGCCGGGAAACGCAACCCACTGTTAGCGCTACAAGGAAGAAACTGCTCCCGGCGAGCGAGCGATCAGCTTCCGGCATTGTTCGACCGTCGGCCGCGGACTATTTCACAATAATTACGCTTCATAAACTTGTATGTGCTAAGCATTTAAATGTGTCGTAATTCATTAGCTTACCTTATAATAGATGCTGGAAGTGTTGACCCTCTTGTGTAATGCACATTTCACATCTTCTGAACATATTTCGAGACACACGCTGGATTTCACCTTTGTCAATGGACATTATTACTTGATAGATTTTTTTCCTCAAGTTCTTCCAATGTGTGAGGATTTCCTTCGTACACCTTACCCTTAAGTTTACCCCAAAGGTAGAAGTCACAAGGGTTTAAATCCGGTGATCTGGCGGGCCACAACCCACGGCTGATTACACGATAATAAAACACTTCGTCAAGTGCAGCAAGCGAATTTCTAGTGGTGTGAGCTGTCGCCCCATCCTGTTGAAAATAGCCGTACAATTTTTCTTCTTCAGTAAGTTTCTCGAAAAACGGTTTCACAATATTTTCGATATATCTTGCGGAAGTAAGAGTTTCACGGAAGAAAATTGGACCTATGATTCTCGAAGCACTAATCGCACACCAAACACCCACTTTTAAGTCATGCAATGGCAGTTGGAGTAGAGTATTTGGTTTTTCTGAACTCCAGTGTCGACTGTTTTGAGCGTTAACATAACCACTCAGATGAAACCAGGCCTCATCAGAGAAAAACGTCAGTTGCGGATCAACAGTGCCATCGTGGACACCCTGCAGGTACCAGTTGCAAAATCTAATCCTAGGCCCCTGGTCTATTTCTGTAATTTTATGCACCACAATTGTTTTGTACGGCTTTAAGTGAACTAGCTTTGTTACTTTCCAAGCTGACGTCTTAGATACGCCTGCCTGGTGCCCTAACTGACTTAATGATTTTTTGGGTGACTGTTCTAGTCGAAAAGCGATATCGTCAATTTTCTCCTCTGTGAGAATACGGTTGACCGACAGTCTCTTTTTGTTAAAAAATGAACCCGTTTCTCTTACTTTTTTAACCAGACGCAGAATTGTTGATTTAGCTGGCAGTAAAGCGCCAGGATATTCGCGACGAAATTTACTGCGACACTTTTTAAACGACTTCTTCTTCACATATGTATCGTAGAGAAATATTCTTTGTTGCAAACTGTAACGTACCATAATTTTACTCACACTCAAACACGGTACAGATTAGTAAGAGTATGAAGCCCTAAACCAGCCAAACCGCAAAGAAACGTTTATTCACAACACTGATTAATAAGAGACTGAAGTCACAAACTAGCTACAATGCAAAGAAACCGTTCTTAACCATGTAAGGGTCCCATTATACTGTGCCACTGCACTGTTGGGGCAGCGGAGGTGTTAAACAGTGCGGTGATTCACGGTATCGTGTGGCGGGAACCGCTGGCCCCGCTGACCGAGCAAGTTGCCGACGGCAACAGACTGGGAGGGTTGCGTTTCCCGGCGAACGCCCTGTATTAGCTTAACGTCTACCTGACCGACGAAATGCACGTTTTCACAGAGTCAAGTATCATCCAGTTAGATTAGAAAACACTGGTGTAACTACCACACAACTTTTTCTTTATTTCATCCTGATTTGAGCTGGTTCTTAGATCAGCTTGCTCTGAAAGTTTCGTGGTATCAGAAAATTCTCTCTCAATGCCCGCTACCAGTAACTCAACATTCTTAAGCCTTGGCTTGACAGGAGTCAATATTATTATACTACCCTGTTCCTTTATGAGAAGGCATATTTGAAAGGAGTCATTTTGGCTATTGTTGAACAAGTATTACTCCTGTTTAACCAATCAAAAATCTTCACACATTCTCATTCAACTTGTTATAGCTTTAAAAATATCAGCGTATCGTAGAAACCCTAGTAAAAGGGCCGATTTCAAAGAGAATATTAAGAGAAAACTATGCAGTTACAACGGCTTTAAAAAAAATCTCTATAGCTTGATATTAAAGCACTGCTTAAGATGTTTATTAAACGTTAATTATCGTCACTATACTTCAGGAAGCAGAAGTTTTGATTCAAACGAATATTACACAATGAATTCAGACTGGACGTTTTATCACAATCCAACTGTCATGATATGAGTAGACATCTAAGTGACACAGATTGTCTCTCCATTTAATGTAATAATGAACGTTCCTTTAATCACTAATCACTTCGTAACACAATTGTGTCATAGCTTTTCCGTAATCCAAAAATATTTGTAAAATAAGGCCTTACAATTAAATCAGTCTTACCAAAATCTTAGAAAGCCCCGCCCGTAACATATGTTCATGCATGACAGTTTCCATAAATCTGTTATTTGTTTCTAGATCCCAATATTGGCAAAATCTATTACGACAGAGATACTTGCATTCCTCATGACAGAAAGTAACGAAATAAAAAATTTTAAACATCATTTTAGGAATCTTAAAACAAGTTAGTTGGAAAGGCTTCATCACCATGTGCCGTACGGTATTGTGCAACCTTTGTCTATCATATCATTAAGCTAATGATGATTTCCGAAAAGAATTTATAGTGCCTGACAGTTATCACAAAAATTTGTAATTTTACGATGAAAATTTTTCTCTGCTATATATTAAAGACCAGATATTTTTATGGGTTAACTTGTTGCAATATTTAATTTTTATACATATTTTACTTATGACTTATTCCTATTCTAAAAATGTCAAATCTTTAATTTTTGGTACAATTTATACTTTTTTCTGATTTAAGTCTTCTTCGCATTCGTTGTATATACCTGTATTTTAGCCCAGCCATCTTCCAATAGTCAAATTTTTAATACGAATTCTACTATAAAGATCTTGCTTTGTTTCTTTTAAATCATATTACGTTTGGGTTGTCTGCCGCACATTCGAAAATTAGAACCAGGTACGGTGGAATGTGTATGATAAGTAAGCATTAGGTTCCATCTTTGGACTATAATGAAATGTTCAGGTGTAAAATACTTATATCTTTCATGAATCTGAAATTCATACAACGTTTTAAAACGACTATCAGAAGTTTTAGTAAAAATTCTTTGAAATGTAAAATAGGAGTAAGAATTTAAATACGTTTATCAAATGAAAAATCATATGGAGGATAAAATTTAAAATTAAAGTACTAAACGTAATATAACATTAAAAAACTAGTAACTGAATATTACCAGAAAACCTTAACTATTATCTACCTATCCTTGCCAAAATTCACTACATTATCAAGTCGATCGCAAAGTTAAACGTAATACTTGCAGAAAATAAATAAATGAACTGCAAAATGAAATCGAGATAAAACTTTTAATATGGTTTAAAAGCATTAGAAATTTCAATAATTGTTCAATCCATACCCGAGTAGCTTCACACATTATTCCATTTATTGTAATTCTTTTTTAGAAATTTCGTTCGCTTTCACAAAACAATAGAGGGAAGACAGACCGGCTATAGCCGAAAATTGACTAAAATCTCTTAAAGGGACATGAGATTATATATATATACAACTTTCGCTTTTTTTCAGAAATTGATGAACTGTTCAAAGCCGATGCGAACTAACGTACCGAATTCAGGAGTATCGATCTATATTTAAAAGAAAAAATTTTTGTCGGTAGTTCTGGAAATACGACCAATTTGCTCAAGCCGTTGCTTCCTTATTAACACGCGCAAACTAATGTTTCAATTTCTGCCGCTACTGTTTAATTTTTTTTATTATTATTTTTTTTCTATATACACAAAAAAATTGTTGATGAACGTATTTACATTAGTTCAAAACCATTGCCTGCCAATGTCTTTTATTATTATTTTGTTTAAAAAAAGAAAGTATTTTTGTGATTCTCATCCTTACTTTAAATCTGATGCTTGTTATTGTATAAATATACATATTTCTGACACAAAATTTAAAAAATAAAATCATTATTCCATTTGTATGGAACAAAGTCACTGAATTTTTTTAAAAAAAGATATATGTAACTGGCCCATTCTTGTTTATTTAAAATATGACCCTGCCACATTTCATACAACGCATAAGATATCAACTCTAACTGTGAACACTAAATCAATACTATATAACAAAACTGAAGAAAACTTGTATCTGTATACGAAATTTATTTCGAAAAGAGTAATTGCAATGTAAATTACTGATAACAGTGGTGTTAAACCGTAAAATTTAGAATATTTATCTGTGTGTACACCTGGCTGTCTGTCTTTCCGCGTATCTCTCAAAAACTAACGAACGCGTTTCAACGAATTTTCGCATAGTTATAGTTTATGCCATTAGCTAACGTACATGATACTTTTAATCTATATCAACAGCATATTTCTTGACGATTCAGATCTCAAAACCGTAAATTTTATAGTCTGTGTGTATGACTCTCACGCGAAAACTAACGAATGGATTTCAGAGAAACTGTAAGTAATGATAACGCAAGTGATCATATACACTATATTGTGTCTGCATTGCCTTACAAATGAGGTAACATGAAATAGTACTAACGTCATTTGAGAAGTTCAAAATGGCTATAAAAGTTGGCTTACATCGTGGTTTAGAAAAAGAAGTCCAAAATTTTATTTTCCTTCCTAAATCGCGCAAACGCTTTTGGCTAACCGATGTTTCGGTTGATCGATATTAGGATAATCCTTGATCTACTGTATTATAATGAGGTGAATTGTGACTAAACAATCAATGCCCGATACGCACAGACAAGAAATAATAAATGGCGTTACTACGGCGTCAATATCCCTGAAACGGAATGGGATTACTACCAACAATTTAAAAGAAGTTACACAACTTCAAAAAGAAGACAAGGTTTAAAAAGATGTGGAAATAATATATAACTTCAAAAACAGAGGTTAGATCCCATCAACACAGACCTGCCTAAATATGTATGTAATAAACATTTACACAAAACATGGCAATTAACACAGGAATTGGCATTACTTTACGTCAATAAAACATAAATTTTAAGATTTTTATCTGCTATGGAACAACACAGAATTTAGCATTTCATTTTTCATTTTTTTTCCCAAAAGACCTCTGCTTTAATAGGCAACTAAAAAGGTGACTGAACGAACAAACTATAATTCCTCACTCGTAATTCTTTTCGAGTATAATGTACCCAATTTACAATCCACTAACAAATTTTTCATCTTTCTTTTTAGACGTGATGCAAATAAAGTGTGACCGAGCGTGGTGGTGTAACGGATAGCGTTCTGGCCTCGCATTCGGGAGGACGGCGGTTCGAATCCCCGTCCGGGCATCCAGATTTGGGTTTTCCATGGTTTCCCCAAATCACTCCAGGCGAATGCCGGGATGCTTCCTTCAAAAGGCCATGGCCGAATTCCTTCCCATTCCTTGCCCCCATCCTTTCCCGTCTCTAAAGACCACGTTGTTAAAAAGGTGTTACAAAAAAAAAAAAAAAAAAAAAAAAAAAAAAAAAAAAAAAAAAACCAAATAAAGTGAACTATCTCTTGATGTCGTGGTATCGTTAAATATTACTGCCAATACAATGCAATCAAGAAATGATGTAGCCTCTGTCAGATATATACGTTTTCAATTTTAGTCCGTATACTTTTCACCAGTAGGCTTAATATTGAAATTAAATTTTTGTTTAAGATACAAAAGGTATTACTGAATGATCCAACTTCAGCCGTGAAAAATTATTGTCTTCCTTGCATGCTAGTGATAATTCTTTTACAGCTTTTGAACTATCATCAAGAACCATCTTTACCAGATAAAAAATATTATAATAAACCATTTTCTAAACAAAGCTTGACTGTCAAGTCGAAGATCATGTAAGCAATGAAGAATGCGTATCCACTTATCTGCTCGATTTACGTAAAAGGAAATAAGAAAACTTCTTCTTCAAGCCAGAGAACAGTGAGATGATAAATAATATTTCTAGATAACAAATAAAATGTGACATGAAGTTCCTTCTAATCTATCTCCTTTCTGTGACTGTTCAGATCAGACTATAGGAGACACCAACCATATTATATTTTCTTGTAGAAAATTTAAACGGGCTCAGGATACCATGATCAAGGAATTAGTCAACATAAGAATCCCTCTCCCTACCAACCTAATCCTACTCCTAGTTAGTGATGACAAAGCAGTATACAACAGTCTTATGAGATTCCAAAAAAATGTAAATATAGAAATCTAAGACCTCACCATCGGTAAATAAAAATGTCAATAAGCATAAAATGAATTGTATAAATGACTACAACGTTTCTGTTATATTCCTGAAAGATTGTAATTACGAGTAGATGAGTATGACTTAGAATTGTTATCAGTATAATAAAAACTGTAAGTAGCCTAAGTACAACTATAATTAGCATAAGCAAGATTGTAAATAGTATAATCAACCCTATAAATAACTAAGCATAATGAATTATCTTACAATTCACGGCTGTATGGTCATATAACCGAAAGTAAACAAAAGAAAATAATAATTTAGACTAATGAATACGGTACCAATGTCGGTATTGCCTCACGTATTCCTGCAAAATGACTTCAAAACGAATTGTACCAATTGCTACAGCGATTCGGCTTTATACCTGAAAGGCTTTAATTACGATTAGATAAGTTCTATTTAAAATTGTAACCAATATAATCAAAATTGTAAGTAGCATAAGTACAACAATAATTAACAGATGCAATAATGAGTATAATCAAACATGTTATTAGTTAACCATAATGAATCATGTTACAAGTGATGGCTGTATGGTTACATAACCAAATGCCAATAAATAAATAAATAATCTCTGCAGAGCTATTTTTGTGACATCTATCTTCAAAGGAATGCAATGGAAATGAAATTCAAAACATCGTAACGGACGATGCAATGTGTTTCCAATTCACACTGCAAATTGTGTTTCATATTGGGATGCTAAATAAGTCTAAATCCTTGGTTAGTAATGTTCCCCGTTTTGAGAATTGACATCATGAACAATTTCATACTCCAAGATTGCACCGAGCGTGGTGGGTGAGTGGTTAACGTTCTGGTCTCGCATTCTGGAGTACGTCCGTTCGAATCCCCGTCCGGGCATCCTGATTTGGCTTTTCCATGGATTCCCCAAATCACTGCAGGCAAATGCCGGGATGCTTCTTTCAAAAGGCCATGGCCGAATTCCTTCCAGTTCCTAGTCCCCAGTCCCATCCCGCCTCTAATGACCTCGACGTCGACGAGGTGTAAAGCAATAATAATGATAAAAACAAGAACACCTCACTTGTCCCCAATCCTCTCTCAGCTCTAATTACTCCGACGTCGACAAACCGTTAAGGCAGAAAAACGTGTCGTTAAACTAATGAAACAAAGCATTACACAAGACAGCTGAACATAGCTGGCATATTGCTCATAATCCTTCTACCTGGCGAACAATGCTGAAGTACGATTTAGGCTGATGACTCTATCAGCCCACATCATGATTGAATTTTCTGATGATGTAACATCCTTTTTGGAGTTAGTGAAATGAACCAACATTATGTATACTTATTCTTAAGCTCTACACTCGTTATAATCGCTCAGATAAAGTACTTAATGAAAGCGTTTTGGGAATAACTGGCGAGGAAAGAAGTTTTTGGAAGAACCTGGCGGTAAAAAGATACAGGATCGTGGGTCACATATTAAGATATACAGGATTGGTTAATTTGTTTGCGAAGGAAACAGTGGAAGGAACGAATGGTAGAGAAAGACAACTACTGGGATGTATGAACAGGATAATGGAGGAGGTAGGTTGTAATGGGTATGTTGAGATACATTTTTCCCTTTACGCCTCGTCGATGTCAAAGTTTTTTTTTTTCTTGGGCTTTACGCTTCGTCGACAGCGTGGTCATTAGAGGCGGGATGGGATGGGGGACAAGGAACGGAAAGGAATTCGGCCATGGCCTTTTTGAAGGAAGCATCCCGGCATTCGCCTGGAGTGATCTGGGGAAACCATAGAAAACCCAAATCTGGATGCTCGGACGGGGATTCGAACCGGCGTCCTCCAGAATGCGAGGCCGGAACGTTAACCGTTCCCTCACCACGCTCGGTGACGTCGAGGTCATTACAGGCGGGAGGGGATTCAGGACAAGAAACTGAAAAGAATCCAGCCAGGGCTTTTTAAAGGAATTACTCGGACATTCTCCTGAAGTAGGAAACCGAATTCGGGATTGCCGGAGAGGGAGTTGAACCCACGTCCTCCCGACAGCGAGGTCAGAGCGTTAGCGAGTTTGATGTGAATATGTCATTTCAATACAGCATGAGATGCAGTGAGAGATTCATGACAGGGAAAAGAAAAATATCACAACCAGTTCTCACTAAGCAGTCTAGTTCATCTAGTGGAGCGTCAGTAAACTGCATGGCTCTGTCTGGGAAGAGGGGTTGAGTAGAAAGCTACGCTGGGCAGCTGGGCTACGTGGGGGAAGGGGGGGATTTCCGAACCAAGCAATGTAGCTTCTCGTTCATATTATCTGTCACGCTAAAAATAAGACACAGAACACACAACAGCATGTGAATATTTATTTCCGTCAATGAATTATACCCCTCGTAATTTAAGATAGTCTGTCAAGAGAAAACAGGCAAAATGTCTTCTGGAATCAATAGGGAGACAAGCTACTTGACACGCAGGGAGAAGGATAGTAGATACAAAAGCCACGCTAGACCACGTGTGTGGGGGGGGGGGGTTTCACAGGAGCCCAAAATGGAGCTACATATTTTAAGGACGCTACTTAATTCAAGTGTAGTAGTTCACCAACGATGTTCAAAATTGTTCTCGCAGCCATTAAATAACACAAGAGTAATAATAATGTACCTTACAATATAATTGCAACTACAAGTTTCAGCTCACTGAATTGTTTGTGGTCTGTACGTATACTTGAGGATTGTGAATTTTTTTTGTTGATATAAGCTTCACCCTTTTTTATCATGAGCTAACTTCTTCATCTCAGCATACTATATTACAACCTTCCTCTAGAAATGGGCAAATCAAAAATATATCGATATTTACAAACAATACAGATTTATATCTAGAAAAATATCGATATGTTGGTAAAACCAATAATTATCTAAAAATATACACAAAATATTTAAGAAAATTAAAGACACATGCAAATGTTAAGGAAATTTTTATTAATTGAGTTATTCTCACAATCTATCAAACCAGTAGTATCCGTCTAACGTAGATTTCAAAAGATCTCACTGTTTTATATGTTCCTCCCTCAGTATGCTCCTACTGTGCGGTGCCACCAAGTTAACTGCATAAGCCACTCTTTCTGACTACACAGGAAAGGATTAGCACATCAGGTATTTCGTCAACGCATTAACTGTTATTCATCAATGAAATCACAGAAGCTGTTAATTTATTTCAACCCTCAACGTCGCCACACGGATGCTTAATCAATATCCTTCAACTAAAAAAATAACCCAACTGCTAACATTCATATAAACTTGTTAAAATTTAATAGTTTTTTTTTTTTTTTTAAACCTCCTAACCACTGATGAAAAGCTGTTAAATTACGACGAATTCACTTTTTAAGGCGCTTTTAGAAGATCGCATACGTACGTATAGTTATTCAATATATGTGTGAGGTATTAAATTGGATACTGAATTTCGTTCGTACAAAAATATCGAACTAGTACTTAAAATTGATACTTTAAATAAAATATCAATTTTTGATATATAGAGAATAAAAATAAAAGACCATAAATATAAATTATTTTATGAAAAAATATCGATATATTTCGCCGAAGCCTATCTACGTCCTCAATTATCTGCTTCGTATATTCTATCTATTACTTGCTTACCTCTACAGTTCTGAAATTCTTTTTGTAAGCTGCTTTCCTCACCCATCACTTCCAAAACTCGTTCGTATTTTATATGTCAACTTAATTTTCAGCTTCCTTCTATAGCACCACATTTCAATTGCTTCAATTTTCCTTTTCTCAGGTATTCCTAAAGTCCATATTTCGTTACCATAAAGGGCTGTGCTCCACACATAGAATGTTAAAAAGTTCTTTCTGAGTCTTAGATCAATATTTGCAACCAAAAGATTTCTCTATTTCA
The DNA here is from genome assembly GCA_031002005.1 of Vandiemenella viatica. Classification (NCBI taxonomy): domain Eukaryota; kingdom Metazoa; phylum Arthropoda; class Insecta; order Orthoptera; family Morabidae; genus Vandiemenella; species Vandiemenella viatica. The sequence continues at coordinate 80,937,076 of CM061918.1, forward strand.
TGAAGGTCCTTTTACCTGGTGCTATTCGGCTTTTAACATTATTCTTCCTTCGGCCATCAATTATGATTTTACTTCCTAAGTAACAGAATTTATTTACTTCTTCTGTCGCATCCGATCCTATTTTTGTATTTAATCCCCTATTTCTGTTATCATTTCTACTCCATTTAATCACTTTTATATTGCTCAATTATCTGCTTCATATATTCTAATCTCTGTCTACCTTTGCAGTTCTTACCTTCAACTGTTCCCTCCACTAACAAATTAATAGACTATAATAAAGTATTCTTCTATATCTATATTTTACACCTGTCTTCATTAAAATTTTGAACATCTTGTCCCGCTTAACATCATCAACGGATTTTTCTAAATCAACAAATGCCATAAAAGTATCATTTTCTTGATCCGACATTCAAGTATTAATCTTAAAGACAGAACTGCTTCTCTTGTAAGAACTTAATTAGCAGATAAGTTTTTCTTCTTTCCCCAAAGTCTTTTCATACTATCGTTGAGTTCCTCTTTCCCAGAATTCCTTATAATATATGGTTTGTTGGAAAATTGATGGTTGTTGAACATACAATTGAGCCTGCATCTGTCCTGTGAGATTCAATCTGTGATTCTTAATTTTCATTGAAATGGCTAAGTCAAGATTCCTCTTACCCAGTCTGCTATTGTTCATTCTGATAATATGGCCTTAAAATTTAATTCTTCTTTACCTTATTGTGTCTGAATTTTTTTTTCAGAATGCTGATATAGTTAATGCAAATTCCTTTTCATCCAAATTCCTCCTGTACAAACTGGGCCAACGATTTTCCTTAAAATTTTCCTTTCAAATATCCTTAACCAGTGATTTACACCCATTAATCAAAGTTTCCGATACTCTTAATGCTTCCTGTTTGAGTACAATGATATAGTGTCTTAATATTGCATTTCGGGATATTGAATTTTTGTTATATCTGTTCCAGGCGATTCTATAGGTTTTCTGTGATTGCTGCACAATAAAATTAAGAAATTTCTCTTAAGTATCTGAAATTAGTTTATTGAGAGATGTTGCCAAATCGTGTTTTCATAGGTTGTCCATCTTGGTACCGAGAGGATCTTTCCAGATAGGGGGTTTAAGTTAGACTTGCAACGAATATTGGGCAACTATTCGGTATTCGGTCTATTCGGCAACTTTTATCCTATTCGGCCGAATAGCTAGGAACTATTCAGCCGAATACCGAATACATGGAATTTTTTTGTAGTTAAATGACTGCCTGAAATAAAAAGATTGATTCATTGTATGATAATGTATTTCACAAAAATAATAGTCCATAGCAAAATTCCACAATGTCAAAGCAAAACTAACAAACTATTAAATATCTGTTCACTTGAAACATCATAATCGAAATTTAGGAGTGGAAGATAGTGGTACATAAAAGCTAAAATTTTCTGCATTGTCAGGCAGCAGTAGTATTTACAAGGTGATAGTCTTAATTTAATAAAATAAATGCCATAATTTATGCCGGAAATTAATATATTCAAGACAAACATACGAAGGCACGAATTTTACCAGTTCCCCAACTTTGACAAAAGTTGAGGATAATGATGTTATGTTCAAAATATAGCCTCACAGACTTTAACACGAGGTTTGAGGATGTTTTGATTATCAAAATAGCAGTGGCGGATCTAGGATTTTTCCGAACCGGGGCAAAATCTTCACGCTGGCGCCCCCCCCCTCCCCCCCTAAAGAAAACACCACATTCAGTTGGGTACTATTGAACTAACGTGATAAAAAAATACATAATAGGAAATGAGTTATTTTATTGCTTGCATTATATATAATACACACAATCAGAATACATAACGCACTAGCCAGACTGTACTCACAATTACAGTCCTTAGGCCCTAGCAAAATTTGCACTAAATGTTCCTACAACTTTACTCGGCCAGCTTTCATTTCCGCGAAAGAGTCCATAACTTCATTAAAATTCATCTCAAAGCTGTTCTATTTTCGACTGAGAAGATCGCGAGGCTAGAAAGACGTTCCGGGCTCATTGTTGATCGCAGGTAGGTTTTTATGATTTTTAGTTTACTAAAGCTCCGCTCGCAGCTTGCGAACGTCGTTGGTAACGTGCAGTAAATTCACAGAGCTATACAAATGTTAGGAAAGACTTGCTGCAAGTCATTTTTACACATGTGTTGCATCAATTGGAATGGACTAGTTGTTTCATCGATTTCAATTAAAAATGGAGTTTGTTGCTTAAACACGGCAAGTTCGAGGCAGAAATCAATTGCGATCAAGTCCTTGGAGTATCTGCTTGCTAGAACGGCTCAATTTTTTTGGAGATCTTCTGTCGACATATTTACTAACGTATGGCCACCAAGGAAGGCAAAGTTTTTATTTAGTTTTATTGCACTTTCTACCCTTATTCCTATTTCTGTTAAAATTCTGTCAAATACAACTTTCATATCTTTGGAAAACAGCTCTGTAGGGTCTAATGCTCTTGATTCGTCCTCGCAGATTTCGTTGTGTTGCCTCTTTCGTTTGGAAATTCGTTTACTTTTGAGTATCGGAACAATCCCCAATGTTTGTGCTACAGGTGTAGCTTCTTTGATCCAATATTCTATCGGCTTTAGAGTCATTTCTTGCAGTATCTTAATAAGCCCTTTCATTAGTGACACTGTCGCATATAATTTAAATGCGAGCAAGCAAGATTTATGTAATTAAATAAATATATAATTTGTATACTGTATTTCGTTTATAATCTTTTGCAGTTTATTTCTTTCGTTTGCCTGTTTAAAAAGTTCTCTAATACCAATAATGACCGTGTTTGAGACAACCTTGACATCCCAAGATTTGCAGGTTTGTTCCTACTCAAGATCTCTCAATTCAACTCCATGCTGCTGCCAAATCAATCTTTTTCTTGGTTGTTTTCTCTACTCAACAATTCTCACCTCACTTCACTTCTTTTTTTTCAGAGATCATATCTTTTTAAAGCCTCTCTGGGCAAACAATATTTATTAACCTTTGTATTCTTTTCTTTTTTTTTTTATATATATAAAAATCACTTTAATTTTTAATTTACCACTATGTCACAACACAGAACGTGAAAGGATTAATTAAGTCCTCCTTTTGTATTTCCACGTTTACTCTATTAATTTCTCGAAGGAGTTTAGCCTAAATTGTTAATTTGAGGATAAATTTAAAATCCAATACATCATGTAAGAGATGAGCGGCTTCATACTTAGATTCTGCAGCCAGAGAAGATTCTTCAATTTCCTCTAGTGCTTTGAGAACTTTGAGGTAAATTATTTAATAGGGCTGTAACAGCAAGGTTCTTGGCCGACCATCTTGTGTGGCTACTACATTTTAAGTTGGTTTTTGTACATTTTTTCATTATTTTCCACCGTGTAGTGGATCCAACAAAGAAGCATTAAAGTTTTTGTACAAGTCCAAATAGACAAGCATTAAAAAAAATGGATATCGTCTCTTCCTGCGTAAGACTGTAAGCGAGAATAAGCTAGTAATCCAAATTTTCTAAAAACAATTAATGTTTCTACTACCATCAAAATCTAGTATTTTCATGATATGGCTGCTGAACAGCCTATTCCCTAAATACGTTTTCGGAGAGCGAAGTTTTATGAGTGCTTTATTGTAGGTATATGCTAATAACAATTGATAGGTTTGGTTCATAATATACACTGGCTAAGAAATAAGGCCCATATAAGTTAATGATTCGAATTTTTTTGAAATTTACTGGTCCTCGGATTGACAAAGGATGAGAAACGCTGAGATATTTGATAACGATAGATTCTTCCTTAATGGTTCGTTTCCACTAATATATATTTAAACTCGATCAGCACAAAAGCAGATATTAAAACAAAACTAGGCTAAACACTCGAACGCAGCTGCAAGAATGCGAAGTTGCGAACATCAGATGGCAAAATTTATAAATCCAAGAATATTGGGAGTTCCTGCTAACAATGACGGAATGAATTCCATTCCGTGATTAGAACTTAGTTTTAAGGCCGCTCTGTCACAGAACAATGAATTTTCCGCCTTTTCAAGTTGCCGCTGCGGTCAGTGTACCACAGCGCTTTACCTAAAAAAAGTGTCGGCAGCACATGAATATTTCGCCCTGGCGCTTACAAAAAGATGCCACCAACCAGGGACCGGCGTTAAGGGGAGGTAAGCGGGTCAATTGTACCCGGGCCCGCACGGCTGATGGGGGCACGATCACCGGCTCTAGGCCCCCCCGCCCCACTCGACAAGTTGCTAAAGAGCTAAAAAAAAAAAGTCGCCCATTTGGTCTGAGGGAGGACCCTACCTTATGAATTCACCAAGGGACCCCAACTGGTTACCCCGGGTCCCAAAATCCTAGCGCAGGCCCTGCCACCAACATGTGATTTTGGCGCCCCCCTGAAGTTGTCGCCCGGGGCAAGAGCCCCGGTTTGCCCCCCTTAGATCCGGCTCTGCAAAATAGCGCACTCAGTTGTCGGTCCATATGGTGCCGTTGAAGAATGGCATATCGTACCACAAGAAAAATTGATCGAAATAGTCAGTATAGAACAACTTAAGGTGCAATTCAGAATGCGGTATCAGCTGTTCGGGCTTCAGTGAGATATTCCTGTTGCTTATCCTAGGAATATTATGAACTATCGCTAGGAAGCTATTCAATTTTTACACCTCGTAAAGGGTTTTTAGCGCAAGTAACGGATATTATTATGAAAATAATAAGAAATCTGTTACAAATAACTTGTCAATGTCGGACTTGACTTTATTATTATTAGTGGAAATATTTGAATTTTGGGTGAATACTCATACCAGAAGACATTAAGTTATACATCGGGACAAGTTGGTAAGCACATGTTGCAGTGTCGGCAGAAGTTGTTTGTTCATCAAAGCGCTGACGTTGTAACGTACTTAAATGGAACGTCTCTATCTTGTATAATACTTTAAATATATTTATATACTTTATTGCCTCTTATTTTCAGCACCAGACCAGTATATAGAGATTTCCTTAACCCCTCTTTGTCCGGCGCTGGTTTGATATGATACTCACACTGAAAAATCAAAATGATTATTATTCCAATTCTTATCACACAAACTCAAATTAATTCCTTTGTCTATATCTAAATATATCTCACTCTCAAATCAAAACACTTTCTACTTATCTCATCACTTGTATATTTTTTATTTAACAAACAATTCTCTTTTCTCAAGTCATATAACATTATCTTTATCCATAACCCTAAATCTTCTGCCCTTAGGCTAATATTTTACTATTAATAATCCCGCCAGGATTCTTGTGGCTTCTCCAGTGAGCCAAACTGTTTCATCTCTTCTTTCAAACTTATTCATTCCAAAAAACCAAAACTCGTCCTCTCCATTCAAATCTTCTCTTCAACAACTCACTCTTGACTCTTCTTTTATTTTTCAGAGATCTCATTATTCATCTTGTTATTCTATGACCTTTGAACTTAAAAATTCCGAGTTAATACACACCATTATAATATATTAAATAAAAAATAGCTTAATTAATGTAAAATCACACAAATGTGAGGTTGTGTACCTCACAACGTGCTTAGTACTAAATGCCGATCACTGACGTAAAAACAAGTCTTCCTCAGAGCTTCACGACAAACATTCGCTCTCAGGTGTTAACTAACATCTTTAGCCGCTCTCGCCAGTTAGCTTAGCCTACCAGTATGTCTTTACCAGGCACAGACTGATATATTTTATCCAACTTATCATTGTGTTAAGTTAGCCAGAATCGACGCTGGCTCGGAACTCATCCTTGTAGCAATCACGTCTTGCCTGTACTATGCAACTGTTGTTCCCACGATCTCTTGTAACGAAGGTGAGACGGGACGGGACGGGACGAATACTCAACCACACGCCATTGGAACAGGGCCGCCTCTGCTAGCGGAGATGAGACGCAGCTACCCACTCTGAGTCGGTAAACATCAGAGGCTTGTGTAGCGGTGCGCTGTTGTCATTGGTTTGCAGCAGCGGTGTGCACCCCTTCTGTTGCTGTAAAGTGCTCTGTGTCAAACGACACTAGGCAACGTGGTGGGGAGGTGGCGGCGAGGTAAGCGAGGGCTAACCCGCGGCGCGCGCTCGTCCTTACACTTCGGCTATTCAGGTCCCGTCCCGTCTCGCCTTCGTTACAAGAGATCGTGGGAACGCGGCTTTAGGCATCTATTAAACAAGGTTTTACCAGTTCCGTTTCAAAAATTAGTTGCCCTTTCCACTTGCACCTACTATTATCTTGCAAACTATTAATCACTATAATCAACGATTCCGCACCGGAAATAACTGACTTAATATTAACTTTAGATAGCAAGACAAGAGGAATGAATAAGCATCGAGATGATAGGTTAAATCTGACCATCGCAACAGAGAGAAGATGAAGACAATAGTTAGAAATCCTTCAGGACAGTCAACTAAACGCTCACAGCTGTAGCCAATCAGCAGTCAAACCATTCGGCCCCATACAAACTAACTCAACGTCGATATTTGAGGCTTTACTTCAAGTATATCACAACAAGCGCATACTGATGGGAGGTAACTATACTTGAACAGACAGGTGGGTGAGAGACAAGCGCTGCAACACAGAATCTGCAGAAAATTCAGTGTACGGCGTATGGCTTAATATAGGCCTACTAAAGCGTTGCAACTCTAGTTTTAGCATAAATTTCTTATTTCTGTCTATTTACCTTTTAAATCATTTTGATATGCTTTTGAAGTGAACTCCTGGAATGAAAACCTAATCTCGCAGGTATAAATTTTTTTAATATTTCATAACACATCAAACGGGTCCAGTTGAAATAATAATCAATCTCCAGTGTCAACTTAATCATAGAGAATACGAGCGGGTCTCCGCACCTGATGAAGACGACTGAGCTAGTCGTCAAAATATCGTGTTTTCAAAACACTATCTGAAATGGTCAACCATTTTAATATTTAAAGAGCATTTAATTTATTTTTGCAATGAAATGGTCAGCCACTTTAATATTTAAAGAGCATTTAATTTATATTTGAAACAAATGAAAATAAACATAAATCACAGTATTATACCTTACAATTCTTTCGACATTATTTAATTAATAAAGAAAACACAATGTATTCGTAGATATAAGCAATTATTTCTGTCTTTTATATATGAAATAGAGTCCACAGCTCGTTCTCATTTAAGTCTATTGGCAGAGAAAGTCAGTCACTATATTATGAGGTACATTACCATTGCTGACGACAGCTTCTCTGATGGGATTAACACATATATAACATTGATAGCATCCCACCTTCAAAAAAAGAATTTTCAGCTCTCAAAAAAAAGTTCAACTCGAACATCCATTCATTTCTTACACGTCCAGAGAGATGTATCGTCTTTTGTTATGTATACCTTCTCTGGCGCCCAGAGAAACACATTCACGGCCTTCTAAAATAAACATGTGATGAAGCACTGAGATCATCACACTATCCGGCGGTACACCCGTGAAGACTTCATTTCAAGCATCCGCCGGGAAAGTCTCCGTTTTTACGGGCAGAAACTGTTGTCAACATTATGATTACGGTAGACACTAAGCGTTTGAATTTTATATACGGCGTAGATAGCGTTTGTTGTAAAAACGTCAATCATATTACGTACCTTCTTAGCTAAGGGAGCGGACATACACTACATGGCTCGGTCAAGGGGTTGGCTACGTTGGATTACGGGGGGGGGGGGGGGGGTTGCGAGCCAGGCCACGTAGCTTTCCATTAATATTATTTGCCACAGTTAAAATGAAGTACAGAAGACAAAACAGCATGTGTATATATATTTCCATCATTTAATTATGTCCTTATGTAATTTGCGATAGTCTGACAGGAGAAAACAGTGCAAAATGTCTTTTGGAATCAACAGGAAAAGGAAGCTATGTGATACGTGGGGGGGGGGGGGGGGAGGGAGGGGAGAGAGAGGCTTCATAGGAGGCCAAAATGGAGCTACTTGGTTTATGGACACTACCCAAACGACGCCATGCAGCAAATTAGAAACAGCGTTAACAAAAACTTATTTCCTGCAGATCTTAACCTCAAGTCCTTTGCTAACAAACGTTGTTCCCCACTCAACATTTGCAAATCGTATTTTACCCACGCACTCAGTTTTGAACCGCTATATCATCACATTTCAAAGATTAGTTTTTACCTTTCTGTTATTCCTAAAATCCAAGCTTAACTTCATTTAGAGCAGTGATCTGTATATAAAGCTTTAAGAACTGATTTCTGGGTCAACGTTTGAAACTAAAAGTTATAGCTTATGGTTATCGCTTTACGCTTCGTCGACGTCGTGGTCACTAGAGGCGGAAGAGGACTAGGAGCAAGGAACGGGAAGGATTTCAGCCATGGCCTTCCGAAGAAAGCATTCCGGTATTCGCGTTAAGTTATTTAGAGAAACCAAGGACGGAAAGGTATTCGAACCAGCGTCCTCCAGAATACGAGGCCAGAACATTAACCGTTCACACACTGTGCTCGACAAAAAAAAACCATCTCTCTTTTTGAAGAATCATCATTTTCCCAGTGTCGTTCTCCTTCTGATTTCGTCGTTCATGTTTGGACCACCAGTTGTAATTGATACATGATCCAGTTTTTATATTCTATTTACTACTACGTTGGAAGCCCGCCCCGTTGTCTTAGTTAACTGCAGCACTGTGATGCTGACCGGCACTGACGCAGGTTTAGCTTGTTCGAAATCTGGTGATAGAAGAAGTTATCATCATCATCAGGACTCGACCGACAGGGTAAGAGAGACAGATGGCGATACAAATTAGATTGTGCACCCAAGTTTTGAGTATCTCTGCAATGAGGGCATACGACACTGTAGATGGTGACTGGTCCGTCGGAAGGAGCCATGACGATCTAGGTTGTCTTTCGGAAATGTAGGCCTGATTGAGACAGCACCGCCTTTCAAACCCTTCTTCCATCCCTCATTTCATTCAACACTCTATAAAATACCTACACTGGGGATGGAAACGGAAATCCTCACCAGTTCATCTCCGTAAGAGAATTCCCATCAAAGGGTACATCGTCCATACTATCTGCCGGAATGGTGTGTGGCATCCATAAGAAGTCACTTTCACGGTTTGGCTAATTTTTGTCATTCTGAATTCAATCTTCCATATTTTCCCGAAACCTATAAAAATGCCGTGGTAGTGCCTTCAGAATGTCATAGGCGAATTTCTTCCTTCATCCCCCTTAACCTATCCCGGTTCTAATGATCTTGACGTCGTCTAACAGCAAAGTCATTGCAGAAAAAAAACTATAAATGAACGCAGTTTTTCTCGACGTTGTTTATTTATGAATGTTTCTCTGGAAACAAAGCGAGTAATATTATTATTTAAAGGTAAACTTCAAGTCTTACGACCTCACCCAAAGATGGCGACGGCGTTTATGTCACCGAAATATTGCGTATAAATGATAATATACTTAGTTAGTTTCCAGAGAAAAATTGATAAAAAAAAAAACATTCTCCTAGGGAAATTTTTTAGTTTTTACCAATATCACAAAAACATCTTTATAAAACAAAGCCAATAGATTCAGTAGGTAATAGACTTCTTGATACATTTTGTTATTGCGTCAATCTCCGTAACATGTTGATAAGGCATTTCCTTGTTGTTTCGAACCTTTCGATAAACCATCCCCTCCTAGGACACAGGTTATTTATTTATTTCGTGTCAAAATCGTTACTTTGACTAATGTTAGAAACACAAATAGTATTAACAACAGAATGGTATAAAGAAAGGAATAACAATCAACACTAATGAATTCAATTATAAAAAGTCAGCAACTTGGGCAGCATTGTGACTGGCGTCTAGGAGGTCTTGTAGATTCCAGTTGACTTTTTTAATTATTTTCATCACTACCTTAATTGCGTTTAGCAGCCCTGCTACTGTTTGTAGCTTTATCTGCTTATTCACTGTTATACTTTAACTGGTCGGTAGTGGATTCACTATATGTGCTCTTTTGGGAGAAACCAGGCATTGACCACAATTGCGACCTACAATATGTTGGTGAAACCCTACGTTATTCTTATTACGTCGCTTTGTCCGTGTAAAACATTAAAGAACAACGGGATTTGGTTGCATGGTGGACATCAGTTGGGAAAGTAACTTAATCGCTATTGTAACTGAATCACTACTGTCAGGGTGTCGTTCTCACAGTAATTTCCGGCGTGACAGTTGTAGTAGAGCCTTTTTGGGCACGACCCACCGTCTTCTCGGTTGCCGGCAGGTTGGTGGCTGTGAGAATCACGGTGCGATGATTGGCATACCTCCCTAGTTTGAGTCGTTTTCGTCTTCCGTAGTGGCAGAGGAGCAGTTGGAGACGTTATTGATGATTGTTCGCCCGCTTCTGGGAGCCTTCAACTCCTTACTGGTACAGTGGCGGCTAGGCTAGTACAGTTCCCTCGCCGACAGCTTGCTGTCGTATGTGCCACAGAGGACATCCTCTATAACAGAGATACCCAAACTTATTTTTCTCATAGACCACTTTCAAAATTTTGCTAGTTCCGGTGGACCCCCTGAAGCTACATTTCTACCATATTTTTGTCAAATGTGAAGATCTAACTATGAAAATTTGCGTTGCGGCTGAGTTCCAACCACGTACCAATTAACAGTTTTTGAAAAAGAAGTGACAAATCGACTGGTTAATTAATTAATTGATTGTGCTAAGAGTGGTTGTCAAAAAACAACTCACAGCACAAGAAACCAATTAATTCTCACTATTACAAGTAATAGTCGCTGAGATTCTTAAAATATTATCTGCCTACATAGAAAGGTGAAGTCAAACCTACATTTTTTTACTATCGAAGTTCTTTACTATCGAAACCAGATAAATTTTCGTGGACCCCGCTATCGAATCGTGAACCCCCATTTTTTTATCACGCCAACATAGACCCCTGTCGAGTCTCCCGTGGACCCCTGGGGGTCCACCTGGACCACTTTGGGAATCAATGCTCTATAACAACCTGCGCGGTTAACTCCACAGTTTGCGCAAGTTGGTGTCGCATGTCGGTGCCGTGAACAATTTTTGACGTTATGGCCATTGCCACAACGGACACACCGTTCATCTCAGTGACATTCCGAGTCTGTGTGACGCAATGAATTTGGGCTGTGCGGAGACTGTCTTCCTCCTCTTCTTCCCGTCAATTTGGACTTCTCGGCCTAGCATGTTCTTGATCTGCAGTGCCTTGGTGGCCGGTGAATCCGCTGTCGTGCTAAAACATGACGAGGCGTTTACGGAATCCGGGTGTTGAGCTTGTTTCATGTCGCACAGCGACAACCCTTGCTCTGTAAAGCCTGTGGAGACCGCTTCAGCAGGTGTATATATTGGTAGTCCACTTATTAAAAGACTTCTCGGTCTGGCGGATTCCTTGATAACCCATCCAATGTCTCGGCCTTTAAAGAGTTGTGTTGTGACCTCGTCGTCCGAAGGTCTCGAACAGTTCTTGGTCCGATCGTATGATAACCGGAACATATTTCGTCTACTAAGGACCCGAATGGACCAGAAAGATGTATAGATAATAATTGCACCGGTCCCTCCTCATCAGGTTGAGGGGCACTGTGGGCAATCGTATAAATACTAGATGGTCTGTTCTGCCCCACATTTACACGTAGTATTTGGGTTTTTGAGATAGAGCCATTTTGCTAAATTATCTTTTGCCATGCCTACATCACTACTCAGCCGATTTAGCGCTCCCATGTCTTCCAGTTAAGATTGCCACCTGGGGGTACCGCCTCTACAGTATCTACATTAGTCAATCTCGCTCGCCACAGATTGAACTGGGCAACTGTCGGTGGAACATTTAATGCAGCTGTAGTCCCCAGGAAGATTTTTCTAGATTTCAATTTCTGTCGCCAGATTGCAAGACCACTATGACTCCTCAATATAGGCATCTGGTAAACCTCCAACTATCATCACCAACTGGTTCACCACGTCGGCAAACAGAGATAGTCTTCGCTTTCGCGTTTAAATTCAGAAACCCAGTTCACGAATAAACGCCCTCCCCTAACATCGCCCTCATATATCAGTACACTCGTAAATATCCATCGGTGACATTTCTTCTTTCTTACTACAATATTGCATTAAAGAACAAATTTTGGGTTGACATTGTCACGTTAAAAGCCTACGTCATACTCTTTGATCATCAGAATCAAATAAATGTTCGTTCCAGGATGCTGCAGTTTTTGATACTATTCTACAGGTAACTAAAGAATAGTTTGCCATTTTACCAACGTTGTAGGATTTGTTTTTACCGATCTCGCCACGAACTGGAAGATCAAGCAGTTGAGCGGTGACGCTCTTGTCTCGCATTCGGGAGGACGCAGGTTCGAATACACGTCCGGACCTCCAGATTTGGGTTTTTCATGGATTCCCCAAATCACGCCAGGCGAATGTCGGGATGTTTCCTTTAGAAATGTTTATGGTCGAATTGCTTCCAGTTCCTTGCCTCAGCAAATGCGTATGGCATTGTTGGCACGAAGGATTGTTCGGTCGCCGCGTGACAGCATTTCAAACTAACCGCGCATGTTTCTTTGTCATGGCAGCCCTACCCCGATAATCCTACTGGGGAAGGGAGACCTACAGCTTCACGTGGAATCCGAACTACAGAGCATCCTAGCGTACTTCGCATGAACAAAGCAAAGGTCAGTTTTAAGGCTAGTCGAAATTCCAACCGAAAATGGTATTCGAAACGAGGAAACGAGGACCTTCCATTCCGCAGTAACGTTCCTTAATCAACTGAGCCACCAGAAAGTTTTTTTTTTGTTTTTTTTTGATAGTCCTCTCAATGCATGAAAAAATTACTTTCCGTAAAACAAAGATTCACTTAAAAAATAAAATCTACACTGTTCTTCTTCTTCTTAGCATTAATCCCGCACTGCAGTGTTTGCTTTACTGGACTTCTTTTTCCGTTTATGCTGATCTTGTTCATCTTCAGGAGAGGCATTGACAAGATGCATATCCTCTCGCAAGGTATCCTGCCAGCGCTTCCTGGGTCTCCCTCATGGTCTTCGGCTCTCCGGACTTACATGTACATGGCCGTATCATCGCACACGACGTTCTTGCATTTTCAACTGGAATGGAGACACACCAAATGCCGCCCGAAAGTTCTCATTCTTGACGCGGTCCAGTCTATTGAATATTTTGTAAAGGATTGGCCGTGATTAGTGTGGTCGTTACTTTGTGGGCATTTTATGATATTATTACTTTGAGCAACTATCAAGTGGGCAGATTAATCTAGAATTATATTGAATTGTCAGTCCGACACCAGGCGAGTTTAGTGAAGCAGATTCGCCAACTGCGTTAATTAGTAGGCAATGAAGGTTAACATTACTCTTAGCAAAGATAAACATGTACTTCTTACCTTGGGGACATATTACTCACTTCATATACATATATCTGAAACAACTGGATAACTTACTCTAACGACTTATACATGATTTGTGAACACCAGCAGAATGGATTGAATGAGAGTATTTATTCATTAGATGCCCAAACATAATACATGCGTCCGCATTTCCAACTAAGTTATGACGGGAGGAATAATACGCGCAGTAGCTCCCAGATTTACCAATATGGTATCAACAATAATGGAACTAAATCTTCTTCAGACGCGAGATACTGATTTAAATATGGCATGACTTGGAAACAATGATAACCGTTATGACTGTGAACAACCAATTAAAAACCAACGCGAACATTATAAAACAGTGATGCAAGAGACTGAAATTATAAGTTGAACGATGACTTTAGGAATGCATAATAATTCTGGTACTTAAGACAGACGAGCTATAGAACAGAATGAAATACTAATACTACAAACAGACTAAGTCCAACTGCCATGTGGCAGCAGACCGACTCGCAACTATTACCTTGCTACATCGTGTCAGTCTGTTCCTCAACTGGGCTGCAGAGCGCGAGGCAAGATGGCGTCTCCCTTTAAATACTGTCAAGTCACTGACACTAGCCAGGGCAACGCTCTGCGCCATGTGTATGGAATTAGCAACTCAGCGCCTGATGCCACTTCGGCTGTGCGCTTAAGTGGAGCATCTCTCTCAAATGTTCACGAATCCATCTTACAACATTTATACTCACATCCATAATAATATTTGGACCTTTACAAACTGTGGCTAGCGAATCATCTTCATTTTCATAACGTGCAGCCGTTGTTCATGTCTTTTCGTGATTGATGAACATTCGGTTCTATGCAGTGCATAGTTCCGTAAATATTGGATTTAATGTACAGTGGAACCTTCCGGTTTAAATGGACTTCTGTGAGATGATGCGACTTCATCCAAACTGCGTTGACTATGTTTCGGACGAGTGTGAGTATCTGACCACCCGAACAGATCTGTGTTCCCAGGTATTTAAACTCTGATGACTTACTGAGTTATATACCGTTAGTATTAACAAGCCAATCACTTGGAACTTCGCACTCCATACACTCGGTCTTCCGGACAGTTAGACGCGTGCCGTGTTTGTCGAGCGAAGTTTTCCATCGTTAGATTTGTTGTTCGATTTCTTGACGAGACACGAAAGCGACATGATATCATCAGCATAGAGCAACTCCAAGGGTGTAGAGAGTGTAGTTCTGCAGCAATGGACCGAACGTGGTGGGTGAATGGTTAACCTCTGGCCTCGCATTCGGGAGGACGCGGGTTCGAATCCCCGTCCGGGCATCCAGATTTGGGTTTTCCATGGTTTTTCCAAATCACTCCATGCGAATGCCGGGATGCTTCCTTCAAAAAGGCCATGGCCAAATTCATTACCTTTCCTTGTCCCCAGTCCCATCCCGCCTCTAATGACATTAGCCGTCGACGCGGCGTAAAGCAATATAAAAAATGCAGTAATGGTGTCAAGACAGAGGATGAAGAGGAAGGGGGACAAAGCCGATCCCTGATGAATACCAACTCTTACCTTACAACACATGGAACATAGCTGGTGACATTGCGGTATAGCAGCTGGATCAGTTTAACATATATCTCTGGTACCCCACGCTGTTTCAGTACGTACCAGATTAGATCTCGACGTACCCTATCGAAGGCCTGTTCAGGATCCAAAATGCTATGTGCATTGGTTTACGCTTTTCAAGGAGTCTTTTTATCAAAAGCGTGAAAAGCGTCAATCGTCCCTGCGCCTTTTACGAAATAACATTGATTTGGGACAATCTTAACTATGCTTCGAAGGCGTGCATCTACAATGCGCTAAAAAAAATCTTTATTGTGTGGCAAAGTAGGCAAAGCAGTCGACAGACTATACCGTTTTAAGTTCTAAAAAAAATTTCTTTGATTTTTGGCTTTACGCCTTATCGACGTTATTAGAAGCAGAGGAGGACTGGGAACTGAAAGGAATTCTGCCAATTATTTTGAAACAAACATCCAGATATTTAACTTGAGCGATTTTAAGAAACCACAGAAAACCAAAATCTGTATGACCAGATGGGGGATTGAACCTGCGAACTCCGTAATGCCTGCCTGAGCATTACCGTTCACCCACCCAGCTCGGTAGCTGTTTGAAATTAATAGTTTACAAGTTGTATTATTCTAGCATCCCTGTGTGTATATGAGTCAATAAGGTGATACCGTTTAGCTCTGAATATGCAATCAATGGCACTGCCTTAGAACAGTAGATTCCGCTAAATACCTAGGGGTTGCAATTTGTAATAGTCCGTTTTGCAATGGAGGTATTGAGAAGGCGATTGGGCAAGCAAACCATATGCTCCGATTTTTGGGCCGTTATTTAAAACAGTGTACACCGGAAATTAAATTATTGCCTTTAAAGCACTGGAGCAACCTCAGAATATAGTTTTGTATGGGGTCCCCATCAAAAAACGTGTTTATCGCGGCATTGGAGAAGGTCCAAGATGAGCCGCCCGATTCGTAACAGATATATATAGGTGGAGGGAAAGCGTAAGTGCAATGTCGAGGGAATTAGGTTGGGAAGGAGGCGTTGCTCCCGGTAGAACGTAAATGAAAAATTCACGACAGAACCTTTTCACTATGACAGCAAACACATGTTACTACAAGCAACATTCATATCTAGAAATGACCGAGAAATTAAGATTAAAGACATCGGGTCCAGTACCAATTCCTTTCTATACACATTTTTTCCACGGGGAGATTAGAGAATGGAATAAGAAGGATTTATCGAGAGAGAAAACTTAGAATTTGATAGTACCAGATCTCGAGAAACAGTTTCGGACATTCTGATCTGGATTTTCTTTGGATTTTCCAGCTCGCTTCAGGCGAATGCCGAAATGTTTCCTCAAAATAGCCCATGGACGACTCCTGACATATCCCGTATATCCCTTCCGATGCATAAACAATAATACCTCAGGACAGATGCAAAGGACACTCCGCCTCCAACTTTTAGTGAATCTCGGAGTAACAGTAATAGTAATAGTATTAATTAACTAAAAATACATTTAATAGAAACAGTGTAAAAGGGAAAGTCAGGTTAGTGACACAAAATATCCAATACAACCACTGTACACTCTTTTCGCTATTCTGTAAGACAGAATTTTTCAAGAAATGTCAGTAAGTTGTGTAGAATTATAGTTAAACTAATTGAAAAATGTGAAATGTTACAATTATTCGTTTTCTCGCAGTCGCAAAAAGTTAATACATTTATAAAATTAGAATCACAAAAAAAAAAAAAAAATGCTGGAGTATAACCTTCCTTAATTCTTTTTCTACTCTGTAACCATATTTTAGAAAGAAATTTGAATTTTTTAAGAATGCCATTTCGTACTGTGTAAAGGTTTATTCTATATCTAAACTGACTGTGACATAGTTTTTGAGTTCAGTTCCTCTGTTGATATGGAGTAAGAAGTACTCGTATAATAAATTCTCACAAAATATTTAACTGTGGAGTACTACAATAGTACAATACCTAGTACCTTTCGATTAGTTCTAAACGCTAATACTTCTGCGTAGATTGAAAACATGTTGTAAAATTTTTGCAACGTGTCCAGAAAAGAATTCGAAATAATACTAACTGCTTGAATGGGCATTGATGTTTGGCTTTCTTTATTATTTGTGCTTGTTGCTCTCAAAATCAGAAGCATTTAACGTACAGTAAACTTTATTTGATCAGCTAGGTTTCAAAATTTGTTTGTTAAAATTCTATCTGCAATTAAATTTATTGCATGTGCAACACAGGTAATCATTTTTTTTTTTTTTCTCCAATGATAACATGGCATCTTCTACGAGGAAAACAGAAAATGATAACTTATTTTTTTTAAATATCCGCTCCGATACCCAGATTTAAATATCGATATATCGACCTAAAAATATCACTCATAAATATCGATATTTTACAAAAATAATTTCGATATATCCATATTTTATTAACAGCCCTAGGCGACAGCAGTCGATGTTAGTGGAGAAAACGGTTGAAGAAAAGAACTGTAGAGGAAGACAACAATTGGAGTATATGAAACAGTTGATGGGGATCGCAAGTTATAATAGTTGTTGCGAGATGAAGAGATTAGTTCAGTACAGGAATCGGTAGAGGTCCTGATAAAAAGAAGGTGCTTTTATTACAATTTACTGGATTCATACTTAAAAGTGTTAGCTACAATAGTTTCCGTTTCAGCCTCTACTTTGGTTTATCAAAATTTGGTGATTATTCAAATTGGGTCGATCGCCAACATTCGCCCACGCAATGTGATCAGAGAACTTTCAAAAGTCCGGAGTGTTGTTACTGGTTCGTTTGAGTGACGGAACGCCGACTCAATGCGGCCTTCTTCAAAAGCAGAACTTTACACTGATCTGTTCCACGCGTTCTAATAAGCACATCTAACGCCCGATCTGTGAACGTTCGGCGCTCTGGAAGGTTCGGCTGGTCTCACCAATCAGCACAGCATAGCTATCACTTGAATCTTTCTTTTTTTTACTTATGGCTTTACGCCTCTTCGACGTCGTTGCCATTGGAGGCGGGATAGGACGGGGGCAAGGAATGGGAAGGAATTCAGCCATGCCCTTTTAATGGAAGCATCGCGGCATTCACCTAGACTGATTTGGGGAAACCATGGAAAACCCAAATCTGGATGCCCGGACAGGGGTTCAAAGCTGCGTCCTCCCGAATGGAAAGCCAAAGCGCAAACCGCTTACCCTCCACGCTCAGTGACTCGTGTTTTCAGAAGCTTGAGGGGGGAGGGGAGGGGGGTCGTGCTGTGGGCTGCTCTCTTCGTAGCAAGACATGCCACTAGTCTCGTAAAACTTTAGGCCACTGTCCTCTTTGATGTTTATTTTTATGTAAGATTTTCTTGTAGCTTACGTTTAACACATCGACTGTTACTAACTGTACATTCTAACATAACACACCTGTTTCAACCGCCAAAAAAACTGTAAAACTCCGTAAATTTAGAGGAGTCACCCCAAAAATGCAAAGAGGATGTCAGTTCACTGAACTGTCCATACAGATGAATTAACACTCATTTTCAATTGATAATTCCAAATTCGAGAAAACTATGGAATAGAACATGTTATGGTTAATAGATTTTTTTTTCCGCTGTCTCTACGGCTGTTGTTGAAGTGCCACTACCTTTGGTAGTATAAGTTCTGGGTGTCAGTTGAGTGTTGTTTTGGGGACACATTTTTATTTCACTTTTGGGGGGGAAAATGGCTATGGACGCCGTAGGCGTCCTTATATTAAAACCCCCTACTGAGTTCGTGTGGTCAGTTGGGGATCATCGCCGTAATAAGCTGCGTTAGCAACTGGACGATTTTCCCCAACTGATTTTAACGTTTTGGCTCACGGACGCAACATTGATGCAAGCGCTGGTCACTTTTGTCGGTTGGCGGATGGTTTTTGCCGAGGCTTGACGCCCTTTTCTGTGGGCCGCCCGGTCCTTCGACTGTTCGGGCGTGGCCGGGTTGATGTTGACGTCTTCCGATGGTTAATGGTTACCTATTTTGTCTCTCCATTTGATCAGGCATCGCGCAAAGACTACTGAACCAATTTGGATGGTGTTTTCAGTGGTGAAAGCTCGAGGTCTTTCTTCATATCTGCAGTATACCTTATGACTTTACGGTTTTGGGGTACGAAGAAAATAATATTTCATTCGTAACGAGAACAGGTGGGTGCCACAGATCACATTGCAACTCAGATGTACACACGTTTACGAGATGCCTACCGAAGGTCGTAGATACAGGGCCTGTCCCAAAAGTAAGTTGTATAAGTGTAGGAAAAAAGATTCATTGCAAGTAAAGGTAAAGGCAACTTAAATTTTTCAAAGTAGCTTCCTTCGCGTCGGAATACCGGTGCCAGTGTTTCTCCTAGTCGTTGCACGGACCATGGAAGGAGTCAGCGGGGACCTCCTTCAAGCACCTCATCGTCGCTTCTTTGATAGCTTCCGAAGTCCGGAAATGGTGGCCCCTGAGTTACTTCTTGATTCGCGGGAACGAGAAGAAGTCCGGTGGTGTATGTCGGGGCTGTACGGCGGCTGGGACAGTGTTGCCACATCGGGTTTCACAACGCACTCGGTGACGATGAAGGTGGTGTACGACGACGCGCTGTCATGGCGAAGACGCCAAGTATTTGCGATTTCCTTCTTGACGCTTTTCACTCTGTATTGGAGCCTTTTCAGGGCTTCCAAGTAAAAATGACTGTTAACTATTTGTGATGAGCATTGCCTTCACACGGGACTTGCACAATCTCTTCCTTTTTTGGGAGCGGGGAAGCTGCCGTGTGCGATTCAGCACTTTCTCTTTTGGAGTCCCGGTCAAACTCGAAAACCCATGTTTTGTCACTCATAATCGAAAAGCACCCTGGAGACCATCTTCTCGCAGATCAACCGCATGACCAAATATTCGGTAACAATGCTATGCACAGAACTTTTAGGGATATTACACTTATCTGTCAGCATTCTAACACTCACTTTCTTCACTTTTTGGTCGGAATGTGACGTTGACGGGCGTCCTCTCTGCTCACCCGAAACATCATGTGACAGCAGTAAACCATATTTGGGGACATGGTATTATCACCATAAGCTACCCTCAGCATGCCAACGGTCTAGGCACCCGTTTTCTTGAGCGTAACACAAAATTTTATCGCGTAACGCTGGTCCTTGAAACGCGGCATCTTGAAATTCCGACATGTCATTAAAACAAGGATTCGAACTAGCATCGATACCCACTGTGAGCAGTCTGCAGGCAACTGACATGGGTATTGTTGGCTTTCCTAAATCCGCAACCACCTTTCCCGATACTTCGGACGCCTTGCTAGTGGCTTGCTTCGGCGGCGCAAGGTCATTCAACTTACTTTTGAGACAGACCCTGCAAAACCTTCACCTTTAGGATTACACTAATATCGTTTTTTGAAAACTTTGGTTATTTATTTCTTCCGTTTTATGGTATATATTGCGTTGGAATACACGGAAAACATTAATGAAGCCACTACATACAAAATTAACACACCAATAAGAGCAACGAAATTGCGGAATTTAGCTACGGTAAAGGGTACAAAGAGACTTTATTTCAAACGTTTATTCTTTGCTTCTAGAATTAAAACAAAAAGCAAACGCATTACTACATACACCAAGATCCGAGCGCGGGAAGTAGCGGGAAAATAACTGTCGAATAAAAAGAAAAATATAATCTTTTTGGCGTCATCACTTTTTCACCTCTTATTTCATACCAAGAAAGATTAAATAATGATTTTAGCACCAGTAAATCCCACAATAATTTTTTTAACCCAATGAGTTTTCCAAATTTTACGTTATACTATCTTTATTTAACATGGCTTTACGCCTCGTTGACGTCGAGATCATTAGAGGCGGGATGGGAATAGGGACAAGGAATTCAGCCATGGCTCTTTTGAAGGAAGCTTCCCAGCATTCGGCTGGAGTGATTTAGTGAAGCCATGGAAAACCCAAATCTGGATGCCCGGACGGGGATTCGAACCGCCGTCCTCCCGAATACAAGGCCAGAGCGTTAACCACTCACCCACCACGCCCGGATTTTATTTAGCAATGTTGCCTTCTAGCAACATTACATATACGGTATCCTTCCGCTGGCTACGTGGTTCCTAGGCATCGTGATCTTTGTGATTTTTCACCAATGTGGTTTGCATAATGTGCAGCTTGTGCAAGTCCATGAGATCACCTTGCCAGATAAATGGTTAAAATCGTTTTAACGTTTTTTTTTTTTTTTTTTTTTTTTGCTGTCGTCAGTCTTTAGACTGGTTTGATGCAATCCTCCATCCCTTCCTATCCTGTGCTAACCTCTTCATTTCTACATACCCCTTACAATCCACGTCCTCAATTATCTGCTTCATAGTTAGTAATGACTAAAGCAGTGAGCATTTAAAGATATCTAAGTTACAGAGTCAAGAAGTCATAAGCGTGTGACGGAGTACAAAACAGTGAATCCATAAGGGGCGTCCATTGATTACGTGAGGTGTTTTTCTGAAATTCCGGACCCCCCCCCCCTTCTGGTGAGATCTGGTCGACGTCCACCCCGCCCTATGATGCAAGATTTTGACGAACCCCCTCCCCCCCCCCCAACCCGGAAAGCGACCTCGTAGTTTTTTTAGAACTTTTTATAAGCTCTGATGCTTCCAAGGGCAGTTATACCTCCCCTAAGGTCGGTTTCCGCGTTTCTTGACCTTTTACCCCCCATACTTGCCTCATTTGTCGACCTTTCGTTTTGTTTTAAAAAAAAAAAAAAAAAAAAAAAAAAAAAAAAAAAAAAAAAAGTTCTACTATTGTTCAAGAATTTCAAAACATCACCCCCGGTAAGGTTTCGTGGGATTTCACCAGATCCTTTCCCCCCCCCCCACTCCACTATTTCACCCCACGTAATTAATGGATGCCCTCTAAGGGGACTGTCTTTTATTAAAAAAGTAAAGTACCCCAAAAAGACAAAAAAAAAAATGCATAAAGTTATTTCTCAGTTGGCAGAAATGGAAACGAAGAACACATAATGAATGAGGAGCCACCGAGTCATCATTCATTTGTTAAAAAAAAAGCACCCGACATCACAGAACAAGTGGCAATCTGCACAGTGGATCTGCGGGTGTTGGGAGCGCTATTGTCGCGTGCGGTTGGACATCCTGGGAGTAATTACACCGCCAGACCGCTCGGCTTTATGATTTCTGCCCGAGACACAAAGAGGAGTGTGTGAGTCAGACACGACACACATCACCGCTATGTCTGATAAGAGGCGCGGGACAAATAGCACTCAGGCCGGCTCATACACTCGCTCTCCCATCAACATTCCTCCGGAGACTGTCATTAGAACACTTGCTGTGAGAACGTACCACTAAACATTTTTCTCACATAAATATGTTTTCACGGTTATTAGGAGATAGAAAGCAACCCACGGCTGTCAAGGCGATTGTCGGGACGGTCCACAAACTACGCCACATTTCACACACACAAAAGATACACTTAGGTTGTGGTGGGTGCCTTGGTGGGCAAACCACGTTACAATTATCTTTCATACCTTTATGATTAATAATTGTGGATTTTAATTTTAATTTTTATGAAGGAGTGAAAATTTACTAATTATGCAAGAATCTCGACGTTAGTTGGAATATAGGAAAAATTGTCACAATATGACATTTATTTTCTTATCACTGGCGATTACAAGTCTGAGCGAATTTACCGTTAACATTAACACAAATTGGCAAAATCTATAAAAGCAACGCTCAGAGTTACAATCAGCCGTCATGAGCAAGCAAACAATTGTATATTTACTTTTAAATATATCTCAGAATCAAAATGCAAGAAATAATGACAAATGGAAACAATGAAAAATACAAGTTATGACTACCTCAGACAAAGGTATCATGATACTGTCACTTTACAGTTAAAAAGAAAATCATGGGCGCCAGAATGAACAATATATCATTCGAAAATAACTAGTTCTGGCAAATTATGCCGCTAGCTCAGGGTTTTTTTTACAATTACAAAGTGAGAACATGGACCTATCCTCTCAAAGTCGCTTACGGGTTCTGTTTCACGGAATGCACAATCAGATGGCTTGGTCGTAATCAATTACCATTGTAGTTCTGCGTCTGATGTCTGTGATGAGTGTAGCGGACCCACGATATGTGAGATTGTCTCACAAGTCGGCTATAGGCATCTCTGGTCTGGCAATGCGCATCATCGCATTACCGGCTGTGTTGCGGTGATACGCTCGCTCCAGCAAGGCAAGCAGCAGTTAGCGAAAGAAGTCGACTTTCCAAGTCAACCTCAGACTGGTGCGATCGAAGTTAGAATCTCCAGCTCCTCGCTCTTCGGTCCACGAGGAAACTTCTCGCTCCGCCCATTTGTAGTCTCGAAGCTCACATACAACAAAAATTCCCAGGATTTTGAGTTATACGCTCATTTTGATTGGATCTTCAGGTCGGCACCTAATGTCACGTGATATCCCTGATACGTGATTTGGCCAGCGTATCGAACAGAGGTCGGACATATTCGGCTAAGTTCGGGGACGACTCTGGCATTTCCCGCCCGGTGAGTAACCTTGTTGACCGCCTATCCCTAGGGAGCATAGTGTGTGGTCTGGCAAATCCCAAATCCGCGACTTCTTGTCGCCAAGGTTTGGAAACACCAAGATTAGCTTCAAGCCTACATAGCTCAATAATTCTTGAATATTCGCTTTACCAAGATACACTGTATGTTCACCATTTCATTACAGTCCTCACTTGGAATCTTGCGTACTTTATAAAATTACAACAAAAATCTATTCACGTGGTCGCCCAAGATTTATGTAAATTACTCTTATATTATTACATATATAATAAAAATGCACCTTGTAACGTGGCGACAGCGCGGCTCGTTACAAGGTGCGTCCATAATTTACGTGAGGTGAAATAGGGGCGGTGGGGTCCAGCGAAATCCAACAAGGGGGGGGGGGGTTACGGAAATCTCACGTGAGGTTTTGGAAACTATTGTTGGACCGTAGAGCTAAAAAGAAAGGTCTACAAAACACGCGAAAGTCGATTTTAGGTTGTTTTTTTTTTAAGTCCTGTCGAGCGCACACGCTTTGGTAGCAATGGCCCAATACCTGTTCCCAGTCATGATTTTCCTACCGCTGCACTATTTGTGGTAAACTTTTCATTTTGTCCCTTGGTAATTTGTTTCATTTCCCTTACTTACAAAAGAAAATTATCCCACTACCTTTCACCTGAATTCCAGTGCCAGCTTATGAGCATAGTCTTTTTTTCTCTTCCATGTAGAACTCACAATTCTTCTAGAAAAATCCACACTCGTATTATTGCGATAATAACAATAATTAATAAAATTGCGATGGAACTCAAGCTCCGGTGGCAATATCCCTACACAGCAATCTTCCTCCTTTCCTCTTCCAACCTAAATTTGCCCTCGACTAATTTTTACTTTAAATTATTTCAGTGTTTTTCGTAAATTATTTATCAATGCTTTTGGCAATTTATTCTAGCCCCTTACACCCCTTCCTACGAAATAAAATTTTCCCACACTCCTATTCCTGAAATCAAGTGTCAGCTTGTGGTCATGGTCAACCTTGAACAACCCAAACCCTCTCTTCACCCTCCTTCTGTCTTCCAATGACTCCCAATTAAGATTGTAATTAAATTAAAAAAAATACAAGAATAGTGCACTTGTGTTTTGGAATGTCAATAGAGAAGAGTACATTTATTTTTAATGTTTTTTTATACATTCAACAAATATTTATTCCTCATAAATACGAGCAAAGCAATTCCAGAGTATATATTTAAATTAGAATATATGATTACCTCACATTTTGTTGAGATGAGCGAAGATTTGTTTCTTTCATCTTCCCATTTTGCAATCATGACAGACAAAACTCTCTCAATGAATACAGAAGTAGTAGGTATAGATAAAAGAACTTATTTTAAATATGTTTGGAAAATCTTATCTTTATTTTATTAGATACTTCCGTTTTTGTAAAGCTGGAAAATCAACAACAACAAAAAATTATCTTCTACAAATTTTCCATGCAACTCATTCAGTAGTATTTTTTCTTCATATAAACAAACCGTAGCAATTTTCAGTTCATGCAGATTTAAAGCTTCAATAGCACACACACCAAATATTTATAATGAATGGATGATTTTGAATTAAATTTGTTTAGTACGAAAGTCAATTTTCCTCAGTGAAGTCAAACCATTTCTCTAAATAATCTGATTTTTTTAGCTTATGGCTTTACGCCTCATCGACGCCGAGGTCATTACAGGCGGGAAAAAATTGGTGCAAGGGAATGAATTCAACCACGACCTTCCTGACGGAATTACCAGGCATTTGGAGAAACCATGGAAAACTTCAAATCTGGATTCTCGGACGAGATTCGAACCCGCGTCCTCTCGAATGCGAGGCCAGGGCGTTACCGGTCAGCCATAATAATACACTCCTGGAAATTGAAATAAGAACACATTGACGCCGGTGTGTAAGACCCACCATACTTGCTCCGGACACTACGAGAGGGCTGTAGAAGCAATGATCAAACGCACGGCACAGCGGACACACCAGGAACAGCAGTGTTGGCCGTCGAAGGGCGCTAGCTGCGCAGCGGTTGGGCACCGCCGCAGTCAGTGTCAGCCAGTTTGCCGTGGCATACGGAGCTCCATCTCAGTCTTTAACACTGGTAGCATGCCGCGACAGCGTGTACGTGAACCGTATGTGCAGTTGACGGACTTTGAGCGAGGGCGTATAGTGGGCATGTGGGAGGCCGGGTGGACGTACCGCGCGAA
Source organism: Vandiemenella viatica (assembly GCA_031002005.1). Lineage (NCBI taxonomy): Eukaryota > Metazoa > Arthropoda > Insecta > Orthoptera > Morabidae > Vandiemenella > Vandiemenella viatica. Next base: position 80,962,796 of record CM061918.1, read on the forward strand.
TTGCTCAACATGTGGGGCGCGAGGTCTCCACAGTACATCGATGTTGTCGCCAGTGGTCGGCGGAAGGTGCACGTGCCCGTCGACCTGGGTCCGGCCAGCAGCGACGCACGGACGCACGCCAAGACCGTCGCATCCTACGCAGTGCCGTAGGGGACCGCACCGCCACTTCCCGGTAAATTAGGGACACTGTTGCTCCTGGGGTATCAGAGAGGAACATTCGCAACCGTCTCCATGAAGCTGGGCTACGTTCCCGCGCACCGTTAGGTCGTCTTCCGCTCACGCCCCAACATCGTGCAGCCCGCCTCCAGTGGTGTCGCGACAGGCGTGTATGGAGGGACGAATGGAGACGTGTCGTCTTCAGTGATGAGAGTCGCTTCTGCCTTGGTGCCAATGATGGTCGTATGCGTGTTTGGCGCCGTGCAGGTGAGCGCCACAATCAGGACTGCATACGACCGAGGCACGCAGGGCCAACACCCGGCATCATGGTGTTGGGAGCGATCTCCTACACTGGCCGTACACCTCTGGTGATCGTCGAGGGGACACTGAACAGTGCACGGTACATTCAAACCGTCATCGAACCCATCGTTCTACCATTCCTAGACCGGCAAGGGAACATGCTGTTCCAACAGGACAATGCACGTCCACATGTATCCCGTGCCACCCAACGTGCTCTAGAAGGTGTAAGTCAACTACCCTGGCCTGCGAGATCTCCGGATCTGTCCCCCATTGAGCATGTTTGGGACTGGATGAAACGTCGTCTCACGCGGTCTGCACGTCCAGCACGAACGCTGGTCCAGCTGAAGCACCAGGTGGAAATGGCTTGGCATGCCGTTCCACAGGACTACATCCAGCACCTCTACGATCGTCTCCGTGGGAGAATTGCAGCCTGCATTGCTGCGAAAGGAGGATATACACGGTACTAGTGCCGACATTGTGCATGCTCTGTTGCCTGTGTCTATGTGCCTATAGTTCTGTCTGTGTGATCATGTGTTGTATCTGACCCCAGGAATGTGTATATAAAGTTTCCCATTCCTGGGACAATGAATTCACGGTGTTCTTATTTCAATTTCCAGGAGTGTATTTGAACGGGCTCTGTCACTTTCGTAGAATACAGAGTTTTAGCCGTCGTTTTTAGTTATTCTTATAATAAGATATATAACGAAGGGATTCCTTTTACACTCAATACTCTGTTTGTCCTTTACTTATTTTTAAACTAGTCGACACTACTCATACATTTATTATCATTGATCGGGTATTACTACTTATTCTGATAGATCATATTTCCTTTAGTAAAATAATATCCATCTCTCTCGTCGCAACATACAACATTCATTCAGTCTTTCCATTGCACAATTTAACATCACTTAAACATTTCTTGTCATATCTATTCTCAAAAACCACTAATATTTCATTAATTCAAAGCTTTGCTGCGGTATTTATTCTGCTCATCATTACTCCTCCATGTCTTCCCTCGTTCGGCTCGCTTTTGCTTGCTGCCTATTAAACTCAGAATGATAATATTACTATAAATATATACAAAAACATACAAATACTTGAAAATACATTACCAACTGTTCATTTACTTGATGTACGTCCGTTACAGCGTACAGAGCACACTATTCTGTGATAGAGTAGTATAGATGGCAGCTCCTTGTCATTTCAGTTACTAAGAAAGCATTATATTTCACAAAGTGAACTGAATATACTCTGTAAAGTTTTTGTGGAACTCATTATTACGTCTCCTGATTCCTCGATTCATCTTATACTTGATTCAATGTTATTAAAAGAAACTACTGACCAAGACCTAAACTGTCAAGTATTTCCTTTCTACTTTAAGTGACGTAACGACTTTTTTAGAGTGGAAATTATTTTTTAGTAATAAAGGAGAATTTCTTAACATAATTCGGCGATACAGCCGTGAAGACTTCATTATAACTTTTTTTGCCTTTAGTCGAAATAATAACATGGAGTTGAAAAGACACATGCTATTCAGTCAAAAATAATTTATTGTGGTGATTGACCAAAACATCCCAAGATGGATTAATTGGAAGCCACAGCGGCCAATGTAAGCAAACCCATTGAGGAGCGGCCAAGACAACAATAAGTCAAAAGATATACAATTGCCTTTTGATACCTGCTAAATAAATAGGTATGCGATGGTTAAAATTACGATAACATTAGTTTCTTATCAACGAATAATCAAATTTCCAGCCGCAAATACAGGAAGTTGTCACAATTACTTTATCTGCAAATACAGTAAATGGGAATAATGAAACCGTGAATAGAAACGTTAACTGTGTAGTTCAGAAGATGTTTGCGACACTTAAAATGTACTTATTACATGGTTACAAAATCGTACTAAATACGCAACATAACTCAAATTACAGAAAAGTGTACTCAAAACAAACGTAAGTTTTAATGAATTTGTAAAATTGGATCTATTTACTTACGAATGACGAAGATTGGTAAAAACAAACGTTTGTTCACACGAGTCAAATGTCAACTGCAAGGATACAGGCACACAGTGCAATACATCCGATAGAGACCGAGTGCGGCAGCGAGTCACGCAGACTGACACATGTTTTGCGGATTGCGGATCCGCTTAATTTGTGCGGGATCCGCAAGACTGCCTAATAACGCGGGATTACGAGATCCCGCTTTGCTGGATTGCAATCCCTAGTCCCACACCACCCTACCGTATTCAAGTTACGGATCCTGGAGACATGTTTAGGGACTTTGTGCCTGCTGTTGGTATTCCCGAGATGTTCCTCCACCGATACTGCCTCCACATTCCTGTCTTCCTTGTCGCTGTCCATGACGTGTCCCTGGGGACGCAGTGGGACCCGCCTGGGAACACGGACTCGCCAGGAATTCAGGAACCCCGCAGCGGGAGAACCTAATAGTATTCCGCATTGTTACTGGCGCACGGCGTGCAACGAATCCTCCACTGGATGCTATTTTCACTTTCTTCCACGTTACTTCCACCATTGAGTATGAGTGGAAAGTGAAGTGGTTCTTTCACAAAAAACACGTTGTTTAATGGCATAGATAATAAAAACTTCCACATGTGTTCTTTTCAGGAAAACCTTCCAACATGAGCACCGATAGACACTGTTGCATACAGGGATCAGATCGAATCCATAGGCATAAATATATGTCAATCCTGTATTTCAGCCAGATCATTTCACGTGAATCTACAAGCTCATTTTTTGAGGACTGCAATTTTTGTTTAAATAGACTTAGGTCAAAATGTGATCAAACAGAAGAAATACATCAGATAAGGACTAACCTTCATGACGTCTGACGGTACCTCCTTTTTTGTCCCTAAAAACGTATTCCTTGTCATTATTGGACGCTGTGCACAGCATTTTTTGCTCAAATCGACCTTAAGCAGTATAAAATGATTAAACGAAAAAAGAGATCAAATTGGCACATGCAGTCACGACCTGTGAATCTAAAAATTCATTTTTATCGTAAAAACTAATTTTTTATCCCTATAAACCCATTTTTTGTCAATTTAAGAGTCTGTGCAAATCACTTTCGGTTTAAATCGATCTTGAGAGGTTTAACAATGATCACACGGAAGAATCAGATCAGATCGGCTGATGCTGTATTGACCCGCGAGTCTAAAAGCTCGTTTTTTATCTCTAAAACTAATTTTTTTAAATCCTGAAAACAAATTTCTTGCAAATTTAAACTTTCTGCAAAGAATGTTTGGTTTAAATCGACATTAAGAGGCTTAAAAATTATCAATCGAAAGAAGCAGATCAGATCAGTCCTTGAGATATTGACCTTTGTCCCTAAGAAATATTTATCCCGAAAACTCATTCTTGGTCACTTTCAGATGATGTGCAACACATTTTTGGCTTTAATTGACCTTCAGAGGTTCAACAATGACTAAGCTGCAGAAATATATCAGATACGCTCACGTGGTCTTGGTCATGACTATGCCCTAAATACGTAATCTTGTGTCCCTAAAAAGGGGCCATCCACACATTACGTCACACGAATTTCATGATTTTTGGACCCCTCCCATGTCACAGGTTGTCACATTTGTGGGACGCCCCCCCCCCTCCCCTGGTGTGACGTTACATATTTTGCAATTTTAAATTTATAAATTAAAACAGCACTTCCAAAATGATTTATGTATTTCTAGTTAAAAAATCATATCAACAATAAATCAAACATTTAAAAAAATATAAGAAAACATAAATTGAACTAATGATACAAAATTGAGTCATCATGTGTCCATGGATTTTGAAGGCATTCCTTGATACTGTTTATTATTGGCATAACAGTTACTTCATTCTTGATTTCGATAGGTGTTGGGAACATTCGATGTGTCATTATCATCTTCATCCAACCATAAAGCATCGTCATCGTTTAGTAAGCAAAGAACTTCCCTGTTTCGTCTAGCGACGATGCTTTGTGGACGAAATTTTTTTTTTTTTTTTTAATGGCATTCGGCTACTGGGCCATACAGCCAGCTCAATGTGATTTGTTGCTATCAAATATTGACACAAGGACACTACAACACGGACAAGACATTCACAACACTAAACACCCATGCCCTCGGCCGGACTCGAACCGGCGACCTTCGGTACACGGAGCTAGCACGCTAGCCCCTACGCTACCGAGGCCGGCATGGACGAATCTTCATAATGGGGAAAGCCTCTAGTTGCCTCTTATGTAATTGCTTTTGTTGGTTAGTGGCTTTGTATTATGAAAAATATAGTCCACAGATGCCACATGATCGTTTAAATAAGTATGCCTCGACACTGGGGCAATACGAGCCAAAAAGTGATACAAAATTATGCATGTGAAGTCATAAAGTTTATGACACGTTCCCCCCTTGTCACACGATGTCACACTTTGTTAACCTCCCCCCCCCCCCTCAAGATGTGATGTAATTTATGGATGGCCCCAAAATCATATTTTGTCACTTTTAAGCTTTGTCTAGTGTATTTTCCATCCAGATCTGCCTCAAGTGTTGTATCTATTCATTGATATTTTGTATTGCACTGATTTCGTAAACTAGGAACTACTCAAGACTCGATTGTTGTTGTTTTTGTTGTTCTTGTGGCTTTAAGCAGTGTCGACGACGGGGTCTTTTTTTTTTTTCTTTTTTTTTCTATGGCTTTCGGCTGCTGAGGCCATACAGCCAGCTCAATGTGAATAAGTCATCATGCAGTGTTTATATTCAGTATCTTATAAGTATGGACACCACAGGACGGACAGGGCATTCACACAGACACACAACACTTAACATCCATGCCCGCGGCCGGATTCGAACCGGCGACCTTCGGCACGCGGAGCTAGCACTCTAGCCCCTACGCTACCGAGGCCGGCGACGACGGGGTCATTAGCGGGATGGGACTACAGATAAGGAACGGGAATGAATTCGACCATGGACTTTTTAAAGGAAGCATTCGTCTGGAGTGATTTGGAGAAACCATAGAAACCCCAAATCTGGATGCCCGGACGGGGATTCGAACCCGCGTCCTCCCGAGTGCGAGGCCAGAACGCTAACCGTTCACCCACCCCCTCGGTAACTACTGAGGAGTAGGAACATCAAATCTTATCTCCTTTTCAATCCAGGTCATCCAAAAAAGGTTCTCCTCTTTTTCCTTCTCGTTTTCGGCCAACAGTCAACCAGAGGAAATTACTTCATGCTTTATTTTCTTGCTTCGAATAGTTCCTGTGTCATATAGTTCTTTCTTTTGTACTAATCCTTTTCCTTTGTTCCTGCCCTTCATTAATTTCTATTCATTATCATCATGGAGTATATGCGTCAGTAGCAATATCCTTATAAGGAAATAACGGTTCTTCTCTAAAGTTCACCACTATCCTTTCAAGTACTGCCATCTGTTGCCATTTGGTAGAAACTTTCTATAGCTTTTCCATCAATTACTAGTTACAGCCGACCCCGGCAGCGTAGGGGTAGCGTGCTTGCTTCTCGTTGCAGGGGTCGCCGGTTCGAGTCCGGCCTAGGGCATGGGTGGTTTTAATTAAGTGTGGTGTTCGTCTTGTGGCGTCCTTACACATTAGAGAAAATAATCATACTTATAAGAAATCTGTACATTGTAAGAGAAACAAACACATTGAGCTGGCTGAATGGCTAACACGGCCGAATGCCATTAACAAAAAAACAAAAAATTACTAGTTACCAATTTGTTTTATTTAATGCTTTCGTTCCACTCTTCAGGGTTTTGTTCTTCAACCAGAATATTTTGTTGGAGCAAGTTGTGTTTATAGATAACAAAGGATGTTTGTAAGCCCAATATATGAAGGATAGATTCAGAAACATTCATTTATTGTAACTGAAGGTATCGGTGTCAAAAACATAAATAATAATAATTAATTACGCATGGCATTATTGGTAGGGATATCCCTGAAAGGGTCGAGCGCCGATTGACAAAGTTTTGATTTTCCGCGCACGCAACTCTGTGGTACCTGCTTTAACCCAACCCGATTATCCTATAGGGTAGACGGCACGTATAGTTTACCGTCCAATCCGAACCACAGAAGCGTCTTGGCGTGCTTCATACAGACAAAGGAAGTTGCACCAGATGTGAAGATCTGTTTAAGAGCCTATGAAAATCCCCACTGAGATAGGGATTTGAACCGGAGACATTCCGATCTCCAGTCAGACACCTTAACCACTGAGTCACCAGACCGCTCAACAATAACAACGACAAATGAGCTTGTTTCGAAATGTTATTTCTAATTTTGTGGAGAAACCTAAACAACAAAAACTACGTCTTCGACACTGCCGACTGCATGTTATACTTGTTAAAAATGTACGGCAGGGACGAAAATAACTTTTCTTACCGGTACACGCCTAAGTAATTTCAGAAAATTACTAGAAATAGTTATCTGCCTTAACACTATTGGAGATAGGTTTGAACTAGTGTCTGCCGAACCTCTCAGTATGTCACTTGTCAAAAGACGTTCAGTCAGGGGCGTAGCTACTATGGGGCAGGGCGGTGTAGTGCACCGGGGCCCTTACGCTTAGGGGGCCTTCAAGCATACCTCTGGGGACCCCAAAGCGCAGTTCAGAGGCCCACCTTCATGGCAAACTGGTGACCTTTTTTTTTATTTAGCTCTAAAATCGTCCCTGAGACATAGGAAGCCACTCACTAAGAGCCCTCTCACTGCTCAGTGAGGCCCCCAACCTCTGCCCAGGGGGTCCCTAAGCACAACTCAAGGGCCCCATCCTCAGCTCAGGGGGCCCTTACCAGCAACACAAAGCAAAAAAAAAGGTCGCCCATCTGGCCTGAGGGCCCAAAATTAATTTTTTGCACTAGGGCCCTTGTTGACCTATCTACGCCACTGCGTTCAGTCTTGAAGGCTAGTGGCTAAAAGTGTGAAGTAATATACAGATAGTGATCCTTATCATTAGGACTTCGCGTCTAGTGGAAATCCTTCCCAAAGCACTTATCAACGTTAAGTTTCCTTTGGTCGTGTCTTCCACTTGTCGAGTATCATTTAAGTCACTCTTGTACCGTGACCCACTGCCTGAAGATGTTAATGGCCGCAGCAGGCACCAACGACCTTGGTCACGCAAGATGCTCATTGTCGTGCGGCAGTGGTTCTTTGATCGCTACAAATGGGACTAACAGCAAGTGATTATGCCCAAAGCGTTTCCCACAGATTTCAATGTCACTTACACTCACAACAATTATCAATCTGTTTAACACTTCAGCTCAGAGAGTGAATTAAGTGACATCCACGATATGGGGCGCCGTCAAAGATATAAAATGTCATCCCCAACATAATTCGTTATCAAATACATAAGGCGTCATCTTCAACCTACAGTGCTATCTATATCTATAAAATGAAAACCCGACATATTGGTCGTATAAAAACTCGGAAACTACGGGGCAGATTTCGATGGAGTTTTCACCGTTTTAAAGCTTAGAATCTTAATTCACTTGTGTGGCATGTCTTATGTCTCAACGTTAAATAATATAGGAGCATTAAATGAAATTCTGAACGTATGGTGAGAAATTCCACAGGAGGAATCACTAGATGCCGCATACTCCGCACTAAACACACAACACAGTGTCTCTGACCATAGCCTTTTATTAAATCAATAAGATAACTTATAGTAATAACTATTTTGCACACTAAACAAAACTTTAAGTATTCTTTCTTTTAATTCGATATATTCAATTTTTAAAAGCCATAGCTTGAAGTATTCTTTCCTTTAATTCGGGATATCAATTTTTAAACGACATAGATAGCCGTAAAAACAACAGAGATTTTCTTTAAGCACGATCTCTGGACAATATCCCTGGCCTTCAGCATTAGTCTTCTATTTAAATAAATACAGGGCGTTCGCCGGGAAACGCAACCCACTGTTAGCGCTACAAGGAAGAAACTGCTCCCGGCGAGCGAGCGGTCAGCTTCCGGCATTGTTCGACCGTCGGCCGCGGACTATTTCTTAATAATTACGCTTCATAAACTTGTATGTGCTAAGCATTTAAATGTGACGTAATTCGTTAGCTTACCTTATAAAAGATGCTGGAAGTGTTGACCCTCTTGTGTAACGCACTTTTCACATCTTCTGAACATATTTCGAGACACACGCTGCCCTAACTGACTTAATGATTTTTTGGGTGACTGTTCTAGTCGAAAAGCGATATCGTCAATTTTCTCCTCTGTGAGAATACGGTTGACCGACAGTCTCTTTTTGTTAAAAAATGAACCCGTTTCTCTTACTTTTTTAACCAGACGCAGAATTGTTGATTTAGCTGGCAGTAAAGCGCCAGGAAATTCGCGACGAAATTTACTGTGACACTTTTTAAACGACTTCTTCTTCACATATGTATCGTAGAGGAATATTCTTTGTTGCAAACTGTAACGTACCATAATTTTACTCACACTCAAACACGGTACAGATTAGTAAGAGTATGAAGCCCCAAACCAGCCAAACCGCAAAGAAACGTTTATTCACAACTCTGATTAATAAGAGACTGAAGTCACAAACTAGCTACAATGCAAAGAAACCGTTCTTAACAATGTAAGGGTCCCATTATACTGCGTCACTGCACTGTTGGGGCAGCGGAGGTGTTAAACAGTGCGGTGATTCACGGTGCCGTGTGGCGGGAGCTGCTGGCACCACTGACCGAGCAAGTTGCCGACGGCAACAGACTGGGAGGGTAGCGTTTTCCGGCGAACGCCCTGTATTATTCCGGATTCACTTTTGATATTTTATCTGCAGAGTTAAAGGATCTGGCGTTTCGAGCCACAAGTATATCCATTCACTTCGCAATTGAATCAAACGTGAGTTTTTAACATAATCTAGGGTTGTTCAGTAATGTAGTAATGAAATACCTTAACCCGAAGCTTGGTATACATGAATCTTTTCGGACGATGAAAATAGTATACGTGCAAATAAACTCCAGCCCACTAGTTTCTTTGTAGGGGGCGGGTGAATGTAAGTTTGCTTTAATTCCGTAAAAGTATGCGCGTATTTTATGAAACTTTGCAAAAATGTTTTGCGGGAATAAAAATAGGGTACGGTTAAATCTACGACAACTATACCGGGCAACGCCGGGAACGCGTCATCTTCGAGGTAAAGTTCCAATCACAACATAAAATGCCATCCTCAACAAAAAAAAAGGGTTATCTTCTTCATAGAGCGCCATTCTGAACATAAAGAACTGTCATCAGCATACGGTGACATCCTCGAGAGAAGGCGTAGGTTTCAATAGAAAGCGCCATCTTTGACATAAGACACCATACACTATTTTGTACACAGAGAGCAACCATCAACACACCGACCATGGTGGTGTAACGGTTAGCGTTTTGGCCTCGCATCCGGGAGGACGGCGGTTCGAATCCCAGTCCGGGCATCCAGATTTGGGTTTTCCATGGTTTCCCAAATCACTCCAGGCAAATGCCGGGATGCTTCCTTCAAGAGGCCATGGCCGAATTCCTTCCAATTCCTTGCCCACATCCTTTCCCGTCTCTAAAGACGTGAAGCAGTTAGAAAAACATCAACACAAAATGTTATTCTCGACCTAATGAGCTGTCTTCAACATAAAGCGCCATCTTCAACATAAGTCGCCATCCTGAATATAAAGCGCCACCATCAAAATAAAGTGCCATCCTCAACATACGGCTTTATGCTCTGCATAAACCGCCATAAATTTGCAACCACGACTTAAGATTTTGTTCTCCATATGACTGGTAATCCTCAGTTGAACGACAGTAGGTAACGTGGTGCGGAGGTGGCTACGTGGTGGTTAGAGCTAGCCTGTGGCGCGTACTGATCCGTACAATTCGGTTGCACGGCGCGACCTACAAAGCCACGAGCCGTGGGAAGCCACCATCAGCTGGCTTAACCTAACCCGGTAGTGCTACCGGGTACAGAGTACCTACAGTTTATCGCGGAATTCGAACCACAGAAGTGCTCAGGCGTACTTCACATTACACAGCAAGCTGTGCCAGAGGTGAAGGTTGGGTGAAGGATATATAAAAATCCCCGCCGAGACGGGTGTTCGTGCCGGGGACCTTTCGTTCCCCATTCAGACACCTTAACCATTGAGCCACCGGACCGCCATTCTTAGTGTTAAATACAGATCACATTCTTAGTTTAACCAGATCTCGTGACAGACCTTTGATCCTAAAAATTGATTTTTTCTCACTTTTAGACAGTGAAAATCATTTTTACGAGGTTAAATGACAATTTACAGGTCTCACAGGCATACCGAGGACAAAGTAGCCATTGACGTACTTGAACCTGTCCACCAACTAATTTAATTTAATTGCAATGGAGCACAGGCTCTGGTGGCAATTTCCCTACACACCCATCCTCCCCCCATCCTACACCCACCTACATTTGCCCTCTACAAATTTTATCTTTAAATTCTTTCAAAGTTTTCGGTAAATTATTCATCATTTCTCTCGGTAACTCATTCCAATCCCTGACACCCTTACCTAAAAAAACAGAATCTTCCCACACCCTTGTGCCTGAAATCGAGTTCCAGCTTGTGGTCATGGTCATCTTTTCCCTTCCATGCTCTACTTTTCATACCTATTGCAATATCTTTCCATGCCTCATCGCCAGTATATGCCCTGTACACTCCCATCACCCTCCTCATCCTCATCCTGTTTTGCAATGAATCCCATTCCAGCTCCTTTATCATATCCGTCACTGATTGCATTCTGCGATAATTTCCAGAAACAAATCTAGCAGCCCTCTTTTGCACCCTCTCCAACTCCTGTATTTGATACGTAAAATGAGGGTCCCATACTACACTACCATATTCGAGCAATGGTCTGATCAAAGTTTTGTAACCCAGTTCCTTGACTTCTCTCGTACATCCCCTCATCACTCTCTCCAACAAGTGCAGAATTTTGAAACCTTTTCCTACCACCTGTCCAATGTATCCTCCCCAGTTAAGCTTGTTATCAAATGTAATGCCGAGGTATTTACATTTCAAGTCTTCAGCAAGCAATTCTTTCCCGATCTTATATTCATAATTAGCCTTTTGTTTTTATTTGTGTATCTAATAAGCTGACTCTTCTTTGCATTTATCTTCATTCCATCTTTACCAACCCAATTAGATATCCTGTCCAGATCACCCTGCAACTGTTTACAATCCTCTATGGTTTTGATTCTTTTATACAGCATTACGTCATCTGCAAACAATCTAATTTTAGATAGTAAACAATCAACACAATTATTCATTAGAATAATGAATAGCAATGGTCCCAATACGCTACCCTGTGGCACACCCATTTTTATTTCCACTTCTTTTGATACTACATTTCCTACCCTAACTTTCTGTTTTCTACATTTAAAAATTCTTCTACCCAGCAAATGACTTTCTTATCCACTCCAATGGTTTCTACCTTATTTACTACCATTTTATGGCTTACTCTGTCAAACTCCTTAGACAGATCTAGTGCTACACTATCAATCTGGCCTCCATTGTCCATTTCATCTGAAATATCTTGCATATATCCCACCAACTGAGATTCGCATCAATATCCTTGCCTGAAACCATGTTGCCTGGTTGAAAACCACTTACGTTCCTCACATATATTTCTGATGTGGTTATCTGTTCCAGACCAGTGGCTTTACCAAAATACGGTGATTCGTAAGTCTCTGCGCGATTTCGGACAATTATTGCGCAAAGATTATGACATGATCAATAAAAACGGTGACATTTATAGGCACACGATTTCTACATGTTTCTGATGTACCTTGTAGGTGCTCGAAATGTGCACCTTTGATGACACGACAGACGTAAAACCCTTTACTGATATACCCGCCCGGCCTTTCCGTGTTGTAGCGCACAGGCAGCGATTTTCTTTAAACTTGGTTTAGCATGCATGGAGAATGCCCCGGTGGCTCAGTGGTTAAAGCGTCTGACTGGAGATCGAAAGGTTCCATAATCGAATCTTTGCTTCATCGGGAACTTTCACAGTCCCTTAACCAGACCTTCATCTATGGCACAGGCTGATATGTGATGTGAATGCTTTCGTGGTTCCGATTCCACAGTTAAACTGTAGTCCCGTTTAGCCGGTAGGACTACCGTGTTAGGTTATGTAAGCAACTAACCGTCCTACCGGTTATAGGAGACTTCGTGTGGCTCTTCTGGAATGGTCTAATCAACCTCTGAGTTGAATATCAAGCTTTGCTTTTTATCACACATGGATTTTTTTATCTGCAGCTGGTTATGTTTGGTATAAGGTACACAATTTCTATTCCAATGACACAACTGACTCACACTTAGTGAATTCTAAGACGCGAAACGGTTTCTGATCACACTGAACGCCATATTGTTATGAATGTACTCTAGTCGCTAAATAAGGGAGACGCGTATTGTCAACTGGGACCTGGGGATATTCTGTAGCTTTTGTTGTATCCGTCATAGGCGCTGCACATTAAATTTACGAAATCCCAGAGAGACTGTGACGTTTATGCCAAAACCCCGTACATTATTTTTGTCCTATTGAATAATTATTTTGTTGTTAATTCGAGGTGTTTATTATTGTTCTGAATATTATTAACGTAAATATTTGTAAGTAAATGTAACTGGGTTTTCTCAGATAGTAGTGTGTATAGCAAGTGGAGTAAAATAGTATCTTTGGTTGACAGGAATCGTGTTCGAGCGAACGCGCGATTTGGCTCGCGAGAAGAAGCCGCGAGTGATTGTTAATGTTGTGGGGAATAATATAAATTGAAATTGTGTTAAGCGGTGGTTGCTATGCAAAGTATTAAATTTACGTAATTGTGATTCGAGCTGTGTATTTTTCTTTAAACGATTCATTAAGAAATCATTTCTAATTACCATGTGGGCATAATTGCTGACCCAGAGAAAATTAATATTAACTAGTGTACGCCCGTGACTTTTTTTTGCGTATCGTAACTTTTTACGATGAAAGATGATGACAGGTTGATCTGATCTGGTCAAATATAAGCTTGACCTGTGTTTACCCTTAGGTTGAATAAAATCTCTTGAGCTTGAAGAACTCAGAAGCATTAATAGAGGTAGGTATTAAACACGGACAGCAACGATCGCGCTATCGTGTTACTGTTTCAAAGATCATACACTCGAACTTGCTTAAATACGAACTTGTATTTGACCCTTAAAGTTCACTTTGTAAAATCTTAAAATCCTGTTTGCCTCGAAAGCATCACGTTGTTTATTATTCACACTGAGCCAACAGTCATAAAGTACGAGGTGCATTCAAGTTCTGAGGCCTCTGATTTTTTAATCCAGAATGGAAAGAAATATAAACGTGTGCATTGTTTTAAAATGAGTGTTCACTCATTGTCAATACATGACAGAGATGGCAGCACTGTACGACAACTGGAACTCTTGTGGCAGCGTTGAGAATGAAAACTGTTTTAGATACTTAAAATGGCAACGTTTTCCTTACTTAAACAGCGTGCAATCATTTGTTTCCTGAATTTGCATGGTGTGACACCAATTGAAATTCATCGACAGTTGAAGGAGACATGTGAAGTTATGGATGTGTCGAAAGTGCATTCGTGGGTGCGACAGTTTAATGAAGGCAGAACATCGTATGACAACAAACCAAAACAATCTCGGCCTCGCACAAGCCGGTCTGACGACATGATCGAGCAAGTGGAGAGACTTGTTTTGGGGGATCGCCGAATGACTGTTGAAATATCGCCTGCAGTGTTAGCATTTCCATGAGTTCTGTGCACACAGTCCTGCATGACGACCTGAAAATGCGAAAAGTGTCCTCCAGGTGGGTGCCATGAATGCTGACGGTCAACCACAAGGCTGCTTGTGTGGCATGTTGCCAAGCAATGTTGACGCACAATGAAGACATGAATGGGACATTCTTTTCGTCGATTGTGACAATGGAAGAGATGTGAATGCCATTTTTCAATCCAGAAACAAAGCGCCAGTCAGGCTCAATGGAAGCACACAGATTCACTACCACCAAAATTTTTTTGGATAACCGCCAGTGCTGAAAAATTGATGGGGGCCATGTTCTTGGACAGCGAGGGCGTAATCCTTATCCATTGCATTCCAAAGGTACCCAGGTGACAGGTGCATCCTACGAAAATGTTTTGAAGAACAAGTTCCTTCCTGCACTGCAACAAAAACGTCCGGGAAATGCTGTGCATGTGCTGTTTCACCAAGACAACGCAGCCGCACATCGGGCTAATGTTACGTAACAGTTTCTTTGTGAAAACAACTTTGAAGTGATTTCTCATGGTCCCTACTCACCTGTCCTGGCTCCTAGTGACTTTTGGCTGTTTCCAACAATGAAAGACATTCACCAGGCGTGCTACTATTGCTTCAGCGATTCTCCAGTGGTCAAAACAGACTCCTAAAGAAGCCTTCGCCACAGCCATGGAATCATGGCATCAACGTTGTGAAAAATGTGTAGGTCTGCAGAGAGATAACGTCGAGAAGTAACACCAGTTTCATAGTTTTCGGTTGAGTAGTTAGTTAGAAAAAAATCGGAGGCCTTAGAACTTTAATGCACCCCGTAAACATTGGTCATAGTATCTGTGACGGCCAGAGAACTTAATACGCATTCCATATTATGAAACAGTTGAGCAACTCCGTAGAAATAAGTTGCCAGAATAGTCGATACACATTTGATCTGATGTCCACTTAAAATAACCTAATAACTCACACACAGCGAACATGAATGAAGACCAATAACGAAAGTGGTCAGTAAAATGCCTAAAAAGCAAATAAACCCTAATGCATAAATTTTGGTCAAGAAACAACATTAGGGAAAGTTGTAATTAAACTGAAATTTATCCTAAGCCGGAATGACAATTGTCATTCGTGGTTACAGCAAAGATTTTGAAGTATTTTTTTAAATTTTTTTAAGTTGCTTTAATTAGTAAAATGTTACTGAAAAGCAGATCCACGTTTCTTCAGCCGCAAAATGTATTAAAAAAGTTTTTTTTAACTATGAAACGCTATAAAACAAACTTAATGAATGTATTATGCCAATTAATTTGGTAGTAGTTGTTTAGTTATTAAATTGTAGACATAACCACGAATTCCTTCTAATGGTATCTCTGGTCGCTGTTTTGTGAGCGAAGGCTGACACGTGACACCGTTCTCCAGCCAATAGCTATCGAGGTGAGTGGATGACCATACGAAATTGTATAGTAGATTAAACAAGAACTGTCGGCTTGCAGTGTTATAGGTGGTCATAGGACCAACCACCCGTACCTTAGTTTGGATGTGGAATGCCGTTGGCCTACTGCATGCTCACAGGATCAACAGAGTTGACAGAAAGGTTCAGCTATTGACTAAATTACGAACAAGAGCCACATTCCAAAAAAAGGGCAGTTCACAAGATTTATGAATCACCCTGTATATATATACCGGGTGTTACAAAAAGGTACGGCCAAACTTTCAGGAGACATTCCACACACACAAACAAAGAAAATATGTTATGTGGACATGTGTCCGGAAACGCTTACTTTCCATGTTAGAGCTCATTTTATTACTTCTCTTCAAATCACATTAAACATGGAATGGAAACACACAGCAACAGAACGTACCAGCGTGACTTCAAACACTTTGTTACAGGAAATGTTCAAAATGTCCTCCGTTAGCGAGGATATATGCATCCACCCTCCGTCGCATGGAATCCCTGATGCCCTGGAGAATGGCGTATTGTATCACAGCCGTCCACGATATGAGCTCTAACATGGAAAGTAAGCGTTTCCGGGCACATGTCCACATAACATATTTTCTTTGTTTGTGTGTGAGGAATGTTTCCTGAAAGTTTGGCCGTACCTTTTTGTAACACCCTGTATATTCTACTCACATAGATCAGGACAACTGCTTCTCATTGTTGACCCACATATAGAGAGGCTGTAAAACGCCTACCAAAATACACCAAAATACACTAATATACAGTGTTCGAAAATGCAAGTACTCAACTCACGTAATTCTATTCTAAAATTGGCCTAAAGTTGTCTAGATCAGGGATGGCCAACCTGGGAGCTGCATGTGGCCCGCCTTGAACATTTTTCGGCCCGCGAGATTCATCACAGTTTTACAAAAATATTTATTTTAAAATTGCCAAAATAGTGAAAACCAGTGTATTAAAAAAAAATACATACATTCAAAAATTAACTGTACAAATATTGAGAAAAAATTAACTTTGATTTTAAAATAATATTCTTGCGAATATATAATTTTATATGCGGCCTGCGGAGTTATGGTGCATATCCAAATTGGCCCGCAAGATCATTTGGTTTGGCCACCCCTAATCTAGATACAGTCTTTATGTATGTACAAGTAGTTTTATCAAGTCTGAATAAGAGCTAGAATTCAACTACCCGCCTTGATTGCGCTGTTGCGTATCGCGTAATGCCGTCATCAAGACTGCGAGTTATAGCTGTGAACTTTGCGCGGTGACATTTTCGGAGCGCACGACGCGTTGCGTGCCTCACGGCTCGATGTTGGGTCCGCGATTTCTCGGAATCGTTCCTCGTTTAGACACTCTGGAGCCGTGTTCGTTCTCTTTTTTCCTTGCGTTTCTTACAGACTGCCACGTTCTTTAGTTTCGGGGCTGTCAATAGCGGCTTGTCCAACTTCGTGAAGCGAAGCAAAGAGCAAAGTTTCCTCCGGAGCTCGCTTCTCTGAACGTTTATCGAACTGCTGCTCCTCTCCTGCATGTACAGCCACACGCAGACGAGCATTTTACACTCTTTGCAGTTGGTCTTTGTTTTGTTTTACTTTTATTATTGAGTCCTAGACAACCGACGCAAAAATTTTGAACACAAAATACTTCAAACAACGAACTTGGTGGTTTGTAGTAAGTCGAAAGAAGAATCGGCTCATTTGTACTAATATCTTTCTTATTTCACCTGCAGTCCCCTGACACCTGAAACTATCCCTTCCCGTAAGACGAACTATCGCAGATCAATATGGAACACAACTAACAAATAAGCTGAACTAAACACACACAGTGATATGTGATGCTGATATCTTGCGGTATGCGATCATAGCCCATTGAAAGTTTCGCGAGTGAAATGTTTGCTTAGGAATTGTATAGCAAAACCAAAGATGTTACTTTAACAGAAAAAAATATCGTGAAAGCTTCTTACTGTCGAAAACACACACAGTTTACCGATATCTCTGTGATATATGGTGCTGCCATCTAGCGGTAACACGATCAATCCTTATCGACACCAGCGAAATCTAGTGGCTTGACTCGTGAAATATATCCTACGCGTGACCTTGATAGTTAATGTTTTTGCCCTTTGTTTTAATTTATGATGTTACCAAAGCAAAAACCTTTATCTTGAAAATGATAGCTCATTTTACATTTGTCTTCACAAAAAAATCTTTTACATACGCGTATAACATTTTACTTACGGAAGATGTCGTGCGTAAAGAAGAAACATAACCGTAAGTTTGACTGATAACTTCGCGTCTTCCACAACACGAAGAAGTCTGAAGATTTTGATCAGTTATCTATTTCGCTGGCATTGGTGGTCAGATTCTCGGAAGATTCTAATTAAAGAATTTCATTCAATGAAAGAACATGTTTTTGTTAAAGTAATGTTCTAACAAAACATTTAATGTTAGTTTACGATAAATATAACATTAGAGAGACAACCGTATAAACTAGCATCTCTCGTTCACCAACGCAAATACGCAACCAGCGAATGAACAGATGTATAAAGCAACAAAATGGTAACAACTTCCATTTCCGCAAAGATTGAAGGACTTAATCTACACCGTTTTATAAATGTGTAATATGGTAGCCTCTCTTTTTTCCGTCATAAAACTAATGGAGTTTTAACAGTTAGAAAACTTAGGTTTGGGTTTAAAATCTGAGGTATGTTTTATGACGTCACGTCTCGAGGCACCTGAGCTATAAAATAAAATCGGTTTTGGACACCGAACCTTGTTTACATACAATCTGGCATAACTGTAAAACTACTGTTTGAAACCTAAGTTCCTGACTTTAAATCTGAGATATATGTGAAAAAACTACGTTACAGCAAGGGGGTAAAAAATCAAAATCTCCTCAAGAAATTATATTATTCATATCTTGTTAAAAATTGCTGAACAGAATATGGCCTATGTATTCACTGCTCGAAATGTGAAGGTCTAACCTAAAATTTGGGATGTATATCATCACTTTACGCTAAGCGATGTAAAGTATTGCTACAGTACATAAATATTTCCGAGAAGCTGGACCGGTAGCTAGCACAGGTAGACGGTGGAAACAAACGTAACTGTCCGGCCATGTTCCAATATGTGACCTTGCGCTGGGTAGCCCTCAGTGCAGGATCAACGAGTGACCACTAGGGAGGCGCACTGGGGAGAGTGCAGTGTATTGCAGGCTGTGTGGTGAGTGCGTGGCCAGCCGGCAGAAACAGATGTACGTCGAATAACGCCGGTGTGGTCTGAGGTACTTCTTGTGTTCCACATCGACATCCGAGTGAACGTGGGTCTTTGACGGCCAGCATAAATTGGAACCATCACCTCGGACGGCTGCAGGCAGCAGTTTTGGCACCTCCGCAAAAATGGGGTAACTCTACTGATATGGTGATCACCGCAAATCGTTATCGTATCGATTAACCCAGTGTCTCCCTAGATAAATCTCATTGCTCTGCTGAACCTAATGAACGGGCATATAGAGACCCTGAGAAATTATGTAAAATAAGCCCATTGTCGGATTTGATGATATTGTTTAAAAGTGTCATACTATTGTTAAAAACATTTGATGAAAAATAATTTTGTAACAAACGTATATCAATGTCAAATGTAGGTACTACGGTGTTGGCAATATGTAAAGTTACATACCGATTCCTCTTAGCTCCAATTTCAGTCATTAACAATATTTTTATCGATTATTTATGCAAACAAAAAGTAGTTTAATTATATTCTTTTATGGCGTTTGATGATTTAGAAAAAGCTTTTGATAATATTAGGTGGGACATGATGTTCAAAATTTTAAAGACGTCAGGTCTAAAGTATCGAGACAGAAAAATACTCCATAAAGTATTTAAGAATCAAGTGGCTATAATAAAAGTAGAGAACCACGAGAGACATGCATCAGTTAAAAAGGGTATGAGACAAGGCTGTAGTCTATCCCCGTTAATATTCAACTTCTATGTAGAAGAAGCAATAAAGAAAGTAAAAGAAACATTTTCATGTGGCCTAAGTATTCAGGGAGAAAAAATCAGTATGCCACGATTTGCTGATGACATTGTCTTGTTAGCAGAAAGGGCTGAGGATATTGAGAAGTTACCGAATGACATGAACAAAATACTGAAGGAAGATTTTGGACTGAATGTAAATAAAAGCAAAACAAAAGTGATGAAATGTAACAGAAATGATACCAATACTAGTAGATTAAATATAAAAGTACGATCGGATGCAATAGGAGAAGTAAGTGAATTCTGTTACTTGGGAAGCAAAATTACAACCGATGGCCGAAGCAGGAATGATGTTAAAAGCAGAATAGCACTAGCAAAAAGAGCCTACATGAAAAAGAGAAACCTTTTTAGTTTCAAATATTGGTCTAGGAATTAAAAATAACTTTTTAAAACTCTATGTGTAGAGCACAGCACTTTATGGTAGCGAAACATGGAATTTAGGAACAACGGAAAGAAAGAAAATTGAAGCATTTGAAATGTGGTGCTACAGAAGAATGCTGAAAATTAAGTGGACAGACGAAGTAAGAAATGAACGAATTTTGAAAATGATGGGTGAGAAAAGAAGTTCGTGGAAGAAGCTTACGGAAAGAAGAGACAGGTTGGTAGTTAATATTTTGAGACATGCTGGATTGGTTAATTTGTTAGTGGAGGGAACAGTGGAAGGTAAGAACTGTAGAGGAAGACAGAGATTAGAATATATGAAGCAGATAATTGAGGGTGTGGGTTGTAAGGGATATGTAGAGATGAAGAGGTTAGCACAAGATGGGGATGGAGGATCAAACCAGTCGAAAGACTGATGACAGTAAAAAAAGGCATGAAAGAAATGTGATGTTGACCCATAGCAATCTATAAATTCTTCCTATAAATCTTATTTTTATGGGGTTTTGAATGAATTATCCAGATGTTCGGGGAATTTGGGAAGCCATGGAAAACTGAAATCTGGATGGCCAAGTTGGGATTTGAACTCACGTACTCCAGTATACGAGGCCCGAGAGTTACCGACAACCCAGCTAGCTTGATGAGAGGAAAATTGAAGACCGTCGCGTCGTAGGGAGCGACCTGCGTTGTTTGTGAACTGTGCTGTCGGTGCTCCGTGCGTGTGGCCGCGGGTGCTTGCGTGCGTTTTCCCCAGCGCGGGTCCTTAACGCGAAAAGCCGACCACCGCGTGGTCGATAACCACCCGCGGTCGACACATTACTGCCGGTCGTAAACAGGCCGAGCGTGTGCGGTATGACCGCCGCCACTCGTGGAGCACGGAACAAGGCGAAACAACAGCGAGGGGAGACAAAAAACTGAAAACGTACAGCAGTAGGAGCTACTACCGCGAATACTCAGTGACACCATGAATATTGTACATAACTTAACATTATGTTTACGACGCAAAGAGAAACTACAAATAGGTACTAAACTACTAAATATTTTACAGTAGAACTCCAACTATCCGAATCAGTTGGTATCGGGCCCCATTCGGATAATCAAAAATTCGGATTTTTTCCGAAAAAGGGTCAATTTTAATTAATTACTGTATGTATGCTAAAATGGGAGAAAAAAAACTATTTTTAAATAATAGAGCTTTTAATTAATTAAATAAAAAGGCAACACTTTTACATGTTAAGCACATTTACAAGTGCTGTACATTAGTACAGTATGTACCTACCATACTGTAAATAAAAGTAATTGCTTGACGAACATTTTTTTTTTTTTTTTTTAAAATGGCATTTGGCCTTTTTGCCATTTTTTTTTCTTTGTTTCTCAATTGTGTTCTGTACATTCTTCTTGTGTTATTGAGGATTACAAGTGACAGTACAACACAGGACAAACACAACACTTAATTAAAACCACCCATGCCCTGAGCCGGACTCGAACCGGCAACCCCTGCAACGTAAAGCCAGCTCGCTAGCCCCGCGATACCGGGGTCGGCTCTTGATGAACATCTCGGTCAAAGGAAGCTGTTTGACTGCATTCATCCGTTTTCGGGCAGCTAAGTCGCGCATCCGCTAGACAGTGAGAAGTTGTATGTGGTCACACTCGGGATAACGCTCCATCCACTTCAACGCAGTTTCAAGGCCGGCAAATGCTTCACTAGCTGATGGTCCCGTGTCTGCTTCAACTTCGACATTAAGGTCATCTTCTTCCTAGACGCTTTCTTCTCTCACACTTTCAATAAGTTCATCATCATTTAGAATTTCATACCCAGGGTCTGACGAATCGCACACCACCCACTCTCCTATATCTTCAGCACTAACTTCTGAACATCCGGGAAATTTCAAAATAATGTTTCTGAATCCCTCAAGTGACACGTCATTCCCATCTCTTCCTGTCTCTTCCCTTTCCGCCGTAATGAAAAAGCTATTCGGATATTCAGTGATTCGGATAATTGAAGTTCTACTGTACTTAGGTACACAAGAGAAACTTAACTGATACAAGCGTTTCAAGGAAAGTTTACAATATTGAAAAAGTCTATGCTGATAATCTGTGAAATCATTGTATTCCTCTGAGAGGTCACGTCTATCGGAGGCAGTTCCGCTGTTGTAAGTCCATTCCCCGCACCAGTGGGTCTCACCAATTTCATTACCTCCCATGGCTTTCTTTCGTTCGGCTCTCTTTCTCATTCGGTTGAGCGAACACGTCTCCATGTTTTCAAGGCGATTCTATCTGTGTTCCGCTGATTCTACTTCCACTTTGTTACCCCGTACTTTGACATTTTCGTCTTCGGAATGTCACAGTTTATCGAAATTTACTGTTATCGATCTTGCAATGGTTTCAAATTATCCGTCTTAGGCTATTTCATATGAAACAATGTTATTTTGCCTCAGTAGAAGCGACAACCAACTGGGTTCGGTCATTGAATCGTCGTTTCCTTAAGCGGTCATTCGCCTCTCCTTCCATGTCATACAGGGGCATGAGAGATGCCGACTAGTATAGCCCTACTTGATCCTTTCAAGAAAGCAGGTTCCCCACTAATGCCATATATGAAGCTACAGGCCTCCAAACTCTAAAGATAAAGATTTCAAGAACTTGCTGTTAAGTTTCACAAACTAGCGCAAAACTCACCAAACCTCTTAATAAAAGAGCTGGGGAATTATCCAACTGGGCTTGGACCCTATGACGGGCCTCTGGCTCTCATAAGGCACTAAAAGACATATCAAAACTAGGATAGACAAGAAAGAATGCCAAACCTGAAGACACACCTACAGCCAAGAAATGACTCATCTAACAAACTTGGAGGAAATGTCTAACGACAAAACCTCCAAAACCCTCTGCCGGATACTAATACGCAGTAAATTGGCGTGTCTGCTAAAGCTTTCTCTATCAAACTTTTTTTTCCCCCGTTTTATTCTTTCAGTAGTATTTGAGTACCAGCCTATTCAAACCTCACCGTTATCGTGTCTGTAATAATTCTGGCGTGTTACCTAGCACATAACTTGAAAAATATATTCACAGTGCAGAGTTCGCTGACATGGCCTCATGGGCTGTAAGTGAGTACTTTTCTCTCGCTTTACGCTCTTTAACAAGTCTCGTTGTATCCACGCTTGCTTTTTGCAGAGGTCTGTAAATTATTTGGCACGAGTTTATCTAATGGTGCTTCGAGCACTGATTGTTAGTTACTTCCTTGTCAATATACGCGACATCCTGAAACCGAACGTGGTGAGTGAGCTGTAACGCTCTGGCCTCGCATTCGGGAGGACATGGGTTCGAATTCCCTTCCGGCCATCCAGATTTCAGTTTTACTTGGTTTTCCTAAATCACTTCAGGAAAATGGTTCCTTCAAATGGTCAAGATCAAATTCCTTCCCGTTCCTTGCTCCAAATCCTTTTCCTCCTCCAATGTCCTCGGTGTAGACGAGGCTTAAATCCATAAGAAAAAAAAAGAATCCTGAAATTGAAAGTACTTTTTTCATTAATTTTAATTGCTCCATTACAAGTCACTTCAAACTGAAACTAGATTATGTAGATAAGATCTGATAACAGATACGATCTTAGTGAGGCTCCGTACTTTCTCAATGTAACATGATTTTTTCTCCTGTCATAGCCTAATAATTTCAGAACTATTTTACAAGAAGTTAGTAATTGCACAATACGTTAGTTGTTACTACGCCAAATAAGACTATAATTTAAAATATGGAAAAATCAAGGATATAAAAAATTTCGATGTGGGTTTAGAGGCAAGCTGAAGGAAAAATTTTCCTTACACAAACTGTGTGAGTACCAGACAAAAGCTAACAACAAGCCGATTCTTATTCTTTTTAATTTGCAATCGATAAGAGTTTTTGGCAAAAGATCATGAAGAATGAACTGCTTTCATAATTACCAGTGATATTACTATTACAGAGAAAACTATACGTTTCAGTTAACTATCAATTCTAATAAAAGTCAATACAGTGAGTATACGCTACATCGTTTTGAAATAGTTCGCGATTTGTTATCTACATGCGTTTAATGAGTATGTCTAAGCTGTATCAAAAATGTTAATGTTAATACGCACTGAAAACCGCTTGACGACGTCAGACGGTATATTTAAATCCAAAGGAGTCACCATTACTAAATAATGATACATGCGCCACTATTTTCAGTGGATTTTCGGTTCATTTGTTTTGATTTCTATTCAAATATATTTGTTGATGTAGGTGGTTTATTTATATGCTCTGAGTGTTGTTATAGCAAGGAACGAAATTGGGAATACAGTGAATGTATCAATGCGCGTCTGATAAAAACTTTAATTTTCATGCAAAAATATTGGCATTAGCCTTTACAGCAGAGTTAATGGGTAATTTAAGCTTTTAAAAATAATAAATTAGTAAAATATCTGACGTCAGTTTCGTCTAAAGATGTATCGGTTCATAATAAATTACAAGCACACGTGTTACAAAAAAATTTCAACAAATAAATGCCTAGTCGTTCTACCGAAATATTATTATCTACAAAATCTGAGGAATCTGATTTGAAACATTATTCTAAATATTACAAAAATATTAGATTCAATCTTGAAAATAATAACTATCACGACATAGTTTTCACGAGGAAAATAACATTTCATCGGATAATACACTTCAAGCGGGAATCAAAAGACCAATAGTGTTTTTAAAACGTCAACCCCTAACGAAAAATTATAAAAATTGTTTTATCTATTTCTTTTTTTTTTAATATTGTGAAATCTGATACGGACATTCAGTTTATAATACAAGAGTATTCTTGTGCGCCGTATGTATTTTAGACTAAATATAAACCAAATGAAGACAAAAGCAATTAACTGTAGCAGAAATAATAGTAATAAATTTAAAAATAGTGTCAAATTCTGTTGCTTATGAAGTAAAATTACCGAAGCAGGAATTATGCTAAAACCAGAATATCACTAGCGAAAAGTGTCTTGGTGAAGTGTGCTTTAACATTTTTAATAATTTTCATTTTTTAACGACGATAACTGGGAGAAAGTTCTTAATTACTGTACAAATACAATAAATATAATATTTTTCGTCCATTCGAATGCAAAAGAAACATAAAAAACATACACAGAAGAAAATGCGCGAAAAAATACTTAGGAGTTTCATTTCTTGCGCAGTTTTGTTTTTATTTTGAATTTTTTTTAACTAAGCAACTAAGAAGAAATACGTTGCTAAAATACTGCGTTGAAACTATGATTTTTAATGGGCCTAGAAGTTAGTTCTATTCATAGTTATCACATCCAGTGCTAGCGTTGGTACCGTATGGCAGCACAGTTGTGTTTAAAACCCAGAAGTGGCTTTGCACAAGGCTGCGAATACCGAAAACACTCTTCCGACTGGACCTTGACGCGTCAGCGAGGTTTTCCCCGTCAGCATTAATCCGACAGGTCCACCGATAAGGTATCTGACGGGACGGTTAATAACGGCACAATAATATCCGTAACAGCATCACCCACGCGTCAAAACGATTAACGACGCCCAACTCGAAGGGAAGGCACAGCAACAAGTAGGCGCAGTCGAATCCGCACATCGCAAAAAAGATTTCATTTTAATCGCTCGTTACTGAACTAAAATAATGATACTGTGCCGGGGAGGTCCGACAATTTGTTCCATCAGATTTTTTTATATAGGGCTTGTCGACGTCGTGGTCATTAGAGGCGGGAGAGATGGCGGAGCAATGATAGAGAACCAATTCAGCCCCGTTTTTTTTATGTGAATACGTTTTACGTTTTTCCCTGTTTGGTAGTGTGTATCATGCCATACTTACTGGTCCAGATGTTATTCCAACTCAATCACATCAGATAATTGCGCCATATTTGGTGAAGATATACACTGCTTCCTTTGCTAAGGGAAACGTACAAACTGAATGGAAGACAAAGCCCAGGGTTCAAGAGTGGGAATATTAACGATACTGGAAATTATAGACCCATCTCGTTAACATCGACATTTTTCAGAATTTTAGAACATGTCATCTTTGCAAATATCATGCATTCTATGGTTGAAGGGGAGCTATTAAACTTACATTAGTTTGGATTCAGAAAAGGGCGATCCTGCGAGACACAACATGCTCTTCTGGTTCACGACTTGTGCTTTATAGCGAACTAGACGACCCGTGCGAAAATTTCGCGAATAAAATGCGATGAATAGTGAGGTTGAATATAATGTCACCAAGTTCAGTCATTACTCTTCATACTCCTACTTCATTTATCGATTTTGGTTAGAAATCCAGGGAGATAAATGGCTCGAAACACAAAAAACGTATTTTAGAAATATTGATATTTATGCGCATTATGGGTCGAATTACGAAAAATTCCTTTCTTAGAATATAATGTTACCATGGCGGAAACATTAGTCTTTATTACGATATGTCATTTATCTATATCGATTAGATATCAAGTTAAATATAAGGCTCGTGACACAAAAATACGTTGTAGAACAATTTATACTTTTTCCCTTTAATAGTTGAATTCCAAACACTTCTTTCTTAAAATATGATGTCAACAAAGCTGAGACATTATTCCTCACAATCGTACTTCATTTATTGATTTTGGTTAGATATCCAGGGAGATAAATGGCTCGAGATACAAAAAACGCATTTTAGAAAAAGTGACGTTTTTGCCCTATAAGGGTCGAATTACGAAATATTCCTTTCTTAAAATATAATGTTACCACGGCGGAGACGTTATTCTTTAATATGATACCTCATTTATCTATATCGGCATGATATCAAGGGAGATAAATCGCCCGTGACACAAAAATCGGTAATAGAAAAATTTATACTTTTTTCCTTTAAGGGTTGAATTCCAAAAACATTCTTTCTTAAAATATGATGTCACAAAGCTGAGACATTACTCCTCATAATCCTACCTCAATTATCGATTTTGGTTAGATATCCAGGGAGATAAATGGCTCGAGATACAAATAACGCATTTTACAAAAAGTGACGTTTTTGCCCTATAAGGGTCGAATTACGAAAAAAAAATTTCTTGAAATATAATGTTACCATGGCGGAGACCTTATTCTTTAATATGATACCTCATTTATCTATATCGGTTTGATATTAAGGGAGATAAATCGCTCGTGACACAAAGACGCATTGCAAAAATATTGATACTTTTGCCCTTTAAGGGTTGAATTCCGAAAACTTTCTGGCTTAATATATGACGTCACTAAAGCGGAGATCTTAATCTTTAAAACGAAACTTCATAATACGGTTTCAGATAGGTATCCAGGGAGATAACTGACTCGTAACACAGAAAACAGCATTTTAGAAATATTGACATTTTTGCCCTTTAAGGGTCGAATTCCGAAAACTTTCTTGCTTAAAATACAATTTAACCAAAGTGGAGACCATAAGCTTTGAAATGACACCTCATTCATTGATTTCGGTTAAGTATGAAGGAAGATACAGGCTTGTGACAAAAAAATACCTTATAGAAATAATATATATGATAGTCGATCTGAAGCTGATTTAGTTTTACTAGATTTTAAAGAACCTTACGAAACCACATGCCCATGGCATTTCCAGGCAAATAAGCAACTGGGATTATTACTTCCTGTATGATAAAATACAGTGAGTAGTTCTCGATGCTGAATGCTCATCATCCAACCAAGCGAGTAAGCCTCGTTGACATCGAGATAATTAGAGGCGGGAAAGGTTTGGGGGCAACGAAAGGGAAGGAATTCTGACATTGCCTTTCGAAGGAACCATCCCGGCATACATCTGGAGTGAGTTTGATGGCCGGACTAGGATTCGAACACGCGTCCTCCCAAATGCGAAACCAGAGATAGGTTGGGGGTTCCCCATAGGGCCCCTGCTGTTACTCCTATACGTTAATGATTTGTGCGACATACTGGAATATTTCCTGACGATACTATTATTTATCGCGAAATAAAAACCGCGGGCGACTGCGTTTTGTTACAAGTCAATGTTGTGAAGACAATAGCATGGTGCGAAGTCTAGCAAATGGAGCTAGACGCTAAAAAGTGAAAAGTCATACATGTAAATAAAATGTTGAGACCATTTAGCTCTGAGTATACAACTAACGACACTGTCCTTAACACTCATATTCACATGTATGGTTATCAAAAATTATCTGAACACCGATATAGACCGATAAACTAAAGATTCCATTCTATATCGTGAAAGACGTTCTTCCGTCTCTGAGCAAATCAGTAAATCGATTCAGGACACGAACGTAAGGCACAGGAATAAAAGTTTGGATTCATAATCCCTCTACGTTATTCGTAATTTAAAGAATGTAGTATAGAACCACAATAAAATAACACAGTAAAGATTCCTTGTTTCCATACATTCTTAATGATATCTTTTGTAATAGCTTAATTCATTCACAATATTAAAAAAAATTCAAAATTGTTTTATCGTGAGTCGCTCGATTGATATGGTAGCAGGCTTGCTTTAATGTCAGTTTTCCCAGTGTCAGGTTAATAACTTCCGATGCTAAAGTTATTCCTTTGGTTAAAATGGCTAATTAGTATTACAAAAATAGAATCTTATAACTGATTTTCATAATTTCACTAGACAAAGAGTGCAACTGAATGTTAATGTTTTTTCTCTTTTTTTGTGTGTAAGGGATTTACGGTTCCTCGACATTCAGATCATTAACGCTAGAAGAGTATTGGGGACAAGATTTTCACATCCCTCCTCATACTGGCCAACAGAGCGTTTGCCTGAGGTTTCTGTTTATGTTATCGATTCATACACACGCAACTGATCAGATTTTGACAACTATCATGCATAGGGTCTATTAGTTCCTTCTATTTTTCTCAATACACCATCGCAACTGCTTTGACAAAGGAGTTGAAAATGTCTCCAACAAAGACCCTGTTGACTTTCTCTATACTTATTAAGATCGTAAATTGTACAATGTGCAGCTTAGTAGTTATATTGCTCGTCTCTTCTCTCTTGACAAGCACTCTAAGAGAAAGGTCCTGTAGAAAGAGTAGCCACGTCAATTGATTCTCTCGACCGTACAGAGAATGAATATGTGGCTCAAAGTAGGAACATATAAGAAATAATTAACATTGCATATGAAAATAAACAATTATTTAAGGCGTTATCCTAGTTGACTTCAAGGTCACTAGAAGCAGGAGAGAACTGGGCACAAGGAACGTGAAGGAATTGTGGCATGTCCTTTTGAAGGAACCATCCTGCCATTCGCCTGGAATATTTGGGGAAGCGAAGGAAAACACAAATCTGGAAGCCCGGACGTGGATTGGAACCCACGTCCTGCCGAATACGAGGGTAAAGCATTACCATGCGCTCACTATGGTCGGTACTTTACATATACTCCCCTCATTTTCTTGATCATTTCATTCTATATACTAGTGTACATAGCAGTGAATATAACACATACAAAGATTGCAAATCAGTGCCGATTGTACAGAGAGCGATGAGATTCTTTGCAGATTATTTATGTAAAATTCCGAACACGATGGGTGAGTGGTAACGCTAGGTTCTGGCATTCCGCAGAAAGCGGTTTCGACTCCCGGTCTTGCCATACAGATTTCGGTTTTCCAAAATCACTCCAGCAAATTTTGTTATAGTTCCTTCAAAATAAATCCACAACCAAATTTTTTCGCTTTACTTGCCCTTAAAATATAAAAAAAATTAATAGTGATAAATAAATAATGAATTTGGAGTTGACCTAAACCTATTGACTACAATCAGATCCACGCTGACAAACACAAAATTCAAATTTAATTTTTTATAATGTCTCAGATTCTTTTGAAGTCACATCTGGAATCAGGCAGGGCGAAGGTCTGTGACCACTGTTTTTAACTGTGTTCTCAAAAAGATCATTCGGACCTGGCGACCGAAATTAAAGGAAACTGACTACAGCCCATTGGGAATGGGAACTAAAGCTAAAGGGATCAAAATATACACTCTAGCTATTGCAGACGACATCGCTATCCTATCAGATGACTTAAGAACTGCTAAGATCCAAGTTGATTTGCTGAAAGAAATTGCTGATCAAACCGGTTAACAAATGTCTTTTGAAAAAACGGAAGTAATGGCTAAGATCAAAGATGCTACACCAAAACATCAAACCAAATTCTGAGAAATTAAGCAAGTGGAAAAATTTAAGTACCTGGGCAAGATCATCAAGAAAAATTGTTTGGACAAAGAAGTTATCCGGGAAAAGAATCACAAACTGGAAATAGCTTCCCAAATTTCGCGAGAGATCTACAACAAATAATGTCTTTCACAAAATACTAAAATACATCATTATGAAAAAGTTCTGAAACCGGTAGTTTAGTACGCAGCCGAAACCTTGTTCCAGAATGCCGATAAAACACTCTTGGGAGAATTGGAGAAAAAATAACGATAAATTATTATGGTTCCAACTTCAAGAATAAGTCCTTCAAAAGATATCCAACAAAGAAGTCTACAGCATAATAAACAAAATCATCAAAACAATACGCAAAAGACGGGCATGGTTCTATGGCCACTTCAAACGAATGGAGAAGAACAGACTAACAAAAAAATATTTAATTTATTTGATCCAAAACCGTAAAGCCCTAGTTTGTAAATATTAAAGAAGACCTTTATTTAATGGGATTAGAACCTGAAGATGTTTTCAATAGAGATATGTTTCGGAAGAGTTTAATGAAAAATGGGACAAGCCGAGATGAACACTACAAAAGAAGACGCGGTAACCTTGTATAGAAGAGTGCAAAACGACATATTCAAAATGAATGAAGGACTTCTTGACCCAAAACAAGATTAAATTCGCTGCCAATTGCACAAAGGCGAAACGTTGTCCAAGTTGGCCTCAACAAATATATTCAATGTTCTGGTAGAGAAATAGAACGACAGAATATTTTGTGAATAAATCTGTCAACGTTAAGGGTAAAATGATAAGGTTTGATCTACAGAACCCATTTTGGGGTCGATGGGAAGGCCATCATGCTAATCCTTTAAAGTACACAGATCATTGCATATAGAAGCAGTAAATATGATGAATGACAGCCTTAAGTAAAGATAGGAGTGGGAAGGCAACAGCTCACAGAACTGTCAGCTTATGAAAGACCTAAAACCTGCGTCTCAGGGTTTGACCACCCTAAGCGACCTTGGTCTCTGCTTAATCGCACTGGACAGGAGCGCTGCGTGAGGTGTGCGGGTAGCCACAACGTGGCAGACTGCAGCATCCCGCGAGACGGGGTGCCAACATGCTGCAACTGTAGCGGCAGCCACTCAGCCTGCTACAGTGGCTGTCCCGCGAAGAAAAACCTGCGGGTCGACAAGCCGGCGACAAGCACCGACAAGCCGGTGCCTTCACAGAGCAATTCAGTCGTCGGCCACCCACCAGACCTGTAGCCATCGGACACCCACACCCAACCAATAGCACCATCAGGAAGGCGAAAGGACTGCAACTACTCCAACTCCGACAACATCAACGTCATATGCAGCTACAAACACAGCTACTGATGCAAGTCGTAATACAATATGCCACCTCTCTGGCAACGACACGCCAGAAGAAGACACTTCAAGAGAAGATCAGCAAACAAAGATCTGGAACTAGATGCGACTAACGTTGCAAGAACTTCCCCACACTCTGCGGGCAATCCTACCCCAGAAGATTTGTGTCAGCCATAAGTTTCGCTCAGGACACGGAGTGTGCAATGCAACAGCACAGAATTGGCGGTTCCGTGAATA
Organism: Vandiemenella viatica; assembly: GCA_031002005.1. NCBI lineage: Eukaryota > Metazoa > Arthropoda > Insecta > Orthoptera > Morabidae > Vandiemenella > Vandiemenella viatica. Next base: position 80,994,572 of record CM061918.1, read on the forward strand.
CGCGCTATGTTAGTGTTGAAACGTTGAGACTCCCGCCGTATTCTAATCGAATTCCCAACTTTCATGTACCATGCTGAACCAGGAGATGGCTTAAATCCCTCGACACTATCATATGATTAACGCTGTTGTATTTTCTCATACCATAATAATAATAATATCAATCCTATAAAATACTTAAGAACCGCTGGGGTCCTAATTGTTTTGTTGAAAGAAATCCCCGATCAAACCGGTTTACAGGTATCCTTTGGAAATATGGCAGTAATAACCAACATCAAAGATTCTTCACCAAAACTTCAAACTAAGCACAGAGACATAAATCGAGAGGAAAAATTCAAGCACTTGGGTGAGATCATCACGAAAAATCTATTGGACAAACAAGCTATTCAGGAAAGGATATTTAAACTATAGTAAAACTCTGGAGATATTTACAGTTAAAAAATTTCCTTCCTGCAGTACTAAGATACGTCCTATGAAACCAGTATTTTTGTTTGCAACTGAAATCTTGTTCCTCAATGCCGATATAGGACTCCTGGGAGAATTTCAGAAAAAATAACGAAAAAATTATTAGATTAATCCTGGGCTCTAATTTTTAGAATGGCGCGCCTCGGTAGCGTAGGGGCTAGAGTACTAGCTGCGCGTACCAAAGGTCGCAGGTTCGAGTCCGGACGAGGGCACGGGTGTTTAAAAGTTGTGTCTGTGAATGTCATATCTGGCTGTGGTGTGTATAACTGGTTGGAAAAATGCATACTGGAAAAAAAACTGAAAGCACTGGATTACACATTATCACTGTTGAGTTGGTTGTATGGCCTTAAATGCCGAAAGCCAGAAAAATGGCGTCCATCAAAAGAGATCAATCAAAGAAGTCTACAGCAAAACAGAGAGAATCAAATGAATGAAGGAAAGCAGATGACTAAAAAAAATAATTTCTTAGATATAAAACTCAAAATAATATCAATGACGACATTTCTTGGATTTAAAAGCCGAAGATGTTTTTGATAAAGTTCTCTTTCGGAAGATGTTAGTGGCACATGGAATAAACCGAGACGAACACTCCAAAATAAGACGTGGTAGCCTTTGGGCCGAAAAGCGAAAACAGGCCCACTCAAAACGAATGAAGGACTTCTGGTCCCAGAAGAAAATGAAACTCACCTTCGAATGTAAGAAGGTTTAACATGGTCATATGTGACCCCACTGAATATAATACATACGTAATAAAGTACATATAACACATGTCTCTTCCGAAGAGGGAATTAAGATACAAGATCGGGACATGTGTTACATAAGATACCTGCATAACCGTAATCTTAGCAAAGCGACTCATCTGTTCATCGCCCATAATTCTCAGCTTCCATTTTAAACAAGTTTAAACTTTTTTACTGTTGGAGCTGAAGTATCAACATCAACCCCATCTTAAATTTGAATCAAGCGATATTGCGTTTTAAAAAGATCCAGAACCGTCTATCTGACCTTCAGATGACGCAGCAAAGTGGCTCGCATTCCATTCCGTCGACAAGTGTTTCTGAGGGGCGAGACAATCAGTCTCGCAGTTTGCGATAAGCGTGATAAAATATCAGTTCAAACGCTGTCACGCTCACTCATGTATGTTATTCATTGTTTTACTCTGGTTAAGTGGATGGAACAATTCTTTCTAATGATTGATGGTGATATTTCAGTTCAGTTTGAAATAAGTGGAACAATTCGATTCTTAGAGAGGGGTACTGAGTTACTAATGACATTGTGTGAGGATTTCTAAAACTACAAAGATCTGTGGAAGCTGGTTAACATTTTAATTTTTTCCTGCCTTCAGTCTGTTGACTTGGTCGATATAACCTTCCATTCTCCTTATCCTTACCTAAGCTCCTGGTGCAGACATACCAATTGTTACCTGCATTTCAAAACAGATACTTTATTTAAAACTTATGTTGCCTCCGACTGTTTTCACCAATAACAAATTAAGATATTTCGCATGTTTTCCTGTCTCTTATTTCTGTCAGTCTTTCACAATCTTTTCCAAACAAGTTCGTTTCGCACTTCATCTCCCCCAACTTCATTTTGTAAATATTCAATAGTTTTAAATTAATTAAATTTTATTTCTTAAGCCCAAAGTTTATTCCAGAAATCACTATGCTACATACGCACGATATTAGAATGTGGTTATTTGTTGTTGTTGTTATTTTTTAAAAAGTCCCTTCATTTTGTTGAAGGCTCTATTCTGATTATGTGATACCTGTTGTTTCTCCCATTATTTGTAGCCACGGTTCCTTTTTTTTTTTTACTGCTTATGGCTTTACGTCTCGTCGACGTCGAGATCAAGAGAAGCGCGATAGGATCGGCGCAAGGCATGGGAAGGAATTCTTCCATGGCCTCCTGATGAACCATATCGACATTTGCCTGTAGTGATTTCCGGAAAACAAGGAAAACAATAATCTGGATGGACGGCGGGATTCGAATCCGCGTCCTCCCGAAAGTACTCACCCAACACTCTTTATTATTAAAAATAAATACTACCAATCTGGAATATACCAATTAACATGCCAACAGGGTGACACAATATACAAAGGAAAAACAGCCAGAAATATTTTTTTTTTTTAACTGCTTAACGTCTCCTATTACAACTAGGTCTTTAGAGACGGGAAAGGATGGGGGGCAAGGAATGGGAAGGAATTCGGCCATGGCCTTTTGAAGGAAGCATGCCGGCATTCACCTGGAGTGATTTGGGGAAACCATGGAAAACCCAAATCTGGATGCCCGGACGGGGATTCGAACCACCGTCCTCCCGAATGCGAGGCCAGAACGCTAGCCGTTACACCACCACGCTCGATAGAAAGTTTGAGACCAGATATAAGGAACACCTGAGAGTTCTCAGATGTACCAACACTCAACATTCGCCAAACACTTGTTACAACAGAATCATTCACACACCAACATAAAAACAGATATGCAAATACTAAAGATTAATAATCACATCAAAAACATGCTGACTATCCAGGAAAACCTTCACATACAAAACACACTCAATAATGGTAAAAAAAAGTTATGACTGAATATATACACCTAAAGCCAAACTTTGCTCAAGACACTAAAACTGGAATAAATAGCACACATCCTATAATCAAATATATCGCCACAGAACAGACATAGCTAATGACCACAGATTCAAAATAAGAAATAGTTCCACAACACATAATCTTTGGCTCACGACTTTTGGATGTCAACAACAACAAAAAACTTTATATACAGTTCGTGGCTGGTGAAATTCGCTAGAATGCAGCCTACAAAACATTTGATAGTAGTGGTAGTGCAAGAATAGTAGCTGGTATGGAAACACGAACTTGCGCGTCTTAATGCATATATAAAAACGGTAAGTACCTAGTTAATAATATCAGAAAACTGAACAAAAATCAAATAACATCACTGTATATGTATATATATTTTTACCTAGGGTACTGAAGATGTCTTGAATAAAGGCGAAAAGCGTCTGCCATCAAAAGCATTTGCTTAGTTGCAAGTCGGAAACATAACCCATAAAACATTCTTTATTATGGTTCACAAAAATCAAAATCTCTTACGTATTGAATCTTCTTGAGTTTAAATTTACTCCAAAGTATCCTTCCAGTGTTTTGCTAACGCCACTCAGTAATTTCTTTGTATTCTATCGCCATTTTTCTAACAATAGAGAATCGGAACATACCAATTTTTTCTTTCTCAACGCTTATACCACCTTAAAAAATCTTTAGCTTCCTTGATTGCTTTATTTACATAAAAATTGAATAGTAATGAGGATGGAATACAACTATGCCTCATATTCTTTTTAAATTATTATTCTGCTTTCTTTGTACGCATCTAATTCGTATAAAGATTATCAATTTTTGTTTCTTTGTATTATTTTATAGCTGCCTTCTTTTATACTTTGTACACCACTCTGATGTACGACTTTACCATCCCATCGATCGTCTAGTGTGACATGCAGAAAATCTTAACGATTGTGAAATATCCCAAACTAGAGGACGCAAGTGCTTGTATTCAGTCGTGGGTTCTGCCAGATTTTGTGCGACGCGGAATCGGCATCTAGGGCAGGTGAAAACAGTTCTCTGAATAACTGGTTCCACCTCCTCAAAACTTGTTTCCTCGATCAACAGGTCCGTATGTTGGCTGCGCCAAATGATAAGCTACCTAACTGTTCGTAGCTGCACGTATTAACCTATCGAAAAGGAACGCGAATATTTTTAAAACATCGTGTTTGGGTGAACGTATACGGAACTACTTATTTGTTCGTCTTTCTGTCTTTTTATGTGATACTGCTTCTTAATTTCTGAATTTATAAATTTGTAACTGCGCCCTAATTTTAGTTGTTACAAAATTAGATGTTTTTTGCAGGCGAAATTTTTTTAAATTCCACTTATCTGGCGAATTTAGTGCTGCATCATTTTGTTGCTACTGCCAACGTTTCGTTACTCAATGTGGCGTCTTCCTCAGGGCTATTTCGAGCTGACGGCTGGTTACACTCCCTGGCACTGCACTGACCAGATTGTTTTGGTTTTCCACCATCGAGAGTGTTGTATTTCCGCGCCAGTGTGCAGGCAAACGAAGAGGTAATGTAATCAGCTGTCAGCAGCGGATTCATTAGCTCGAAATAGGACTGAGAAAAACGGCACGTTGAGTGCCGAAACGTTGGCAGTAGCAACAATATTGACATAAAGTAAGTGAAATTTTACGAATTTTAATTCTTCTTACTCCAAACACCAACATGAGCTGACATTTGGAAAAATATTGACGCAAAATTATTATTATTATTATTTTTTTTTTTTTTTTTTTTTGCTTATGGCTTTACGCCTTGTCGACGTCGAGGTCATTAGAGGCGGAAAAAGATGGAAGGCAAGAAATGGAAAGGAATTCAGCATTGGCCTTTTGAAGGAAGCATCCCGGCATTTACATGGAGTGATTTGGGGAAACGATTAAAAACTAAATCTTGACGTCTGGACGGGGATTCGAACCCGAGTCATCTCGAATGCGAAACCAGAGCGTTACAGCTCCCCACCACGCTCGGTCCGAAGGAGGCATACTAAGCCACTGTGTCAGAGGCAGACGGTCAGTTCCTTTCCTCTGGGACTTGCGATTTAACTTGAAATCTGAACCACGCAACGTCCCTAGCGTAGCTTATATGATCAAACACAACTCTTAAAAATTTCAGTCCCCACCGGGATTTAAACCCCCGACCGGAGCAGCGAACTTAAAAAAAAAAAAATAGATAGAGAGAGCAAACGCCTTAAGCACTGAACTAAGCTGCCAGACCTATTTACCGTTTAATGAAAGAGTGGTTGAAGAAATCATTGTGTTAGACAGTCTTTAAGGTTAATAAATGAAATATAGCGACCTAGCGACTGTGAAAATGTTTGGATCCTTATTCCACGATTTGTACTAGTACTTGGGGAAACTAAAATATTGCAATTCCTCCTTTATTTTGCAAACTACTGTTACGAATATTCTTTCATAGTTTTCAGTGATACGTAGCCTCATAAATACCACGGGAAGATTTTAACAACCTTTCTGGGATTATTTTTTTTTTTTTTTTTTCTCAGTAGATAATTGTTACAGAATTTCGTTAGTCGGATTATAAATATATAGAAAAAATACATTATAAAAAAATTAAGAGCCACTGTAATTATTTCACTTGATTTTTTTTAGAGTTTTAAATTTTTAATGGGTTTCTTTTTCATGAATTCTAGTTAATACCCAATTTTTATATGTGCATAAGAAATTCTGTTCTTATTCCGGTTTCCATAAAGATTTTCAAGGAATGTATACTCGTGTTTGTCAATTCCTTGATAATGATTATGAATGCTCCGTGGTTAGTGTGAGTTCTACCCGAGGGGTTCTGCCCGCACTCGAAATTGTTGACTACATTTCTCCGATGGAATATCTGATCCTACCACACAAGGAACAATACGGCGCTAGTTTTCAAATGTTGCTACCCAGACTGTAGCCCATACGTTCTGATCAAGAGCAGGTCATTCCCCTGCCCTGCTGTTTCGGAGTGGAAGCAACATCCATTATTCATAGCGGAGCACTATTGCTGGCTATGAGCAACACACCACCCTATAAACACACCTCCGCAAGGATTTTCGCGCCGCCATATTGCTTCGGGCGACTGACGAATAGAACATAGTAGATAAGTTATGTGAAATTAGATTGCGAGCTGTCTATGACATTTCCATGGTTTCCCAAATCCCAAATTACTCCAGGCAAATGCCGGGATGCTTCCTTAAAAAGGCCATGGCCGAATTCCTTCCCATTCCTTGCCCCCATCCTTTCCCGTCTCTAAATACCTCGCCGTTTAAAAAAAAAAAAAAAAAAAAAAAAAAAAAAAAAAAAAAAAATGTCTGAGATGCATTTGACTATAAACCAGTATAGCTATACCATCTTGGAAATGGTTCGTTCCGTGAAGTAATTTGACTTACAATATAGACGAGATTAGCTCTTCTCGTTGGTTATAAACACAGGTCATAACAGATTTTTAGATCTAATTTAGAATAATTGTATTGTACGTATGTAGGAGCTTACATATGAAACTCTAATATATATTCATCTGCAGTACTATTACGGTGTGTACCTTCCATATCCCAGGGAACGTATTAATGCCATCAAAAAAAGTGTACAATAAATGCGTTCTTTGTGACCCATTATCTTAGTAATTACGAAAATAACGATCCTCGCTTTCCAGACTGTAAAGGATATGCTGCAAAATACTACAGTTTTGTAATTTAGTATTAGGATAACTCAAGCAAAAATAGCGTTCAACAAAAATAAACAAATTTTTACAACAAATAATATCAGCTGGACAACGAGGAAAACATTATTAAACGCTTATGACTGGAGAATTGCCCTGTATGGACAGTTGGTACAGAAGAGAAAGAAGATTAATTTCATTTGAGCAATGGTGCTACAGACGGATGTTAAAGATTAGCTGGAGGGATAAAATTACTAATGAGGAAATTTTTGAGAAAGCGGGAGATCATAACTCTATATGGTAAAGTTTAAAAACGCGGAGAAGGATATTAATTGGACATATCTTAAGACATGAGAGTTTATTAAAAACAATTATGGAGGGAATGGTAGAAGGAAAGAGTTATCGAGGAAGACCACGTTTAAAATACATCCAGCACATAATGGAAGAAGTTGGCTGCAGGAGATATGTAGATATGAAGAGGAGGGCAGAGAATAGAGCTGTATGGAAGACTGCCGCAGACCAATCCCAGGATTGACTACCGGATAAGAAGATTATGTTTATTTAAATCAAAAATCCCCTGATTATTTATTTTTCCTTACGTTTTTATCATAACCAAGCTATTCAATGACAAATACTAATAACGGTATATCGAGTACTCTTAGCTCGACATCTAACAGAGTAATCGTATTGTAATTTATATCCATTTCAAATAAACTCTATGGAGACACAAAAACAAATATAAAGTAAAAAAAGTTTTGACTGCGAGAAAAAATAAAAAATAGCAGAAATACCACTGAATCGATCCAGAAAGCTGTTGAAAACATGTGGTTTATCTTAAAAACTATGAACATTTATCTAAAACAAAAGCCACGCGTTAAGTTTGAGGTGTGTTAATATCGTTGGATGACTTTCTAAGTTTTTTTTTTTTTTTTTTTTTTTTTTTTTTTTTTTTTTTTTTTTTTTTTTTTTTTTTTAGATTTAAGTGAATAAATGTGGAAGAAGACCGTTGGTTATAACTGGATATTATAAGAATAAGTCGAGTTCTTTAGTGATAAATATAAGTCTATTACGTAAACGGAACTTTATAAGAGGAAGTGTTCATACAGAACTTTGGCTGGAATAAAATGTAATTTACGGGTTCAGTTTAGATACTAAATTTTATGTACGGTTGCAGCAAAGGATTTGTGTCGCAATGCAGGGGAGATCAGATAGAAAAAATAAGACCTCCTAATAACAGCCTTATATATGCTGTTTATTCCTAGGCACCATTAGTGATTGCAATGCTTAAAGGGGAAAAAATTTTGATCAAAGATTTTTTATAAACATTAATTCATCAAAAATTAATAACATGAATTCCACCCGCATACAAGAGACATTGATTCACGATGTAAAGGACATACAACACGTCCACTTGCAAGTGCTTATGTACAGTAGGATACAGAATTTGCGAGAACACTCGACTTTCGGTTATACTTCGATCTAAACAGGACTACCTCATGGGACATGTGTAACTGGTAGGAGGTGCACTAAATTCATCATAAAATAGACCTTCAATACCGAGCACTTTACCCAAGACTAAAAACAATGACCCAGCACGCAACAGACTCGCAGATGAACAGAGGCAAATTTCGGAATTCAATAGTCAAAATAACCACGAATATCCCCTCTTCAGTTGTAATAATTTTTTAAATAACTAAATCGATTGATTTTCGGCAAATGATACTGCTTCTTTTACACGTTTGATAGCAATAATGTTTTTCATTTTTTTAAAAAATAGAATAAACAGAACGTCACATTGTGCTCCTGCTGTTAAAGTATGCTTTTGCGGCCAAATGTTTATTAGGCATGTTTGTCTTGCATTTTGTGCATACTATCACATGCTAAAATATTAGATACTTCTTTTTAACATCGTATAGAATGAAACCGTCTCTGTCCCTCTTTAATACTTCTAAGTCGCTTCTAATTCAGCAAAAAATCTTTAAATTTGGTAGAGCGGATCCTGACGGTCTAATACAGATCATCTTCGTATTTTAGTCAGATCAAGTCATCCAGTCATGGACCTTTGACTCTAAAAACTCATTCTTGTTACTCAAAGCTCATTCTTGTCACTAGAACTCGTTTTACGAACTAAAACCTCTTTTTAGTCACTAAAACTAATTTTTACCACTAGAATATCATTTTTGTCACTAAAAACTCATTTTAGTCACTAAAAGCTCTTTTTAGTCACTAAAACTCATTATGTCACTGAAAACTCATTTTTGTCTAATTTTTAGACACTAAAAACTCTTCCTAGTCACTAAAAACTCACTTTTGTCACTAAAATCTTATATTTTTGTCACTAAAATCTTATATTTTTGTTCATTTTAGAATCTGTGCTATGAAATTTGGTTTTATTCGACCTTAAGAGATCCAACAATTTCAATCGGTCAGGCGAAGCGAGAGAAACAAGTTGATAGCAGTTTCTGTTTTGAGTACTCCGCTTTCAAATAAAAGTGAGGGAGTTATCTTGATTGTCCGGGTCGAACCGCGTCAGTTTATCGAAAACTAACGTTTCAGCCATCATTTTGTGGCCCTCTTCAGAGGACTGTCATGTCTGGAATCACTGCGCACCCAAAAGTGAGGGTGTTCTGAATCCAGGAGCAGTGTATAAAGTGTGACGTATTGGTGCAGGTGGTGTTTAGCGAGCACTTCCCGCTCAAAGCCAAATCCGCCTCGTCGAGGGTCGACCGCTGCTATCGATCACGGGGCTGGCATGCAAAGCGACCGCAAGCCGGTCACACACCATTACGCCGCGCTACTTCCCAATGGGCCGGCTTCTCCCAGTCCCATTGTGGCGGCCGTGATATGCATACGTGTCCTCTAGAGACGAGCAACCCCTCCAGCCAATCAAAAGGGTCGCACTCGAGTCCTCTTAGAAGAGGGCCACCCCTCTGCACCAATGGGAGTTGGCCCCCTGAATGGCGTCAGCGTAATGTGGCTTCGGTATGCGGTGACAGTATAATGGCTTCACAATGAATGGGGCGTTACCTTGCCACCACGAAGACCTGTTGTAACTGACTTGCTGCAAGTCGGGTTCGGCTTTGTGATTCGCAGTTTTGAATAATCATGGTCTGGGCTGACTTCGTTTGGATTGGGAAGAACTGATGATGCAGCGTTTACATTGCGCAATCACAATTCTCTTTTACAGACTTCTGGAGATTAACATACCGTTGAGTCTCTTTAGGTATGGCCCAGATTTCTTTGGGCTTCGCATGAAGCTTTGGGAAAGTGAATTGCAACGTAAGTAATTAATGCCTCACCCATTCCATTATTCATTCGTCCTCTCAACTCGGTTAAGATGTTTTAAGTCACTACCATCCCTAGTTCTTCTCAAACGCGCATGTATACATATATACCACGGTGAATCATTCCTTTCTGTAATTGCCCTGTCATTCGGAAGGACGTGGATTCGATCATCGTCCAGCCATCCAGATTTGGACTTTCTGTGGTTTCTCGGATGCCCGGATGGTTGCATCAAAATGTCATTGCTAAATTCCTTACAGTTTCTTGTCTCCAATCAGCTTCCGGCTCTATTACCTCGACGTCGACCTTTCATAATTCCCTTAGCAAGAGTAAGGATTTTCCAGTTTCAGTATTTGTCTATCCATAACTTACGTAGCCATAAATTTTAGAATTTTCGATATCCATTTAATACTGTCTGTCATACTAGACCTATAAACGCGGTGAATGTATACTATGCGATTCTACAGGGTGTTACAAAAAGGTACGGCCAAAATTTCAGGAAACATTCCTCACACACAAACAAAGAAAACATGTTATGTGGACATGTGTCCGGAAACGCTTACTTTCCATGTTAGAGCTCATATTGTGGACGGCTGTAATACAATACGCAGGGCTGCATCAGCGCATCAGGGATTCCATGCGACGGAGTGTCGATGCATGTATCCTCGCTAACGGAGGACATTTTGAACATTTCCTGTAACAAAGTGTTTGAAGTCACGCTGGTACGTTCTGTTGCTGTGTGTTTCCATTCCATGTTTAATGTGATTTGAAGAGAAGTAATAAAATGAGCTCTAACATGGAAAGTAAGAGTTTCGGGAGACATGTTTGTGTGTGAGGAATGTTTCCTGAAAGTTTGGCCGTACCTTTTTGTAACACCCTGTATATGGATTCTATTTCATAGAGTATGGGTGAGGAAACAAGTGTGTGGAAGAAGCTTACAGAAAGAAGAGAAAGGTGGTCATATTTTGAGACATGATGGACTGGTTAATTTGTTAGTAGAGGGAACAGTCGAAGGTAAGAACTGTACAGGAAGTACATTAGAATATATGAAGCAGATAATTGAGGACATAGGTTGTAAGGGATATGTAGAGATGTAGAATATAGCACAAGATAGGAAGGGATGGATGATTGCATCAAACCAGTCGAGAGAGATTGATGAACAAAAAAAATCATAATATGTATACATATATATATATAAGGAACTCAGTTCATACTTACTCCAGATATCAACACTTCAAATATTGTTCGCACAGATGTTATGTGAACAATACTAAATTACTTATGTGGGTCATCAATAAGCATAAACTTTCCGAATTAGTGGCATTTTGAAGTAGAGGCAGAAGCAAATGATGCGCATAAAACGTGTTTTATACATTGCATACAACTTAAAGGATAGTAGGAGATGCCAGACCACAAACACGATTGAGGAAGCGATACCTGGATACCTTGTGAAAGATATGCCTCACATTAAGATGCACAAATTATACTTAAATAGAAGAAGAAGTACATAAAAGCAGACCCTGGAATGTGGGACAAATGCTAGTAACAAAAAGAAGGAGGAGATCCAAGACAGAGAAAAAATGGGGCTCCTCAAATGCTTTTTTCCCATTTCTTTGAAAGTTTATCTGTGAACTAACAGCAAAAATCTCAAATTCGGAGTGCACGAAGTTGTGAGTATAGTTAGAAGATACATAAAAAAAAAAAAAAAAAAAATGAAAAAAAAAATGCTGTGACACGGAATCCTAGGTGAAGCGAAGCAATGGCAACAGCAGCGACCAGCAAAACGAGTTTATTAAGCTGCAAAAGAATCAAGAATGTAAACCTGTTTGTGATGAAATGAACATGAAGACGCTGATTAAAATATTGCGCCAAGTCTAGATGTAAGTCAAAACGGTTAGTCTTCCATGTTTTTATTATTTTCGCAGTATCTCTATCGCTTGGTAAGAGAGAGTATTTTTCATAGAGAGCGACAATTATTGGTTTTTGCAAAAGATAGATGATTCACGCCTTAGTGTATGGTGACTAATATGCTGACATAATAGTAATCGTCAATATTACCGTCGTCTAGTACATCTCCAATCACGAACATTATAAAATAATCTTCAAATTATCCGATCAACCAGTTCAAATCACGTCCAATCAACGTTAATATGATGTAGGATGGATGAACGTCTGTTACTGGTTTATAGCAAGTGGAAGCGACAAATATCGTATTCTTATTATTAATATCTCTGAAGCATAACCGCTGAAGATGCTTCAAAGAATGAAGTGAAACGCGTACGGAAAATAAAAACAACATATTCAATTGCATTGGCGTGAAAGTTATTAATAAAAAATTGATCCTACCGCAGTTGAGGAAATGACCCACAATATCCAGATATTATTATTAGAATTCACACAGGACAGGATGAATGTAGTTTTCAATCATTTAAATTGCCTTCCCGAGTGTAACAAGAAAAGTTACGTACTCAACAACAATATTAACAGAAACGAAAGATCGTATTATTCATGTTTGCCGTAGTGTGATCTTTGTCGCCTATCTGTTCATTTTACGAACAGATTAACATTTATTACTCCGTCCGCCATTCACGCAGGGTCATTAGACATTGTGAGTTGCACAACCCTACCACTTGTGAATTTTATTATTATAAAATTGTTTTCTATTAAGTAATTATGATTTTGGATATTAACTTTGGGTTTTAAGTTCAAAGGTCACAGAACTTTAAGTCAGAAGATCTCTGGTGAGAAAAGCTGATGAAAAGAAATGAGAGGAGGCTTGGCTGGAAAAGCTTAAAGAAAATCCTGAAGGGATTTAACTTTGAAAATATAAGCCCGAGGGTGGAAGAAGAGTATGGAAGTAAAATTAATGAATTGTTAAAGTTGTATTTGGTAATTAACTGTCGTTTGTAAACGGAAGATGAAAAGATAAGTGGATGATCTTTATTTCTTATTGAAATTGTAATAAAGAAATTGAATTGATACTTAAAAGATATTTGATATGATTTTAATAGTAATTTGATTTCAGCGGGTCGTATCAAAAAACCAGTGACGGATATAGAGGACTAAAATAAAAATCCTATGGAGCTGATCTGATACTGGAAATATAAGGAATTCTGGGGTATTTAATTTCTAAAAATAAAAATAAGTGGTAAAGGTAAGGTTGCAAGGAATATACATTCAAACACAACATAACAAAAATCTTTACAACATACTGCAGTTTTTAGGCTAAATCGGGTAGGTAGGTTTTACGAAATGCATGGCCGAATAAATTCCATTGAACCGGCTGCTAACAGATTTATATGTATATTGATTGATTATTGATTATTAATTTTAATACTGACACCATAATAATAATTTTAATGTTGCTTATACCCCGGAGGTTATTTTCATAAATATCTACTTGTGCTTTATGCGCATGTAGAGTTTAAATTTGTAAGTTTTTTAGGAATATATAGGCCTACTATTCAGGAAGGATTATTGCAGCCTTTCACTCTATTTTCTACAAATAAGAGGTTCCCCACTCGCCTATGGCTCAATGATAAATAGCCGGAACTGGCCTTTTTCACAAATGTTTATTTCCGTGATTTCTGTAATGATTTCATTTTTGGCGGTTTTTATGATTTGATTTTTTTTTCCGGTGTCGTCAGTTTGCACATTTCTTGTCGTCCAGTTCTGCCTCTGAAGTATGTTCCCATTTCGTATTAGTAACTTGATAATAATGATAATATGGCCAGCAAAATACTTGGCCAGTGGTTTTTGCACTTGGCACCGCGTTGAATCGCTACCGTACAGCGCAGCCCAGACGTGTGTCTATTAGGCCGTAATTGTCGTAGAACGATGCGAGACGGGACCCCGCGCTGTGTCCCCAGGGGGAGGGAGTGAAGGGGTAGAACTGGCTGGGAAGGGTTGGTAATGGGCCGGCAAACCATGCCGTGACGTTTACACGTGCTGGCTGCCTGCAGACCGTCAGGATTACACGCGGAGGGGAGTTGGAAGGGGTGGCGCCACTGCGAAAAAACAGACACGCTACGGTACTCCACAGACTGTCTCACATTCGCGGCGAAACTAAAGTATACACTCACACACATTGTCTTCTGCAGGAATGTAGCACATGTAATATGGGTTTCTCAACAATCAAAATGGACGCAGTACCATCTGAGACTAATGAGAAACTATAACAATCTGCACAAATAAAAGGTTAGGTATAGTCACTGTGTAGCTGTATCCATAAGGCTGTGACGTCACGCTTTTCGCATTTGTGGCCGAACTAATAACGGCCAAAGATGTTTCTGCATAAAAATGAATTTATGCCGTAAAAGGTATGATCTCAAGGATAAAAAAGCGTTATTTTATATCTATTTAGTTAAGTATTCACGAACATATTAATTACCAAAATACTGAAAAATAAGTATACACTTCGTTTAAATTGACATATTAATTACTAGTTGCTTTTTATTTATTCATTGTCGTTGGATGTAGATTTTTTTAGTGAAAACTTCTATAGGCGCTTTACGCGAAGTTTGGTTGGGGGTAACTCTGTGAGTTCATTACGTTACCGTCACCATTACACCACCCGTTGCGCGTATGATATGCTTGTTGGGCGCTTTTCGCAAAATCTTTATACAAATATGTAGTCATTATCCGATTTTGGTGGAATTTTACGCACCTATATTTTTTTTTTTTAATTGCTGCTTTACGCCTCGTGGACGGCTAAGGTCATTAGAGGCGGGACGGGACTAGGAACAAGGAACGGGAAGGAATTCAGCCATGGCATTTTTGAAGGAAGCATACCGGCATTCACCTTGAGTGATTTGGGGAAACCATGGAAAACACAAATCTTGATGCCCAGATGGGGATTCGAACAGGCGTCCTCCCGAAAGCGAGGCCAGAACGGTAACGTTTCACCCACCACGCTCGATACCTATAATTTAAAACAAATATAAGATCACTGTTTATGTTTTATTTACAGAAACCTAAATCCTCTCCTCCTTCCCCCCTCCCACCACCTTAATTTCTGTCACTGTTGATCATACAAACCCACAGTTTTTATTTATGTTTGATATTACTTAACACGACTATACCGCAAAACAAGGCGCTCTGGTAGCTCAGCGGTTAAGGCATTTACTTCTGAAAGTTCACTCTCCGGTCACGGGTTCAAATCCCGTGGTGAGTTGGAAATTTTAGGAGTTTTATTTGATTATATAACCTACGCCGGAACATTCCGTGATTCTGGTTCCACGTTAAACTGCAGGCCTTAGGAATTAGCCTTCGCCTCTGACACAATAGCTTGGTACAGAAATACTAGTTAATCAATACAGTTATTAATATGGTCGATTATATGAAATATTTGGGAGTAACAGTACAAAGGAATATGAAATGGGACATACACATTAATTCGTTAGTAGGTAGAGCAAATTCTAGGCTGCGATTCATGAAAAATTGCAATGAACAAACAAAGGAGATAGCGTACAAATCTCTTGTGCGTCCACATTTGGATTATTGTTGTGCCATTTGGGACCCGTTTCGTAAGGGGTTGATAGAAAGTGTAGAGAAAGTACAGAGAAGAGCCGCTCGATTCGTGACCGCTTGCTACAGTCCTTATGAAAGCGTCACAGAACTGATTAGTAGATTAGGTTGGGAGTCTCTGGTAGATAGACGACACACGTTTCGTTTAAATTTATTGGTAAACATGCGTACTTCCACTTTCACTCACGAGTGTAGTGAAATACTTCTTCCACCAACTTATTTGAGTCGGAAGGACAGGAAAGATAAAATTAGAGAAATAAGGTGCCGGACTGATTCTTATATGAATTCTTTTTTCCCTCGTACCATTAGGGATTGGAATGCACAGCAAAGAGATTAGCTTTGGTGCTGAGCACCCTCTGCCACCCACAATTTTGTGAATTCCAGAGTATATATGTAGATATGTATGTAGATAGATATCTCCTTGGGGAAGATTCGACGAACCGTCGTATTGTGGAATAAGTTCGAATTTTACTTTTTGAAGTGAAAACTTCTTTAGGCGCGTTGGACGATTTTTGAATGGGTAAAATGTTGAGTTCGTATTACCACCTACCGACATGTAAATGTTAACAGTAGATATGTTGCGGTCTGGTGGCTTGGCGGTTAAGGTGTCTGATTTGCGAATGAAAGATCCCTGGTTCTAATCTCTGTCTCGGCAGATGGCACCATTTTTTATAGTCAGAGGCTAATTAAGATAATGATAGGTATTAATAAGATGGCGAGGAGAGAAAGAGAGCATAACTTGAATAAAGGGAAAAGTAGTAATATTATATAATCAGATAAGAAGTGCAGACGATAGCAGGCATGTTAAGGCGGAAATTGCATGCCATTTTGAGTGGTAGCAGATCTCGGAAAGAGCCAATCTTGGCAAATTAAATTGTTACCTGGGAAGAGAGAAGATTATACAATATCGGTGGAAATATTTCAATTTTGTCGTGTAAGGTAAAGATATTAGTAGAACTCGCTGAAAGTTTTGGAGTTAGTTAGCACTGCCACCTAGCCCAGAATGAAGAAAATTATCCTAATTGGGCACTTAACTTTGGGGTACCGTTACCGCCTAGTGCTTAAAACCTCTCCCCGTGACAAACAAGCTCTCTGATGTCGAGTTAGTGTTCCAGAGACCAGTGGTATCATTTTGTGTCGATTCGTAGGCATTGCATACAGACATGGCACCCATAACTGAAGCAGAGATACAATACACTCGCCAAGCATAACTAAGCCAATTATTTCTCACTCTCGCTTTCTCTCTCGCCGAACATTCAACCAAAACTTCTCTCGTTAATTAGTGCCTGTATCTGTGAATCTCGGAAGGTATAAGATTACTTTCTCATAACGAGTAGAATTGATATGGGCGTGTTGATATTGTGTCGAATGGATCAGGTGGTCTCAATTAGGTCGAACTCAGATCATTTTCGAAAGAACATTGATACTTCACGTGTATATATTATGATGGTTATTCAGTGTAAGCTGATTTTATTGAATAAATTAATCTCAAATTAATTATTATAACGTAAAACCTCTCCTGGTTCTAGTAACCGCGTACCTAACAATAAAACTCATTGAATACTTAGCCATCTTCGGAATAGACGGATAAAGAAAGGGACAGAAAAAGACATATCTACATCTATAAAACTAAAACCGGATATATTGATCTTATAAAAGCTCGGAAACTACGGAGCACATTTCGATCGGGTTTTCACCAGTTTAAAGCTTAGAATATCAATTCAGTTGTTTGGCATGTCTTATGTTTCAACGTTAAATAACGCAGGAGCATTAAATGAAATTCTGAACGTATGATGACAAATCCCAAAGATGGAAGGGTTAGATGTTGCATACTTGGCACTAAACACACAACTACAATGTCTCTGACCATAGCCTTTGATCAAAGCAATAGGGTAACTTTACATACTAAACAAAACTTGAAGTATTCTTTCCTTTAATTCGGGATTTTCAAATTTAAACGCCATAGATAGCAGTAGAAACAACAGAGATTTCTTTAAGCATGATCTCTGGACAATGTCTCTGGCCATCAACATTTGTCTTCTGTTTACCATAATATTATTCCGAAATCACTTTTGATATTTGTATAAAAGGTTGAATCTGCGGAGTTAAAGTATCTGACGTTTCGAGCAATTGAATCAAATGTGAGTTTCTAACATAATCTAGCGTTGTTCAGTAATGTAGTAATACAATTTCTTAACCAAATTAACGAAGCTTGATATACATGAATCTTTTCGGAGGAATGAAACGGGTAAATCTACACCAACTATACCGGGCAACGCCGGGAACTCCGCTAGTTCAACAAATAAAATGGGGAAGATATTCTTCCTGGAAACACATTGTCATACATTTCATGAATTCATCCAAAAATTGTATAGCGTAAATGTCTGTCTTGCGGTCACAAGTGATTAAGTGTTAGCAGAAGCATTTGTCGGCGTGTCAGAGAACATTAATTTTCATTGCGTACGGCCGTTCTTCCATTATTTCATTATTTATACGACGCAGCAGATACTTAAGTCCAGGATAAGCTTCATTAGAACGTCGCGGGAACTAATTGGGTCACCTGAAAAGGCAACATTGCAGTTATGGAAAACTAAGGTCCCCAACACCTCGGGACCGTTGACTGTTGCAGAGCGATTGCCACCTGGTCATGCAGAGGACTGGAATGTCTGGAGGTCCACGAATCGATTCCGGACAGGAGTGGGCAGGTTCAAGGTAAACCTGGTGAAGTTGGCTTATTCTGACGCTGTCAACATATGCTGGAGTGCCCTATGTGCCCATCATTCAGAATCGAAGATCATCTGTTCCGAGCAACACTGAATGTGCTTGATGTTTTGAAGTATTTGGTGCAGTGGGTTCGAAGTCAGTTACTTATACAATGTTTAGCTCTGCATTTGATGTTCGTGACTCGAGAATAATAATAATTATTACTCCGCGATTCACTAAAAGTGTGTGGCGGAGGGTGCAATGCACCTATTCGAAAGGGTAATGGTTTGGAAGGGATATGCGGGATATGGCAGGAGGCGCCCATGGGCTATTGTAAGGAACGATCCCAGTATTCGCCTGGGGTGATCAAGGAAAATCATGGAAAACCCAGATCAGGATGGCCGGAGTGCTTTATCGAAAGCTACTCCTGTCGGATTTTAAGTTTACTCGCCCGTTAAATCCTTTCTATTCCATTCCCTAATCGCTCGTCGGAAAAATGAGTACAGAAATGAATCTGTTCTGGCGCTGATTACTCTTATCTTATTTTCGCGGTCATTCCGAGATATGGATGCTGCTGGTAGCAATATTTGTTTGCGGTCATTCCGAAACACGTCAGTCGAGAATTTTTCAATTAGATTCTGTCTAGAGCAACGCCTTCTGTGTTCCAGGTCTTCCCAACCTAGCTACTTCAATATCGCACTTACGCTTTCCCCTCCAACTATATAAACCTGTCACGAATCGGGTGGCTCTTCTTTGGACCCCCTTTAATGTCTCCATTAACCGCTTTTGATGGGTCCTCATACAGAACAACAATATTCCAAGTGAGGACGCACTAGTGATTTGTATGCAATCTATTTAACTTCCGGAGTGCATTGTTTTAAATTACGACCTAGAAATCGGAGCATACGATTTTCTTTCCCAATTACATTCTCGATATGTTCATTCCTAGACAAATTATTACGAATTGTTTCACCTAGGTATTTAGCGAAGTCTACCGTTCTAAGGACAGTACCACTAATTATATATTCAGAGCTAAATGGTGTCACCTTCTTACTTAAACGCATTATTTGGCACTTTATCGTTTAACTCCAACTGCCAGTCTTTACACCACGCAATTATTTTCATAATATCGCAGTCGTCCTGGGTTGTGATTTCACGATAAATAGTGGCATCGTCGGCAAATAATCTTTTCATTCCCCTTATTATGTCACACAAATCATTAATATACTCCGCCAATTGTTTTGTCGTTCCCAGGCCTATGTGAATATTACGCTACGAGCATGGCAGAATACTATTCCTAAACTTTTTGGCTGAAGAACCAGTTTTTGCTCTGATTGGTCGTGATTACCCACGCGCAGCTTTATGACGGGGATTACCAACTTAGGGATCACAGACAGAGCTCCAGTTGCCGTTTATTGCAATAAATGATTTATGTCCTCAATTGGGCGGCGCAAATGTCTACTATTGCGCGGAGAGTTCGTTGTTAAGTGGGTGTGGTCGTCCAATATGCGGATTAGCACCCTGTGCTCTGTTTGTGTGTGTAAATCGCGCCGCCCAGATAACCCAGGCCACATGGCGCATGGCGCAATACTCATACCCGATGTCAGAGGTCTCGTATTTTACTGTCCTGTATTCGTTTCATTCATCAGTGCGGATATTTACTTGGGGTTCTCTCCGTAATCAGCACCAGGAAACCATTGCTCAATTAAGTCACACACATCCTGGACATAACGTAAAAAAGTGGTTTTGTAGGCTGGGAAACTTTAAAAGGTATTTCGGCCACCTAACAGAGTTTCAATTTGCAGCGCAATTCACCAATGGACCATCGACACGTATTTCACAAGATATCAAGCTCAGTTTAGGCAACCGTAAAAAATCCGGCGGACAGAGAATTCAAACCGAAGACTAATGTATTCGTAGTTAGCAACCTTAACAACTGAGATACCATACAACCAGGTAGTTACCTGTTAATGAAACCCTTTACTCCTTTTTTTTTACGTATCGTAATTATCATACTTTTGTTCTTTAGCAATTCTGTACATTAAATTTCACTACCGGAGGTAACGATCAGTTCCTCCTCAGTATATCCAATCTGGCCTCGCATTCGGGAGGACGGCGGTTCGAATCCCCGTCCGGGCATCCAGATTTGGGTTTTCCATGGTTTCCCCAAATCACTCCAGGTGAATGCCGGGATGCTTCCTTCAAAAGGCCATGGCCGAATTCCTTCCCATTCCTTGCCCCCATCCTTTCCCGTCTCTAAAGACCACGTTGTTAAAAAGGGACGTTAAACTGTTTAAAAAAAAAAAAAAAAAAAAAAAAAAAGTATATCCAACTCTCATTTCTCCTTTATACCGATATTGTCTCTCTCCCTATTTGATACTTTTAAGTCCCTTTAGACCTAACAGAAAATCTTAAGCTTTTGGAGACAGTACTGTTAAATGCAGATCAAATACCTTTTTCAGCCAGGTTAGGTAGGGCGGTCATTAATTTTGGTCGAAAAATTCACATTTTGTCCATAAAAACGCCCCAGTTTGATTATTACCATAATATTAATTGGGCTTCCCAGCAATATGAGAGTGGCCTAGTAGCTCAGTGGTTAATGGTTCGCTGCTCCTGTCCCGAGTTCGAATCCCGGCAGGGGCAGGGGTTTTTAGACTTGCGTTTGATCATATGAGCTAAACCAGGACGTTCTGTGGTTCGTTTTCAATGCTAAACTGTAGGCTCTCCATTGGGCTAACAACCCCATCCACAGTAAATTTAGACTTAAAACAAAAGCTTAATTTGGTCCGAGTTGGCCAAAACGAATATACATGCATACGCACAAAAATAGTATGAAAATAGCAAGAAATGGAAACAGTGAAGAAACTATCAGAAGCATGCAACAAAACGGATGCATATGATATCAGAAATAGAACTACGCAGCCTTTTATGAACTTTATATCGTAGCCGCCTTAACCTAACCCGGCAATCCCATAGGGTATAGGGGGCCAGCAGATTATGGTGGAATCCTAACCACGGAAACGATCTGGCGTACTTTATACAACAGACATTATAAAACAGATGTCAAGACAGAGGCAATGTTTAGCTTAGAAGGCCCGGTACCGAATAAGAAAATGGATATTGAGTAGTTAGAGCAAAAAGACAGTAACATGATCAGGAAAATCCTAGGATCAGTAAAAACAAAAACGGTATGAGTTAAAGAAGGTTGGCAAAAAAATAAAAATAAAAGAGTCGACAACAAAATTGGTTGAGAATTGGAAAAAAGTTGGGATCCATCCATAGAGAATCGAAGACTGTTTCATACTAAAACTGAAAATTTCAAGGTGTTCCAGGAAGACGTACAAAGGCCAAGACCTACTGGTCTGAAGAAAGATGGAAGGGCCTCAGTGAAAGAATGGAAACATTCTGGGAGGAGAACAAAAGGAAAACCAGTAAACTATTTGCTTCCCGTGGTCGAATATAGGCCAAAATCAAAAGAAATAAAAAAAGGAGTTCTCATGAATCTAAGAAGCCTCGCAATTGATGATTTAAAATGTCTTATTTATAAAAATGAAAGTTTTTTTGTATGTTCGTCTTATATGCGTACCTATACCATTCATCCGATTGCGATAAAATTTTGGTGATTTATTGTGTGTAGGTGTGCGAAGGTTTCTGACCAAAAAAGTACCTCCCTTCCCCCCTTTACAACCCTTAAGTTATACGATGCAACATTTTGTATCCGATTTCGATGGAACTTTGCACACCTATACTTTAAAATAAACAGAAAAATACTGTTGACATTTGGTTTTCAGAAACCCAACCCCTCTCCCCCTTTCCACACCATAATTTTTGTCAATGCTTTTTATACGCACCCACAATTTTTATCCGATATCGGCAGAACTTTTCACACGTATATCTTAAAACAAACGGAAAAATACTTTATACATCTGATTTGTAAAAACCCTACCACTCTCCTCCTTTCCACCCTCTTAATTTTTGTAAATGTTCTTTATACATACCCACAGATTTTATCCGATTCCAATGGTCCTTTGCAGACGTATACTTTAAAACACACAGAAAAATACTGTATACGTTTGGTTTCCGAAAACCCAGCCCCTCTCCTCCTTTCCATCCCACTAATTTTTGTCAATGTTCTTTAAACATACCCATATTTTGATCCAATATCGACAGAACTTTGCACACGTATTCTTTAAAACCAACACAAAAATAGTGTCTACATTTGGTTTTCTGAAACCCTACCCCTCTTTATACCCCTTTATTTTTGTAAACGTTCTTTATACATTCCCACAGATTTCAGTGGTCCTTTGCAGACTTATACATTAAAAAAAAATAGTGTCTAAATTGGATTTTCAGAAACCCAACTCCTCTCCCCCTTTCCACCTCCATATTTTTTGCCAATGTTTTCTATACACACCCACAGTTTTTATCCGATATCGACTGAACCTCTCACGCTTATTCTTTAAAACAAGCAGAAAAATTCTGTATACATTTGATTTGAGTAAACCCAATGCCTCCCCACTTTCCACCCGTTAATTTTTGTTCTTCACACATACCCTTAGTTTTCATTCAATTTCGGTGGAACGTTGCACATTTATACTTACCCACTTAGCAAATAAAAACAGGCATTGCATCGCCTACCGGACAAAGCTAGAAAATAATAATAATAACTCACACAAGACGAACACGGAATCGGCAACCCCCAAGCAGCGCTGTATGTGCCCGTCTCGCTGTAGTTTTAATCTGGACAGCCAGCTGAGCAGCCCTGTGTTTGCTGATGGTCCCGGCAGGTAGTTCCGTGGCTGAGCAGGGACGGGGGCACCCGAGCCGAAAATGGAGTCAACAGCTCGCCGGCTGGGAGCGAGCAAACACAGGTGACTGCGTCAGCTGTGCCGCCATACCGACCCCTTCCGTCCGCACACAGCAGCATCGAAAGCAGTGTCACAGCACGGGATATGCAGACTGCTCTAGCTGCTCGCGCAACAGCCTGAAGACTGATATCAGTCTCAGCTAAACAGAGGACATCACTACGCAGCTATACAGTCAACTATGCCTTGGAAACCATCGTATTCTGAATATCACATAGCAGGAAGACATCAAACAAACTTCATACTCGGCCATCCCAATCACCTATTCGTATAATATTCTTCTTCTATTAGGGAGCGTCCATAAACCACGTAGCTCCATTTTGACCTCCTGTGAAACCCCCTCACCCCAGTCTCCCCCCCCCCCCCCACGTACCCCAACCTAGCTTTCTACCCCTCTATACAGCCAGCGAAGTGGGAATGATTTTTAATTCGTTTGTAATCCTGTTCTGCGCTGGTGGCAATTTTACAGCCACGTCCTTTTTTGGTTAGCTGTCTGTATGGCCGACCCCTCTACAGTCGGCCATGCAGACGGTAATATTCCTAATTAGCCACACTGCTAAGGAAGCGTGCACAAACCACGTGGCTCGGTCCAGGAGGGGGGGGAGTTGTTGGCTGGAAGGCTGCGCTGGGTTACGTGGGGGGAGGGGGGGTTCCGAGTCAGGCCACTTAGCTTTCCTTTCATAACATTTTTCACAGTTAAAATGAGGAACAGAACACTCAACAGCATGTGAATATTTATTTCCCTCACTTAATTATCTCCTTACATAATTTACAATGGTCTGACAAGAGAAAACAGTACAAAATGTCTTCTGGAATCAAAAGGAAAAAAAGCTACGTGCTACGTGGGAACGGAGGGGGGGGTAGAGGCAAAAGTCACGTAGGGCTACGTGGGAGGGGAGGTTTCACAGTAGGCCAAAATGGAGCTACGTGGTTTATGCACGCTCCCTAAGCTGGTTATTGCTAGGGCGCTAATTACCCCGTCGTCGACGCGCCCTTAAGCCCAAATAACAACAACAACAACAACAACATCTACCCCCTCGCCCAAATAGACCGAGCCACGTGGTTTATGGACGATCCTTTACGAATGTTACAGTGTAAACGTCCCTGGGAAGGTTTCAAGCTACCTTTCCTAACATGTCAGTGTTCGTAAAATTACGGTAAGAGGGCACCCATAAATTACATGAGGTATTTTTCCGGATTTACGGACCCCCTCCCGCTCTGGTGAGATTCGGTCCGGGAGAGCCCCCCACTACAAGTCGCCCTCGCAACTTTTTTAGACACTTTTTTTAAGGTCTCACCCTTCCAAAGCCGGTTACACCCCCACTTTTCGACGAAAAACCCCCCTAAAATCGACTTTTGAGTCTTTTGTAGACTTTTTTTTTAGCTCTACAGTCCAACAAAAATTTCAAAAACCTCACATGAGATTTCCCTTGACCCTTGACCCCTCCCCCGCTGCCCCTTCGTGAGATTTGGTGAAATTTCGCCGGAACCCCCCCCCCATTTTACTTCACGTAATTTATGGACGCCCCCTAACTATGTATGTACGTGTGTCCAGTGTATTGTTTGTGTTGTGTATATGAGATGAAAGAACGGAGAGGATGACACCCGGTGCTGGCCCATTCAGGCCTTCTCTTCCGAAAGACACCTAGGGATCGCTAGGCTTAATGCTCCCATCCGACGGACGAATTACCATGAGCAGTGTCGTATGCCATCACTCCGTACGCACTACCTTTGGTGCACGATCCGGTGATTAGGAATCGAGCACCACCACCTCTCATACCCTGCCGGCCAAGTCCTGATGAAGAAACTTTTTTCCACCACAAGAACCATTTAATCCCGTGTCAGCGCCGGGCACCATCACGGATCCGCAATCACCTAACACAACCGGGCAGACCTTCGTATAATAGACACACCAAACCTGCCAATCCGAATCAGAAATTTCCGACCTTAATCCCATGTTCTCCTATTCGCAGTACCGGACGAATCGCGTTCAGAAGATCTCGAAGACAGATTTCCAGTGAGTATCATTTTTTCAAACTCAAAATGTACGGATTTACATTGCAGTCACCAGTTTCCTGCAAGACACACATGAATATTGCAACGATAAGATACACATGAAGCCCACTGTAACAGCCCTCAAACCTAAACTTAAATGGAATGGTATTTTATGAAGCACTTATAGTAAGCTAGAGTTTGGTTGAATATGATATGGTGGGTTTGTTTTGAAATTTCCTGTAAATCAATGTATATAGACTTTGTTTTATGAAAAGATGTTTAAGGACAGAATTGTTCAAGAGAATTCCTTAAATGTTCGTAATTCCAAGTATTAATGCAAGTTACGATGTCTAAAGGACAATTTGCTACAGTTAAAAATGATATCTGTGAATAATTTTGTGTCTAAGTATCTTTAACTTCCATTTCTGACCATTTTGTATTGATTGTAAATAATTATGTACTTATTCTGATTGTTTTTAGTATGTTTCAATTGTTTAAGTATTGCTAATGTTCGAGAAATATCTGGCAAAAGCTTTTCAAGTGTTCTAGAAATTTCGATGGAGTTTATATAAAGCTAACATCCGAAACAGAGAAACAGTTTTCACCGACCCAATTTACGACGACCCAGAACTGTATTGTCTGTGGAAGAAGTGTTGTACACAGACGGAAAAAAAAATCCCAACACCAAGAAAAAATTATTGTAGAGTAATGAAATTTGGACAATGCATTTGTCAAGTTAACATGTTTAATTGATTAAATTTTCAAGATCACAGGTTAATTTAAGCTCAAGAAAATGCATTTCAAATGTGAAATACTGTTAAATTAATAGCCGGTGTAACCTCCAGAATTTTGAATGCAAGCCTGCAAACGTGAATGCATTGTGTCATACAGGTTTCGAATGTCACTTTGTGGTATGGAGTTCCATGCTTGTTGTACTTGTGCTGTCAATACTGGGACGGTCAGTGCTGGCTGTGGATGATGCTGGAGTTGTCGTCCAATGATATCCCATACGTGTTCAATTGGAGACAGATCTGGTGATCTCGCAGGCCAAGGTAACATGTCGACACTCTGTAGAGCACGTTGCGAGACAACAGCGGTATGAGGGCGAGCGTTATCCTGTTGAAAAACTCCCCCTTGAATGCTGTTCATGAATGGCAGCATTACAGGTTGAATTACCAGACTGACGTACAAATTTGCAGTCAGTGTGTTTGGTATAACCACAAGAGTGCTCCTGCTGTCATAGGAAATTGCTCCCCAGACCATGACTCCAGGTGTAGGTCCAGTGTGTCTAGGCCGCAGACAGTTTGGTTGCAGGCGTTCCCCTGGCCTCCTTCTGACCAACACTCGTCCATCACTGGCACCAAGGCAGAACCTGCTTTCATCAGAAAACACAACAGATCTCCACTCCATCCTCCAATGAGCTCTGGCTTGACACCACTGGAGTCGCAAACGGCGATGGCTTGTAGTCAGTGGAATGCACGCTACAGGGCTGGAGTCATGGTCTGGGGAGCAATTTCCTATGACAGCAGGAGCACTCTTGTGGTTATACCAAACACACTGACTGCAAATTTGTACGTCAGTCTGGTAATTCAACCTGTAGTGCTGCCATTCATGAACAGCATTCAAGGGGGAGTTTTTCAACAGGATAACGCTCGCCCTCATACCGCTGTTGTCTCGCAACGTGCTCTACAGAGTGTCGACATGTTACCTTGGCCTGCGAGATCACCAGATCTGTCTCCAATTGAACACGTATGGGATATCATTGGACGACAACTCCAGCATCATCCACAGCCAGCACTGACCGTCCCAGTATTGACAGCACAAGTACAACAAGCATGGAACTCCATACCACAAAGTGACATTCGAAACCTGTATGACACAATGCATTCACGTTTGCAGGCTTGCATTCAAAATTCTGGAGGTTACACCGGCTATTAATTTAACAGTATTTCACATTTGAAATGCATTTTCTTGAGCTTAAATTAACCTGTGATC
The DNA here is from genome assembly GCA_031002005.1 of Vandiemenella viatica. NCBI lineage: Eukaryota > Metazoa > Arthropoda > Insecta > Orthoptera > Morabidae > Vandiemenella > Vandiemenella viatica. The sequence goes on from CM061918.1 coordinate 81,021,665, forward strand.
TTGAAAATTTAATCAATTAAACATGTTAACTTGACAAATGCATTGTCCAAATTTCATTACTCTACAATAATTTTTTCTTGGTGTTGGGATTTTTTTTTCCGTCTGTGTACATAATCGGTGGATTGTATGTATTCATGTAAACAGTATCTTTGACGTCGTGTTTATGAAAATAAAAGCAAGTTTACAGTGAATTATATGGTGGACTGGTTATATTAATTAAACCACGAACAATCTAATACCATGATACCAAATGGAGGGAAGAATTACAACTCAAATATGACGCTGATAATTTTTTAAAAAAAATAGCTAAATTAATTTCTAACAGTGTGCTTTCCTTTCTCAGTGAAATAAAACTTGCTATTCACACGAAACAAATAAAAACAAAGAGCTGAGAAAAGTAATAGTTGGTGAAGACAATACGTGAAGCAGTTTGCTGTGGATTTACATATATACTCTGAAATTCATAAAATTGTGGGTGGCAGAGGGTGCTCAGCACCAAAGCTAATCTCTTTGCTGTGCATTCCAATCCCTAACGGTACGAGGGACAAATGAATTCACATAAGAATCAGTGCGGCACCTTATTTCTCTTATTTTATCTTTCCTGTCATTCCGACCCAAATAGGTTGGTGGACGAAGTAATTCACTACACTCGTAAGTGAAAGTGGGAGTACGCATGTTTACCAACAAGTTTAAACGAAACGTGTGTCGTCTATCTACCAAAGACTCCCAGCCTAGTCTACAATCAGTTCTGTGACGTTTTCATAAGGACTGTAGCAAGCGGTCACGAATCGAGCGGCTCTTCTCTGTACTCTCCCTATACTGTCAATCAACCCCTTACGAAACGGATCCGAAACGGCACAACAGTAGTCCAAATGTGGGCGCACAAGAGATTTGTACGCTATCTCCTTTGTTTGTTCATTACAATTTTTCAAGACTTGACCTAGGAATCGCAGCCTATATGGTCTATAGTGGATTTGTTCGGATGGAGAGATTAGTTCAGGTTGGGATTAAGGATTGCATGAAACCAGTAAACATACTGATAATTAATACAGTCTTCTCGGGTTACTAGCCAAGTGAGCAGGATGTTTTCACGCGATATTTCGGCGATCAGAAACTCTGTCGCCATCTTCTGGTGAAGAGATTCCGATCTCCGAAATACCGTGTGAAAACACATTGCTCCTTCGGCTCCTTTGAGAAGACTAAATTAATTTTCAATGTAGAGAGAAACTTCCATCTTATGTACACTGATAATACTTGAACTGTGGATTGTGGGAAGGCATCGTCTATTTAGGTATAGACAGGAGGAGCCAAGCAATAAACACCTGGTCGAAGGCCAGGCCACCCCTTTCTCCAGGTGGCGAAAACTTCTGAAAGGGTTAACGACCTAAGCCGATCGGCCAACAGACAGAACCAGCCCTCCTGCTGCCTCTTGAGCCAACACAGATGGCGCAACCGTTGCGTTGACCACTCAGCTTGCAGCTGGCTATTGCCGGTGCGGTTTGTCACCGGATACTTCCCTGACCGCTCCCAAACAAACAAGTGTCTCGCTACCGGAGCAGCACGGCTTGATTTTCTTTAGGGCTTACTTCTGCTCAAACACATTAAAAAACAGTAAGAGGGGATCATCGAGCAAACCACGCCAAAGCATCAAAGCACTGCATGTTGTTAAGACGCCATCTCTGGACAGATTGGCGAACCACGTGTATATCGTTTTCTTGAACCATAAGAATGGAAAACATCTACAGAATTTCCAATGTACTTTTTCTTATCACCTAGAACCATTTAAATTACGGTACTCATTTTTATCTCTCAAATACTGTTAAAATACCGTCACAAACTTCTTGCTGACAACGGTTCTTCTTGAAGTGGGCTAACTCACGGTATAACTGCAGAGCATACTCCAAGACAGGAATGGTGGAAATGTAGAAAACTTTGTAGATATATACAGGGTCATACCCAGGTAAAATTGAAACAAATTGCAATGGATCATCTTAAGCTTATTATCTTGAGACACTATTGTTAGTAAGAAGTGCGCCCACATTGAGCACCTATACATTCGCGAAAATACTATCGCTCAGCAACCATCTAATCTCGTTTCATTCCGTTACGTACCACTTTAAATTATTAAATATTCATGGTATATGACTAAGAATAAGTTATCTAATAGTTTAGTTTCAAAATACCTGCAGAATTATGAGATCTTCTTTAAAAAAACAAAGGAAAGTGGTATATTCTCCTCTATGTGAGATGGTAGAAGCAGATTTATTTTTTTCTTGAGGAAATTTGACAGGTAAATACAGGGTCCGGCAATAAAACCTCCCTCATTTTAATGTGTTGTCACATAAAAACTAAATATGATAGAGAATAATTACTTTTATTTATGAAAAATACATACTTTGCCATTTTTAATTATTTGGTTTTAAAAATTATATCTGCCCTCCATTGTTGACACATTGACAAAGTCTATCCAGGAAGTTCTCCATACATTTTCGCGTCATTTCTTTTGGAATGGCTGCCAATTCTTGGGTAATGGCCTCTTTAAGTGCTTGCAGTGTTGTGGAACGATGTTTGTACACTATAGGCTGTAAGTGTCCCCAAAGATTGGTGAATGTTGCATAGACACTCACACGCACAAATTTTCCGGCATTGTTGCAGTCCGAGGACGGCCTGTAGGTTTTTTTTTAGTGCTGAACCTGTCTTTCTAAAGATTGACACCCACAGTTGAATAGTTTTTCTATCCGGGACACGATCATGTAGGCCAAGTTCGAATCGTCTCCGAAAATCTGAGAACAACTGTTACGAATAAATTCGTCCACAACAAACGCACGATGCTCACCAAGCCATGACATGTCGCACACTGAAAATGGCAGGTACACCTCTTTAAAACAAAACACATTCCACATCGGTATCCTCACTACAACCCGCACGCCGGCTACGTGAAATGTGGGAGGTTTTATTGCCGGACCCTGTACTATGTATTATTAGGAAAGACATAGGAAACATTTTTCAGGATATATATAAGACATTTTATCATGAAATTTTGAAAACTAACTGAACGGCGACAGACAGACGCATAGCGTCTGTAATGTTATATCTGTCACTCAGGCTTTGTTTCCATTGCAGTCAGTGTGCGTATGACCTGTTCAAAAATTTCATGTACTGACAAAACTATTTATAAACTAAAGACATGGATTTTATGCAATTCTAGCAATAAAATTCTAGTTCCCGACGTATGAAGTCACTGGTACGCCGGCCTCGGTAGCGTAGGGGCTAGAGTGCTAGCTCCACGTACCGACGGTCGCCGGTTCGAGTCCGGCCGCAAGCATGGGTGTTTAGGTTAAGTTTGTGTTGTGTGTGTTCTGTGTTGTCCTACAAATTGAGATTTCACATATAAAAGCTGGCTGAATGGCTACAGGGCGATTGCCAGAAAATAAAGTCGCTGGTAACAAGTAGTTTGTTTATAAATATAGTAAGAGGGGAAGTCTAATGTTTCATTCCTGTATGTTTTTCCGACACAATAAAAATCAAGCAAGAAGTTTATCGAAACTGTTATTACTCAAGAAACTATCTGTAATTTAAAAGCACAAGAAATTAATTTACATACTTTGGTGACAGTTTGAATCGCCTGGCAACATGACATATTGCCAGTAAATCTTCGCAAACCAGTTTACAACACAACGAGCTGTCTCATGTGGCTTCCGCGAAAGGACTGAACAATTTCAATCGTCTAATCAACTAATTTGGACTTCTGGAGTAACTTTCAAACAAAAACATGCAAAACAGAAATCTGGTTGGGTATCTGCGGTTTGAACCAGTGTCCTTCCGAATGCCAGGCCCACGCGTTACTGTTCACCCATCATGATTGGTAAGGAGATACGACTGAACGCTGGGACTAAGAGTGAATTTCGTGTTGTGCAGTCCGCTGTAAGGACTGGGAGAGCTGATTATAATTGACGCCTCCTTATTGTGTGGTGTAGGCGGAGGGTGGCGACACTGCCGTGATTGAGCTGACTGGGCCCCCCGGCAAACGAGAAACCTCCAACAAAGACGATTTGTTGAGAGCTCAAACATATAAGCCTGTTTCAATGTGATATAAGCCGTAGTGCCATCACCGCATCACATTAGAGCTGAAATTCACGTTTCTAGGTAAAGAGTAGTGATGTGCCGGATCATTAAAATTGTATATCCGCGGATACGGATACAGATACGGATAATTAGTGCCTAGATCCGCGAATACGGATACGCATCACAATTTCCTCAACTTGGACCAACAGCTACGATCAATTATCAATGAACATCCAGCGTACGCGACGTGTTTTGACCTTGCACTGTGCGTGTTTATGTTTATATTTTAAGATGACATGGGATAGCGTAGATTATATACGCTTGTGTTTTTTTGGGATGTTGTAAGTTAAATTAAAATTATAACAATTTCTACAAAAAAGTATAGTAGTGTAATAGGGAAATATTTTACGATAGTAAATGACGAATCTGCTAAATACAAAATTTGTGAATGAATGTATTGACCTAAAGGTACAACTTCGTTAAAAAATCACTTTCAGACGAAACACCCACAAAAATATTAGTTATTTTTAAAAGAAGACTCCGCTAAGAAGATAGCCGGTGAAAAAATTTAGCAGGGAACGTCTTTAAAAACTATAAATAGAGAATTTAGATTTTTTTTTTAACGAATACATAGAAAAAGTCAAAATGTGAAACATTGCAAAATAAAAACTAACTATTTAATTGCGGAAATGATAGCTTTATCTGGATTACCTTTTCAACACGTAGAAGATTTTGGATTTTGACGACTGATGGATCTTGTTGTTGCAAATTATGTTCTAAAAGGCAGGAAATATTTTACGTAATTTATTTGCAGCGAACTATACGATCGAAAATTAAGAACGTGTTGAAGGATTTTGAGAAAGTTTCTTATGTATCATTTATCTGGTAGGCATTTTGGTTAGGTGTTTCATTGTTATCCTTAACATTACAAAATATTTTAAAAGAAAAACTATCGCTTTAAAAGCGAAGATTTCGGCAATATTTCAAAGTATCTTTGAAGAGTAGGGAATCCCAAACAGAATATACACTTCATGGTAAGAAATGGGGGAACCAACATGAAACGTGCCTTCACTTTATCTGACGTAGATAATATTGAGTGTACAACACATCAGCTGCACCTGGTTGTTAAAAAAGCTGTTAGTAATAATAGTAAAAAATTTGGAGGTCTAGGACACATGAGTCGCACAAATTTATCATCACCTGCAACAAGCGTTTCAAGTGAGCAGTTTTTCTATGCAGCTTAAATTATTTACGACCCTCATCGTAATAGATTTTCAAAGCTGTCAAGTTACTCTTTTTTAAGTACAATTTACCAAACTTAATTTTAAATACAACATTTATTTTTTTAAGTTTCAGCTAGCAAATAACAAAGATTAGAGGTCTGATCTCACTATATTGTTAAAATAATACCTTAAAACTTACTACAGTGGTATGTTACCAGTTACCTTTGGTAACCTAGTAAAATAAATGTTTAAATAATTAATTTTTGCAATATAAATGTGTCAGATATGAGATTTTAATAAACACAAAGTAATTGGAATTGAAGTTAATAGTATTTCATTGCTAGCTATCTTTAAAATTTTAAATACGTGCTTGATGAAATTCTTTACAAAAGATCCGCTAAAAAAAGTAACGGATACGGATACAGATCTTTTTTCCCCCTCGGATATCCGTGGATACGGATACGGATATCCGGCACATCACTAATAAAGAGTAAAAGAATTATATTTTCATTACAAAAGTAAGCGGTCCATGAAAATTAAATCATACCCGTATAGTGGTATAACAGTTCCTCGCTGACGAATCCATGGATAGTGACTGCCAAAAGCAAATAAACATAATAAGTTACATGAATAATGATTCTGAACGAGTATGTAGGGTGAGTGGTAACGCTCTGGCCTCGCATTCGGGAGGACGCAGGTTCGAATCCCCGTCCGGCCATCCAGATTTGGGTTTTCCATGATTTCCCCAAATACGCCATCGCCGTTTTCAATTCCTTTCCTCACTTCTTTCCCGCCTCCAGTGACGTCGATGTCGACGAGACGTAAAGCCAGAATTAGTAATTTAATAGTTACAATAATTTTATAGTTTCAGCTTCTTAGGAGACGAAGAGAAACTAAACAAATACATCACGACTGCAAGCTCCATGGGACCAACTAGGAGGACAAAATACATTAAGAGACTTATGGCAGTATGAAGGAAAGCTAAATGCCAATAAATAAACTAAAAAAACATGTCTGCCTCATACACTACATGTTTAAGAAAGAAGACATTACAAGATAACACCTTATATTTCACTGATGTTTTAAATTAACTGGCGATAACTTTGATATAACAGATTCCGAGTAGAAAGCAATCAACTAAACACATGGCAACAATTAATTTCCACACTAGGGCAGTGCACATGGCAGATGCGGACGATGCAAGTAAATAAAATGCTAATAAATTATCGTTAGCTTGAGAATCCCAGTACCCAACGTACTGTTATAATCCTTTGATCTGTTATGTTTTCTGACTACTTATTCATCGAAATGACGCCAAACATGGACCAAACACTCAAACACACAAATACGAAATTTTATAGGTTCTGTGAAACAATTTGCATGAAGTTAAAATCCTCGCAAATCACAGAGAATCAAGTTAACAGATTCGGAGTCGAAATGGTGAAGTACTGTGAGTGGAGAGAGCGCTCGGATACGACTTGTATTTTCTTTTTTTATTGGAGTCTCTCCCCCGTTGAAGTCTTATAACCTAGCCTCATTCATATTTTCCAGAGGGGCCGAACGCCGTAAACGGCCAATAAATATGCGAATAAATATAGCCGCTAGCAGCGCTCTGGTTGCAGAGCTGAATAACATACCAGATTCGCTTCTATTGTCTCTTGCCGTATCTTTAGGCACTCTTTCTAGCGATCAAGGCTTAATTCATGGCTAATTTGAGAATTCGGAAGAAGTGGAAAATTCTTAATGAGGCGATTTCGAATTTTCATTATTTGAACAAGCAGGAAATAAAAATGCAAAATTCTGTAAGAAAGAAATACTTCTGGATAGCTTTGAGCATCGAATTTAATATGTCACCTTGATTTAAAAATTGAAAGCTTGGCAATTAATTCGTTTTACAAGCAATTTCACATACAACAGCCAAAGTAAACCATCGATATTTGATAACAGTTTATAACAGCCCTTTATAGAAATATTGCTTTAAGTATTATGTAAAGCACGCTGGGAGTTGATTATTTATGATTTTGTATGTTTTTTCATGTGATTAGTTGTTAATTTGTGTATATTCGTCATATAAATGATCATTGTTTTATGGAGAAAAACTGTTTAAATGATATGTAATACGATCAAGGACGTGACGGATATGATAAAGGAGCTGGAATAGGATTCATTGCAAGACAGGAGGAGGATGAGGAGGGTCATGGGAGTGTACAGGGCATATACTGGCGATGAGGCATGGAAAGATATTGCAATAGGTATGAAAAGTAGTGCATGGAAGGGAAAAGATGACCATGACCACAAGCTGGCACTCGATTTCAGGCACAAGGGTGTAGGAAGATTCTCTGTTTTAGGTAAGGGTGTCAGGGATTGGAATGAGTTACCAAGAGAAATGATGAATAATTTACCGAAAACTTTGAAAGAATTTAAAGATAAAATTTGTAGAGGGCAAATGTAGGTGGGTGCAGGATAGGGGGAAGATGGGTGTGTAGTTAAATTGCCACCGGAGCCTGTGCTCCATTGCAATTAAATTAAATTAAATAAAAAATTATGTATGAAACATCAATTAAAAGTTTGTAATAGTAAGTATTGAGGTCAGTCACGATGTGTGAAGGACAATTCTGAGTGGTTTGGACTGGTTTATGTTGATAATTTTGTGTGTTATACTTAAAAATATCTTTAATTTTCATTTACGTGTGTTTCATGATGATTGTGAATGATTTTGTTTTTACTCTGATTGTTTTAATGTGATTTTGATTGTTGGTTGCATTGTCGCCATTCTAGAAACATCGGTCGGCTTCCTATGTGTTATTTTGAATTTTCCTGTAAAGTCTATGTAATGGGACGGCAGAGACGAGGAGTTAGTTGTACGTTAGTTAACAGTTGTATGTTAATTGTCAGTCGTTGTCAAAATGTTTAATCGCTGGAATATTTGTATGTGTGCGCTTTAGTGTTTTTGGATAAGTTTGGTGCTTACGGAATGGTATCTTTGGGATCATGAAAATATATAGGTATATATATATATATTAATTAAAAAAAAGCGATTCGTGTGTTGTCATTTGGGGAACTATTGGATTAAATCAGTAACCTTTGGGGAAAGGTAAAATTCCCTGGTGACCAACAGCAACCTGCGGAAGAAGAAATGAATAAAGGAGAATATCGTTAGTTGATGACAGGACTGAATAACAAGATTTAGTCACTAACCTAAAAGCTTATCAAGTTATGTTTCTTTTTTCTGTAATAACTTCCATAATTCGGCTGATAATGTGACACAAAAAACCAGGAAGTTATTTTCGGTGGTATCTTAATTAATTGACTATCGACCTGCTAGTAGCTTACCATCAAAAAGAGCATGAATTGTTCATTATTTTCCCTAATGGTGGATAAAAGTTACCTGCGCAATGTATGGCTGGACTCACTAAGCATGGATCAACCAAACACGTAAATCTTTCCTGGGGCAGCGGACTTGACTCTTGTTTTCTTCTTCTCTTCGATTTTGGTCATCTAACGACCACGAAAAATAATCCTGTACATCAGCGGTTCCCAACCTTTATTGGTACACGACCCACTTTTAAGTAAAAAAATTTCTTCGCGACCTACCCAATATGAGAGTATATCTAATATCAGAATGGGAACTGTTCTATGACCTCGATACGCTATCGACTATACTATCCTACGAAAAGAAAAATTTTCGTACAAAGGATGTACTATTTAAAAAAAAAAAAAAAAAAAAAAAAAAAACTGCTAATACATAAAACAACAAACATATAATAGATCGAGAGGCGACTGCACAGACCATCACATCATCAAATTGACTGCTGAAATTCCACGATTAGAAGTAACTCGAGCAGCATACTAAAATGCAACTGGTCTGCCAAGACGCTTTTTAGTGGAAACCACCTGCAGACACGATTTTAGTGGTTAATTGGTAGGTTTATCATTGTATTGTACTGCACCCAAATGTATGAAAATATGGAAAACTGGGAGCCGGAAAACACAATGGTAAACTTACCAGTCAACCACTAAAATGGGATTTCTAGGTGTAGATATGACTTGGCACATCAGTCACATTTTCCTGCTTTGCTATCAACAAGGATAATTGGTAAGACGCTATGATAGACTGTTTGTTGGCCTGACATTTCCATTGTAGATTTGGTCGAAAGATAATGTCGTTTTTTTTTATTTTGAAAGAGTTCAAGAGGCTTAACTGTGTACTCAGGATACTTGGTTGACAGATGCCTTACAAGTTTTGATGGCTTCATGTTTTCATTGGACAAATTTTCACAACAAATCACGCACTGAGGTATTGGCTCCTCTTCAGTATCCGAAAACACAAATCTGTATTTCAAATAATCCGGATTATACTTTAGCAGATACGTCTTTTGATTTTTCTTGCTGCCTGTATTGTAATTACAAATACTTGGTTGGATACTCTCTTTTACGCCACGATCCAGTCTTCAACAAACTTTCCATAATCAAATTAAATCTACTCTCAATCAAAACAAAACGCAAACAACAACTCACTTTCATAAGCAGAGAAAGACTGTTTGCATCAAAGACTTTGGTTTCGATTCAAGCATAAACAAGAAAATGATAATCGGAGAAGTAAAACTGCCGGTCGTATGCGCGCACATCTCCACCTTAGAGCGGGGCGGGAGGGGTTGCTACAAGAATTGCACGATTACTGCCGCTGCTATATCTCACAACGTGGTTATTGCTTAATACCGGCTGACTGTTTAAGAAAACTTTTTTTTTCCTCACAAAGTTTTAATTTAAGCTAATAGCTTTCATGATTACTGCACTTGTAAAATATCGTGTTATATTTTTTAAATAGATGAAATAAAAGATATATTTTTGGGACAAAAACTCAATGTTCCGCGACCCACCAAAACACCCGCCGCGACCCATCAGTGGGTCGCGATCCATAGGTTGGGAACCGCTGCTGTACATTCATCTCGACACTTCTTTTCTTGACTTCCAATAGTTCGTCATCCTTTCACTTTACTGTTTCCTCCTTTTTTTGGTTCCTCTTCTCCATCTCCTGGAAACCCTTGAAATTTTGTATCAATCTTCTGTAAGTTGCTCTATCTCATACCTTTGTTATGGTGATCTCTATCTTATCTTTCTCACTCCTTCCGGTAGCCATTCTTACTTTTCTAAACGTGGTTGAAAATTCCTGTTGTAAATCTGCTGTTATCCGTTCTCATTATGTGATAAAAAAAATAATTCTCCTCTTTCTGATTGTGTCTGGCATCCTCTCATTTTCTTCCTCCCTGTTTATATCTTCATTCCTCCAGTGCGTAAACTCTGTTTTTTCAAATTTCAATGGTCCCCAGATTCTCCTCAAGATTTTCCTTTTTCTTTATCTCTTCTATTCCGCCACTGCTTTTATTTATTTTATTTTTTATTTCATTCCTGCCGAGGCTGAGGATTCCTTCGTATTGACAGAACTGCTCGTCATCCACCTGCGAGCGTGTTTACTTCAACACTAGTCCCCGAGGAGTGAACTGGTGACAAATGGAAGCGAACCGTCCTCCGCGTGTCGCTGAGGGTAGTCACGACAGCGGATATTAATAGTTCTCGTGCCTTCAGCGTGATCACGTGTATGGAACGCCCGCTTGTTGGTGGTTAGGTCAGGATTCCTTTCTTCTTTTGTGATCTAGTTGATGTCCTTTGTAAAGATAAACCACTGGTCTCACACAGTAACACCGGCATATCGTCCTATACAGAAAACATTTTCAAACACAGATAAAGCACATACTAATAGTATTATGCCTCCGTACCAACGCCGGGAAAATCCTGAGTTGGATAATTTCGTGTCGCTTACCGCATTTTGGTTGGAACTGCTATCTAATATATAATTTCGTAAACTCACCCACTCACCTCGATAGCTATTGGCTGGAGAACGATGACGTCAGGCGCCGACCTTCACTCACAAATTAACAGCGACCAGAGATATTAAAAATTCGAGCTTATGTGCACAATTAAACACTCCGCAACTTTCAGTTCCTGTCCCTAGGCTTTATTGATAGGCATCGCATGTATCGAAAATCTATATCTACCCTATACGAGGGGGCAACCCAAAAATAACCGGAATCGTAATGCTGCGCATCGTGCACTTTTAGTACCAGGTTGCGTCGCCAGATAGCTTTTGTAGAACCTTTGCTGTGTCATTCCGAGAAGCGGCGTCACCCGACAGCGACCAGCGTGGTTTCTCTGGCAGTTCTTTGTTTGTGTGTACAGTGCTGACGTGACACGAAAAGATCGCTGATTCTTACGAACAACGTGCTGCTGTGAAGTTCTGTTTTTTACTCGGCAAAATCGCAGCGGAAACTCTTGTGATGATGCAAACAGCTTAAAAAGAACATGTTCTTAGTAATACTTAAGTCTACGAATGGTTTCATCGGTTTAAAAAGGGAGAAATGGCCATTGCAGATCAGCCTCGTTCTGGTAGTTCTTCAACTGCTCGAAGCGAGGACAACATCGGCAAAATCCGTAATCTGACCAACGAAGATAGACTCGGGACAATTGGTCTACTCGAGGATTTATCCGGATTGTCCCGGAGCTCAATACTTCGGGGATGCGAAGAGTGGCAGGAAAGTTCGTGCCGAGACTTCTCACCGGAGTTCAAAGGGACCACCGCGTTCAAGCCCGTTCTGAAAAGAAGGACGCATTCAATTTTTTTTTATACTTTACTAGTCGACGGCTAAGGTCATTAGAGGCGGGATGTGACTGGAGACAAGGAATGGGAAGGAATTCGGCCATGGTTTTTTTGAAGGAAGCATCCCGGCATTCACCTGGAGTGATTTGGGGAAACCATGGAAAACCCAAATCTGGATGCCGGGACGGGGATTCGAACCCGCGTCCTTCCGAATGCGATGCATTCAAAGACGATCAAATTTTTTTAAATAAAAGCAGCACAGGCGACGAGTCATGGTGTTATGGGTACGATCCATAAAGTAAACAACAGTCAAGTCAATAGAATTCATCTAGTTTACCTCGTCCAAAAAAGATCTTCAGATTAAATCAAATGTGAAGACGATGTTGAACTGTTTTGTTTTTGTTTGTTTTTTCTGGGTTTTTTTACGTCAAATGGAACGTACACTCAGCATTTGACCCTAAAAGCTAGACAGTATATCAACAATTTTATTTGGAGGCCATGAAAAGGCTGCGCATAAGGTTGGCCGGTAAACTTTATGAAATTTCGGTGAGTGGTTCCTGCACCACGACAACGCCCCAGCACACACGGCTCTCAGTGTTCGCCAGATTTTGGCCTCAACGAATACGACTACCTTGACCCTCGCGCCCTATTCGCCAGATTTAACACCCTCTTGTTCCAGAGGATGAAGAGGGACTTGAAAGTGAAGCGTTTTGTCGACGTCGAAGACGTAAAACGCGAAGTCACGAAGGTGCTAGCAGACATGAAAGTAGACAAGTTTAATAGGTGATTCCATCACTGCAATGAACGTTTGGACAAGTGCATTAATGCTAATAGAGAGTACTTTGAATGAGGTTAAGGTTGTATTTGAAAAAAAAAGTATATATTTTCTATAAAGAAATTCCGGTTATATTTAAGTCCTCCTTCGTGCATGAAATTCATGTGCACATCATACACAAACTGACTGCGGTAGAAAATAAACCTGAGTGACCGATATAACATTACAGAGATTAACACGCACTATGCATCTATCAGTCACCGTTCAGTTAGTTTTCACAATTTCGTGACAAAATATGTTATTTATCCCCGAAAAAAGTCTTATACCCTTCCTAATGATACATAGTATTTCTTTGTCGAACTTCATCAGGATTGGTTTAGTCATTTAATCGCTTAACCAACAGAGTTACTTTAACATTTATAATATTAATGTAAATGACCAGAGAATGGAATCTCTGACGCAACAACTCTAGGAGATCGAGAAACACAGACATACAGATGATGAATAGCGAATTCTGCTACAGGTGAATCGTCCTGGTATTTTTCAGTTAGTTACAGAGAACATAAAGATATGAAAAGGAATTAGGGAATGTCGAAGCACAGGCGTGAATAATATGAGGAAGGCTAATATCCACAGACAAAGCATTAGCTACGGTATTTGAGATGCCTCCAGGCATGAGGGAGGTCGGAGGGTGGCTTTAAAGTCGCCGAGAGGGGGAGGGTATGAAACGGGATCAGGCGGGATTTACACACCACCGCCGCTAAGTGATTGCATGAGGGTTCCCGCAGGAAAAGAGGGAGACACTGTCCAACTTGACTCACGAGGTAAATGCATGTAGAAGGAATTTCATACACCGAACGTGGAGAATATACAGTAACGCTTTGGTCTCGCGTGGATTCGAAACGCTGTCCAGCTATCCAGAAATTACTCCAGGAGAATTAAGGATGGTTCCTTCAAAATGCAATGGGCGAATACCTTCCGCTTCCTTGCCCCGAATCCTGTAACGCCTCTAATCCCCTTATAAGGTTTCCTCCTTATTTATAAATTAACACAATCATATTTTACTATTTCCAGTATTGGATCAGTACTACAGGGACTTTATTTATCCTCTATATCCATTACTGGGTTTAAAACCACGGCTGAGAGTAAATTACCTTTTAAATATAGTATATTATACTTTCACAATAACAATTAATATCCACTTATCTTTTGGCAACCTCTTTGCAAACATCATTCTATGTGAACACAATAGTTACAGTTCATTTGTACGCTACACTTCCCCTCTGCCCTAGAGTTAACCCTTTTTAATATTAAATACAGTTTTTCGCTCCTCCCGACAGGATTTTTTAACGTCTTTATGTTTTTGCTTCTCAAGTCATCTTTTTGTCAACAACTACTCGTAACCAGAGATTTTCTTTCCTCTAGTTCGACGCTCTCTTACCTTGAAAATTGATTATCCAAAATTAGTATATATAATGATAGTTAGATATTAATAAAAATATTCGTATAATAATAAATTCCACAACTAGTGAGGTTGTATACCTCACGATCTTGATGTCAGCGATGCGTAAGGCCATATAGTTTCATACTTTTTGGGTAACAACTGGTATTATATTCATACCACCGAACGACATATTCTGTATCCAGCAATCTGAACTCCAGAAGAGTAAACAGTAAAAGCTGGTGATAAAATTCCATACATATCATCACTTTTGCAAAAATAGTTTTTCCATTAAAATGAAATTCTTTTTCTAAGTAGCCCACCAAACAAAGTTTCACAATAGCTTGGGTTGAATCTAATGTTGCAAACTGAAAAAAAAAACCAGATTTGTGAAAAAAACACGAAAAAAACCTAGCACCCTGGTTTTTTTTCCAGAAAACAACATATTTGATAAATTATAGTATTATTTACGGAAGTTACATTTTACATGTGTGTTTTAAATCTTACTAAATCATATAATCTCTTACATAATGATTCATAAATGTATCTATATAGGTAACATTATTCTTTTATTCATCCTCTATGTCAGTACCACATTCACTAGTATCAGCACTACGAACACTAGTCCGGTCGGTGTCGGAATTTTCTGTTTGTTCTTCTCTCTCATCTAGATCCATAACTTCAGAAATAGTTACATTTTCTTTTACTGGTTGTATTGTACACAAAAGATTTTGAGATTGCAATTTTAAATTGTGAGCAAAGTACGCACTGTGCATAAAGACTGCGCCGATAGTCCCATATTACGGTCTTTTAAGTTTGATTTAAATCTATTATCATACAAAATAGGAGCTTTATTTCTTTTCAATCGTTGGTTTATGCCAACGGTTGCAAGGAAATGATTGATACTAACTGGTAATTTAATGACTCAGTATCACTATATGCTGCGAGTTTAACAAGTATACGAATATAAGGAAAGCACAATAGTAAGTAATAAAAAGAGGCAAAAAACCGTCGATAAATTTAAAATTCCTAATTTTTTGATAAGATCCGTAGGTCTACAGAAAAATGTATAGGGCTGGCAGCACTAGTTCAAATAGTGAGTATCAATCCAAACAACGGGGATTCCTTCTCATGGAACCTAGCGTATTCAGGGAAATCCCCGTTCGTAAAAGAATACTTCAGTCAATATTGCCAATGTTTTTGTAATTTTTTTTTTCTACTGAACCAGAAAAATGTAGTAGATTTAAAAATTAAGATAAGTACTTAGTATAAACTCTAAAACAGTCATTCTAAACGATAAATGCCTTAAAAATATGAAATTTGGTAGTTATGAAAAAAAACATGTCCCAGAAAAAAAAAACATGTTTCTTTTCACAGTCTTTTTTTCATGTTTTTTTTTTCAAGTCAGAAAAAAACCGTTTTTAATTACAACACTTGTTGAATCAACAGATACGTTTAAGCCGTCTAACCAATCGTACTGAATGCATGGTATTTAATGTTTATTTTTTTCTGATGGTTTTACGCCTCGTCGACGGCTTAGGTCATTAGAGGCGGGATAGGACTGGGGACAAGGAACGGGAAGGATCTCGGCCATGGCCTTTTTGAAGGAAGAATCCCGGTATTCGCCTGAAGTGATTTGGAGAAACCATAGAAAACCCAAATCTGGATGCCCGGATGGGGATTCGAACCCGCGTCCTCCCGAATGCCAGAGAGTTAACCTTTCACCCACCACTCTCGGTAACAAATGGTTATTAATCCTGTTAGAAAGGGCATAAATGCACAGAAGATGCATATAGCCAACTGCATCAGATATAATATTACGAAGAGAGCTACATGTAATAATCGGAGTCATTTTCTTACGACTTTCTACGTCGTCGACATCGATGTCATTAAAGGAGGAAAAGGACTGGAGGCAAAAACGGGAAGGAATTTGGCCACGGGCTTTTGAACGAACCATAGCGACATAACGAGAAACCATGGAGAAACGAAATTTGAGTGGGCAGACGGTTTTTTTAAAATTATTATTATTTTGTCTTTACACTTTGTCGAAGTTCAGGGCATTAGAGACGGGAAAGAACTGGGGGCAATGAATGGGAAGGAATTCGGCCATGACGTTTTGAAGGAACCATTCCGGCATTAGCCTGGATTGATTTGTAAAACTATGGAAAACACAAATCTGGATGGCTGGACGGTGGTTCGAACCCACGTCCTCCTCAGTGTGAGGTTAGAGCGTTGCAGCTCACCCACAACGCTCGGCGTCATTACATGAAAGATATTCCTATAATATGATTTTATTTTCTTTGTTTGGAAACGAAAGGCGCAGTAAACAGTAGGAACAATGTTACTAGATGCAGCTTTTTGCATGCTATTAGCCGTAAGATTAGCTCGCTTCTTCTTCCACGTCCTGGGATACAATGATTAGAAGTGCTTCAGAAATTCTGCAGTCTGGCTTGCGTTGTCAGAGGTGGCAATTACATCTTCCTGCGTACAACCAGTTTCCACATTCTGACACAGGATTAAATGTTCCGGGGTTGCCACCTCTGATTGACAGCAGAGGCCTGTTTCACTATGTTACTTTTGCGCTTTCACGCCCTTGTTTTTTAACTGTCGATATCTTTCCAAAAGGTGTTAAGTAGTTGGAAAACATTTATCAGTTTCTCTTGTTGTCGACGTAACACATTGTTGTTCTCCATAATGATTTTCGACAGACTTCAGACTCCAGGATCTGAAGCGAACATTGTTGTTTCCCAAACCACTCCAGGCAAATGCCGGGATGCTTCCTTCAAAATGCCATGGCCGAATTCCTTCTCATTCCTTGCCCCCGATTCCTTGCCCCCCATCCTTTCCCGTCTCTAAAGACCTCGCTGTTAAAGAGACGCTAAGCAGCAAAAAAAACATTGTTTAATGACTAATTGCTTCCTCTTTTCTATCTCTACGGCAACTCTACATCCGAGTTTTGGGACTGCTACGCCAAACAAAAGACAGGTACCACGCATGTTGGTCTTAAACAGCCAGTTATATAATTCGTGTAAAATAATTAAGGACCAATTATACAAGTTTGCTATAAGCAATGTTACTACTCTGCTGCTGCATGATGTCTTAGTATGACAGTACCGACCATGGTTGGTGAGCGGTAACCCTCTGGCTTCGCATTCGGGTCGATACGGGTTCGAATCCCTGTCCGGACATCTATATTTCGGTTTCCAGAAATCATTCAAGGCGAATGCAGGGATGGTTCCTTTACAAGGTCATCGTCGACTTCATTCCCGTTCCTTCCCCCCAGTACTTTCCTGACCTTGAAGTCAGCGAGGTGTAAAGCCATAAGCAAAAACGGAATTATAAGAAGTAGAACTTGCTACAGTTTCTATGGTAATCGAGTCGCTAGTATCTAAAATACTCAGTCCACAATTATTATTGTTTGCCAGTGGGCGTTATCGGTTCACGCAGTCTAGATTCACATGATGACTTGCGATTAAGAATTTGTCCACTGTTTCCAGTGGGTAGTTAGAATCAGGGATCGTCAATTACTGGAACAGTAGGAGGAGCTTAAGTGTTGCCGTCTATCTGCGATTCATATATGCTCTCTATGATAAGTGTAAATTTTTGTTTGTGAAATGTGTAGTTTATGAGGCGGAGATTGGAGAACATCTCAGCATTCGCCTGATGATTGCGGAAAATCACCTAAAAACCGCAATCAGGACGGCAGGTAGGCAGGGGTCAGGGCTCCAGCCTGGTCTTGCTGTAGCTACCTGATGGAGTGCGGAGGCGCCTTAATGTGCGCAACAACACTAGGGCATTATGCTGGACGCAGGACACTGGTGGAAATTAAAATTGCACTACCCAGATGGAGTAGTCACAAATGAAAGAAATTTGGTCCCAAATATCTCCATATGAGGAGAATTAAATGATTAAAAAACTGAGAGTTTTACATGTAATTTTATGAGAACTACGCGGCTATTTATTATGTAAAATAGCTATGTTTTTAGCGTATAAGTGGTGAACGTTGTGGTGTAACATGAAAGTTCTTATAAAGGATTTTGTTGTTTTCGCAGGCGTCATATTAATATAAATGCTTATTATCGCTGCGTCGCTATACTCCTCCTTCTTCTTTTCCTGACGTTTCAGCCTAGTCTTACGACTTCTTGAGGGGTCGTGTGCCGAATCTGCTACAGATTGTGATCTGCTGGAGACCGGCGTGGCTAGTTGTTTACTTATTTGTACTGTCGATTGTCTGATTATCCAGAGATGTTGTTTACGATGTTTATATCTGTGGGTCCAGAGTTAATTATAATAATTATTTATAATCATTTATGAACGAGGCGTAAAGCCCTAAGTAAAAAAACAAAGAAGGCTTCCGAACCCTTATTGATTCAGTGCTGGCAAGGATCCACGAATGTATACATGCTCAAGGTGGACGCACTTCTTACTGACAACTGTAAGTAATAAACTTGGTCTGATCCATTTCAATTTGTTATCATTTCTTCTGGTATGACTCTGGAAGTGTGTAAAAAGTTTCCTGATATTCCATCATTCCTTTCTGGGGGTTGAACATCTAATTTCCGCCAGTGTAGTTTATCTCTCGATAGTTGTCAGGGAGCAGGATGGGTATTTGAGTTTATGGGACAGCTGTGTGTTAGAACTAAGCCGCTGCGCTGAGCGACATAGTCTCTTCATGCACATCGCTGTGATTCCTTTAACCCGGGACAATCACTGCTACATTGTAACAGACATCGCGGCTTGCGGGAGGTCAACGAGGAAGTTTAACCCCGCGTCGTGTCCGGCTTTGGCAACGGAGATGTCGCTCTCAATAGAAAAAATAACCACGTCATCCAAACACGCTCTTTCCGCGTAAACAAAAACGGTTCAGATTTAAATAAAATCGGTAAACCTGGACATTCTACTTGTCCTCCTCTATATACACACACACACATATATATATATATATATATTGAAGCGTACAACTTGTACTCCTACTTTTTACAATTAAATTACTTTTTAATTTAATTATTCGATCAGCAAAACCATTATTATTAAATGAAATTTTTGAAATGTGGACTTGGGATTTTGCTGTACAGGTTGGCAAGACGGTTTCACGTACATTTCACATTGACATTTATTACAAAAATTACTTCTCAATTACAATTAATCAATCCACATATAATACAATAGTTTCAGTACATCAGTTCTCAGGGATTGTTAAATGTCCTTTCACAAAACTCAGCGGGATGATGAGAATCTGTAGGGCGACAAGTTTTGTTTATCAATACGACACTTCTTGGGGTGGTTATCAAGATCTCTGTGCAGATACCACTTTTCCGAAGGCGCCAGGTCTGCTTCCAGCGGTCTTCCTAGGCGACGACCCATCTGCTGGCCGTTGGTTGCCTCATCCGCTCCGTAGGCGACATGGAACACAGAGCACCACAGCAGCGCGTGCTAACATTAGCCACTGCACATCATATTCTCTCACGTCGGCTGCCATGCACACAACCACTGCCCGCAGCCTACTGTGCCCCTCTCCACACTCACTTAACGGCTCCTCGGTACCTGCCAGCAGCCCTGTCACCCTTTGTCTGAACTGGCCACCTGCCTGAGCCAGGAGCCCAGCATATCGCGAATATTACTATGTAGTGTAGCGATACACTTCAATATATATATATATATATATATATATATATATATATATATATATAAATCTTTTGTTGTGTTATTGAACTTAACTAAACGAAACGAATACACGCAAATAATAGAGTGAGTTTATTAATGTGAAAGTATTTACAATTCTTCTTTGTATACAATGTTCAAGTTTTCTCAGATGGTTGTGGCACCGTAATGGTGTCTTGCGCTGACATGAAGCAAACTGGTTCGAGTGCTGCTGGTGGAAGAAATTATCATCATCAGGACTTGGCTGGCAGGATATGACAGATGGTGGTGTACAATTCTTCACAAAACCTCTTCGCAGTGGATATGGAGTTAGGGAATGCGACACAGTTGATAATGAACCATCCGTCGCAGGGGTATGTTAAGCCTGGAGGCCTTTGGTGTCTTTCGGAAGAGTGTACTTGAATGGGATGGCACCGGGTTTCCCTCTCTCTCTAGAGCGGTACGGTGGCTAACTGGTTAAGGTGTCTGACTGGGAGTGAATGGTCCTCGGTTCGAAACTTTGTCTCGGCGGGGATTTGCATTGACCTTTAACCCGACGTTCACTTCTGGCACAGATTGTTGTGTCATGTGAAGTACGCCAGATCGCTTCCGTGGTTCGAATACCATGTTAAACTGTAGGTCCCCTGTACGCGGTGTGGCTACCTGGTTAGATGAAAGTGACTACGACAGGGCGGAATGCCCAACCAATAGAAACCCTGTCACGAGGTCACTTCGACCACACGCAATTGTTGCTTTATCCTCTGTGTTTATCATTTCATACAACACTCTACACTGAAAAAAAACACTATCAGCAATCCACACCTACAATAAGACATAAGAATACTGTTACACTGGGCAAGGCAACAGGAAACCACCTCAGTATATTTTCGGTATAGTTCCCGTGGAGGTGTACCTAGTTGATGGTAATATAACAGTCTACGCCCGACATCGGGTACGGCATCACACGATACTTACTGTCAGAATCCAATCATATTTAATTTTTTGTCGGTCATTTGTAATTGATACGAAAGTATTGTTTATGTGCGAACTAACACATCTCGGATAATGCTAACCCCTGTAGTTGCTGCTCCCAAAACTATCACTGTGCGTGGAGAGTTTCGTCTCGCCAACGCAAGCGCTGCGGTGAGATGAACTGTGTACCTGCCGTCCGTATGCTAGGTCACAAGTCCATTAAAAATCCTGTCGATTGCGCCGAATTCATAGCTCTAAGCTTTTTTATTCTATTATAAAGAGTGATGTTGACAAAGATCTATTTTCTATAAAAATAAGAGGAAAGATACATTTTTCCCCGAAAGTCTGTCTCTTCCTTTTAATAGCCTGGTAATACCTATATGCCATCTTTTGTACTAATCCTGTCAGTCATTAACAGGTCTTTTTTGGACGTCGAGGACGTATTTAACTATTCACATCGTCCTAGTTATCTCTGCACATTTCACTCATTTTACCAACGCTTAGCTCTTCTTCGTCACGTCAAGTCTTACAGCCAACAAAATGGTGTCTTGTGCTCGAACGGTGTGTGGAAGGAATTCTCATAGTTAGGGTTTGACCAGCAGGATAGGAAACGCGTATGCGTATCAAAAATCTGGACCAAAATGTTATTGCATATTGAGAATTAGGGCATAAGACTCTATTATGGGAGGGGGAAGCTACACAAAACAATACACTGCAATCAACCGACACATCAGAACAGGGTTTTTCAAACTATGGCGTGCTCGGTATGTGTTTTGGTTTCATGAAACGAACTTTTTTTAGGAAAAAAAAAAAAAAAAAAAACTTGGCAAAATAACTTCGTTGAGACGCGTTGTACACTGCTACATGATACTATAACACCAGGTATCCCGCAATACATTCCTCAACACAATAATTTTCAGCGATGAATCAACATTTCATATCAGTGGCATGGTGAACATCCACAACGGCATAATATGGGGCAGCGAAAATCCACATGCAACTCTGGAACACAGCCCCAAGGTGAATGAGTTTTGTGCCCGTAGCAAATTGAAAGTGTGGAGAAAACTGTCACTTGTATTGTGTATCTGGATGTGCTTGAAAACATTTTAATTCCACTGGTCGATAAAGTGACTGAGAGGGGATAGTTTACTACCAGCAAGACGGTTCACCACCTCATTTCCTCACTGAAGATCGATATTTCCTCCTCAATCGCTTGCCAGGTCGGTGGATTGGCCGTGAAGGGATGGTCATCTCTCTCCCCAGACATGACACCACTGGATTTTTTTTTCTCTCCGATATGATTAAAGATCGTGAAGATCGTGTGTATGTTTCTCCCCTACCAAACAATTTGGCCGACCTGAAAAATCGAATCTACGCTGACATTGCACAAGTTGCACCCGATTTGCTGCAACGAGTGTGGGAAGAAACTGATTATCGGTGGGGTGTTTTCCGCATGACCAATGGTTGTCACATCAAACCAAAATAACACTTGTCACTTTTATGTGAAACTTGTGGTTGTTTGCTGCGAAATGACACATCTACCGATTCTGTAAGTAATCTCAATAAATGTCCATACCACTCCAAAATTGTACAGCCCGTTTTGATTCACCCTGTGTATCAGGATTTCCCACGTCAAACTAAAACAGAATAAATTAAAGATATTCAACTTGGAAGTCTGGTGAGATGCTGGTCCAAAATCACTTCAACATTAACGAAGCATGGCGCGCTGACTGTACCAATTCAATATAATTACTATTTTTGTATCCTAGTGCCTTACGAAATAAATAAATTAATACAATTTTGGTCACCAAACGCTTATTATCCGGAACTTTCTAAGTTCTTTGTATAAAGACAAAGAAAAATCCATTTTTCCGCCCTTTTTCCACAGTATCGATGATATTGGTGATGAGGTATGGAAAGATATTGGTGTAAGAATTAAAAGTAATGCATGGAAGGGAGAGATGAGCATGACCACAAGCTGGCACTCGATTTCAGTCACAAAAGTGTAGTATGACTCTCTTTTACTTTTTACGGTTAGGGGGTCAGGATTGGAATAAGTTACCAAGAGAAATGATGAATAATTTACCAAAAAAAACGTCGAAAATTTGTAGAGGGCAAATGTAGGTGGGTGCAGAAAAAGGGAAAAATGGGTGCTTAGGGAAATTGCCACCGAAGTGTGCACTCCATTCCAATTAATAATTAAATAATAAATAAATTTCTCCTTGTCGAATAGATCCTGGTGCATACCGAAACGCGCAGTTGCCGCCAAGCAACTGAAAATTACCGAAGCATACCACAGAAACAGAATAACACGGTCCTCTCGCAGCTACGATTAACAAACTGTTTCTATATATTAACCTGTTACAGAATTTTAACATTATTTAATCATAAGTTTGGAACCGTTATGATACATATTTGATTCTTATATGCTGTGACGTTTGATGAAACAATATAATCTAAGACAATATGTCTTAATATTATTCGTTTTTTACTCAACTTTGATTTTACTGATTGTGTAACCCTTAATTTTATTTTTAAAATGTATTTATAGGTCGTGGCCTTATAAACATTGACACAAATTAATCGCAGCAACTATTTCCAAAACCATACCTTTTAAAAAAATAATAAAGAAAGAAAACTTGAATTACCTGTATCTAAATACATTCCCTAAAAACGAAAAAAAAAATCTGATAATGACAGCAAAGGAAGCTGTGGAATCGTTATGTATGCCGGAATTTATCCGGCTCAACACCAAGGAGGGTAAAATGGTAACTGCAGTGGGTTTTCACAGCTTTGAAGGCGTTTTGCCGTAGGATTAGTGTTGTAAAAAAACGTGTTTTTTTTCTAACTTGGAAAAAAAAGCGTTTTTTTTTTCATAACTACTAAATCTCACATTTGTAAGGCATTTATCGTTTAATACAACTGTTTTACCCGGGGCGCACATTGAGCTGCGTGGCGCAGTAGGGGCAACGCAGAGCAGGGCAGGGCAGCACAGACTGGCAGTTACTCGCGCATATTAGAGCGCAGTTTCGTGCAGCAGTTTACAAAGCGTTGTGTTGTGCGAAAAACCGACAATAAAGCGTAACCAAAAACATGTCGATACAAATACTCGATTTTGATTTCTGAATCAGATTGGGATGCCGAGCTTGGAAAATTGTTATTACTTTAACAGAAGCTGAGTTAGATAAAACTATGCAAAAGTGAGTATATGAAAAGAAGAAACTCTCATCTGGCTTTTGCAGTGACAAGAGAATTCTCAAAAGATAATTTCCGGATGACTCGAGTGGAGATTCACGGCATAATGTAACCTCTTATTTTCTCGACAAAGCTCAAATATCTATTAGAACTGGAGAAAATCTCGCTGTATTTTAGTGGTTATTTATTTAATTATTTAGTGTTTGATGGTACATGACATTTATAAGAATGTTTCTTTCTTTTATTTCATATTATATTTTTAAGAAAACTATATAACAGAACATAAACACTTGAAACTAAAAACGCAGTGTCAACAAATTAAGTGTTTCTCGGGGACACTATTGAATGATGTAGTACAAATAATAAGAAAACAAATAATGTGATAATAGCCTATATATATATATCAATCTTTTCGAAGTTTTATTAAAAATGAATTAAAAAATAAATAAAATAAAAGTGAAAATTGTAAGTGGACAGTTGTACGATAAATAAATGCTGAATTTACTCGCCACTTGTTGGGCTCATTGTCTAAATCTCTTGTTTAAATTTAATTTTTATGTATTTTTTATGACTGATACTGTGAATCGCAGGTTGGTTACGCACCAGATTAATAAATTTTTCTTATTCGATAGTTGAAAATGATTATAAGTAAAGCAAGGTTATAAATAACGCAAGAAGTGTTGCGGCAAAAACCGGCACGAGTCAGCTGCGTGGCACAGTTTCTGTGTCGTGATCACAACGTGGCGCAGGCCACGTGCGGCGCAGTACTGCGCTGCCCTGCTCTGCGTCTCAATACGCGCTGTTCCGCCCCAAAACATAGAGACACAGAAACTGCGCTGCGTTGACTGCGCGTCAATGTGCGCCCGGCCTTAGAGTTTATAAGTACTTATATTAATTTTTAAATCTACTATACTTTTCTGGTTCAGTAGAAAAGAAAATTACGAAAATAATGGCAACATTGAAGTTTTCTTTTACGAACTGGGACTTCCCGAAGAGGCTTGGTTGTGCGAGAAGGAATCCCTGTTCCCCGTTTTTTGTATCGATACTCGCTATTTGAACTAGTGCTGCCAGACCCTACGAATTTATCTGTAGACCTACGGATCTTTTAAAAAATTAGGAATTTTAAATTTATCTACGTTTTTTTTTTTGCCTCTTTTTATTACTTATTGTGCTTTCCTTATATTCGTATACTTGTTAGGCTCTCAGCGTATAGTGATACTGAGTCATTAAATTGTCAGTAATTATGAATCGTTTCCTTGCAACCGTTGGCGTAAACCATATATGGGCAACCTCCGGCCCGCGGGCCGGATCCGGCCCTCCACCAGCTTCAATCCGGCCCGCGAGAGGTTCAGAAATTTCAGATACAGAACATCCCTTTCCGAAGAAAAATATCCAAAGCTGAGAGTTTTCGCACGAAAAATAATTTGCACATTCGGAAGCACGTAAAAATGTGAGCAGCTTTTTTTCAATCATGAAAATTAATAAAAATAAGCATCGTACTCGGTTTAGAGCATGGTTGGCCAACCCGCGGCCGCCTTGAAGATTTTTTCGCCCCGCGTGATTCATCACACTTTTTCAAATTATACTTAGTTTATAATTGCCTATGTAGTGAAAACCAATGTATTTTAAAAAAAATACATTATTTGTGCATCCACATATTTCAAAATTAACTGTCGAAATTATGAGAAAAAAATTTCTTTGTTTCTAAAATATGTTTTTTGCGAATATATGACAGATATTGCCTGTTTTATTTATGACTTTACAGTTATCAGTTCGCCGAATAATTATGTTATATTCTGCGAACTCATAATACGCACGCATCTCGGAACATATATAATTTTATTTGCGGCCCGCGGAGTTATGACGCATTTCCAAAGTGGCGCGCAAGATCATTTGGGTTGCCCACCCGTGGCGTAAACCAACGATTGAAAAAGAAATAAAGCTGCTATTTTATATGATAATAAATTCAAAGTTAAAAGACCGTAATAAGAGAATTATCAGCGCAGTCTTTATGGACAGTGTGTACTTTGCTCACAATTTAAAATTGCAATCTCAAAATCTTTTGCGTACAATACAAGGACAACCAGTAAAGAAAAAGTAATTATTTCTGACGTTGTAGATCTAGAGGAGACAGAAAAAGAAACAGAAAATAGAAATAGTGCTGATACTAGTGAATGTAGTACTGACATAGAGGATGAATAAAATTGTTACCTATATAGATACATTTATGAATCATTATGTAAGACATTATGGGATTCAGTAAGATATAAAACACACATCTAAAATGTAAGTTCCGTAAATAAAACTATAAT
>CM061918.1:81048942-81097182 GCA_031002005.1 Vandiemenella viatica
GTAATGATGAAGAAGAATCTGCAGACATCCGCGAAGACTTGCCCGTTTTCTAGCAGCTGAGGACGACGACTACATAATAGAAGAGATCACACCTGATGAAGTTCGAAACATATTGAGTAAACTACACCCCAGGAAGGCTCCAGGAATTGACAATATAAGCAACCAACTACTGAAGAACCTTCCACTACAGGCGATTGAACACCTCACAGAAATCTTTAACATAGTTCTACGCCGCCAGCACTATCCAAGATGCTGGAAGCAGGCTACAGTTGTTGCTGTGCCAAAACCTGGGAAGAATACGACATTCCCCCAGAACTACCGCCCTATCAGCCTGCTCCCCTCAATGAGTAAAATCTTCGAGAGATTATTGTTAAAGAGACTAGAGGCACACATCAGGACCGAAAACATCATCCCGGAGTTTCAATTTGGGTTCCAAAAAAGACACTCTGCAAGCCAGCAAATTATGAGAATAGTGGAACGTGCCACTACTACCTTCAATTTTCGTGGCTACTGCCCGCTAGTATTGTTAGATGTCGCACGGGCATTCGACTCCGTCTGGCATAGCGGTTTGCTCTACAAACTTTATAACCAGGGTTTCCCCGGCCCTCTTGTAAAGCTGATCAAGAGCTATATATCTGGGAGATCTTTCAAAGTGAGGGTTGGCAATAATCTGTCAAGTCGCCGCCCCATAAGAGCTGGAGTACCGCAAGGTTCGGTCCTAGGTCCGGTACTGTATAATCTATATACCGCGGATATACCAGCCCCAGCCACAGTACGTACTGCCCTATATGCAGACGACACTGCGTTCTTTACCGCGCACAGAAATAAAGCCACTGCAATCAGAAGATTACAAGAAGTCCTCCAGCAGACTGAAGCCTGGGCAAGACGTTGGAGAATAACTTTAAACTCGACAAAGACTCAAGCTATTATGCTGACCAGGCGCCTGGGGAAGCGTGACCGTCGGCAAAACCGCATGCGTAACCTACACCTAAATGGTGAAGACATCGAATGGACAACCACAGCTAAATACCTCGGCGTGATTTTGGACACTCGTCTAACCTGGAAACATCACATTGAGGAGACACGACGAAAAGTTGCAGCTAGGCTACAAGAGTTATACCCAATACTCAACAGGGATAGCTCATTGTCAGCCTGCACCGGCGTCAGTGTATACTGTAGCCTAATACGACCGGTGATTGAATATGCGTGCCCTGTGTGGGGGTATGCATCCAAGGCCCAAATAAACCGTTTGCAAACGATGCAGAACAGATCACTTCGGCGAGCACTACATGTGCCAAACCGATTTCCCACAGCAGACCTGCACGAAGCAGCAGGTGTCCAATGCTCCAAGAAAGAATTATGGAAATTACCAAATCTTTCTATAGGACATCACGAAAGTCGACTAACCCACTAATAGCAAATCTTGGCCAGTATTTTACTACCTTTGACAAACACAAAAGACCACTGTCAATTCTAACTAATAATTGAGAAAAACAAAGAGCAACCAAAAGGCAAACCACCAGTAAAGTGACTAAATCTGTAAGATTGAAGGAAATGTCTAATGACAACAAACTTCACCACAACTGCTTAACAAAGGAAAAGCAGAAAATGCTCACGGCGGCGGTAAATAGGACCCTTTGAAACCAAACAGCATAATTACTCACTCAGAATCGGCTACAGCGGTTCGCATACGTGTGTACTGAGGTTATCTACTCCTTGCTCGCGTATGCGGGCACTGTTTTGCTCCAGTGGAGAATATAGTGAGCTGTTCTTCTTCTTCTTTGGGGACATCCTTTGCCCTCCCTTTCCTGAGCCTTACTAGGGACTTACCGCCACACGGCCCACTCCTGCGGGAGTGGAACCCCCTGGCGCAAGATTTAGGATTGCTCCTGGGCCTGGCTAACCTAACGGTGACAACAAGGGTCCAGAGCAATCCCCCTTGTTAGTACCTCAACAGTAGGGTATGTCTTCAGCGGCGACTTTCTCCGCACTACTACAGCGGTTGACGTCACTGACTCTCCACGCTCGCCCTCACCAGTTATAGCCGAACCACAGGATCAGCATCAGGAAGTTTCTCACAACTTCCGAAGAAGAACGAAGACATCAATGCTGGGATAACATCCTAAAACGCTGCGCAGCAACTCCTACTACAGGCAAAGCCCACACGAAGAGGATGGTTAAAGCCTGTATGAGAAAGAGGTCTACACGGCTCCCAAAAGAGACATCCAAGAAGTCTAGAGGTTGGACGACACTGGTCGATGCAGTCCAATCACAAATTTCCCCTACTCAGAGCCTTCCTACAGCCTACCCGCTGGGCCTCCGAGATGACC
Organism: Vandiemenella viatica; assembly: GCA_031002005.1. Lineage (NCBI taxonomy): Eukaryota > Metazoa > Arthropoda > Insecta > Orthoptera > Morabidae > Vandiemenella > Vandiemenella viatica. The sequence goes on from CM061918.1 coordinate 81,051,273, forward strand.
GGAGCTGATACTGATGATGAGCAGCAAAACCTCCCACTGTCAAACCAACCAACTGATGATGGCTTCGAGCACCCGCGGCGTACAGCAAAAGCCGCTACTTCAGCTCAGAACAGAATCCTCAATGGTTGAAACAGCCAACAAGTTTAAACCACTACAGACAGATCCTTCACCAACAGAAACCACAACAGCACCAACTGAACCGAGATCGGCGCACATCCCACCGATTGTAGTCCAATTTGAGGAAAACTACAAGACCCTGCATGATAGAACTGAAGCAGTGGGTTGAAGAGTTCTTTCGCCGCCAAGACCGCCGGCGGTGACAAAATAAAGTTCACCTTCACCACAGTAGAAGATTATACTGGCCGCCACAGGGATGCTACAGGAAAGCGCGGGACCCCGTACTATACTTTCCCTATTGGAGCAGTGCCACTACTGAAGGTGGTCTTCAGGGGTATTCCCAGAACCCTACCGACAGAAGACCTAAAACACGATCTCACCGAGATGGGTTTTACTGTCCAGACTGTATCCCAACTCCGACGCCCAGGCAGCAAAGTGTTAATTGCCACTGTTCTAGTGGTGCTGGCAGATGTTCCAGAAAATAGGGGCATATTTGGGGTGGACAAGATCTGCCACCTCAAAGTGCAGGTAGAAAAACTCCGGGGCAACGGCTGGCCCAACCCAATGCTTCAACTGCCAGCGCTTTGGCCATCAGGCGAAGAATTGCAAAATGCCTCCCATCTGTGTGAAGTGCGCGGGACAACATGACTCCAACCTGTGCAATACACAGAAAGGAAAAGATGCTGCTAAATGTTCCAAACTGTGGAGGTGGTCATGTTGCTAGTTATAAAGGCTGCACGGCCTACAAGAGGGCTCGAGATAGGCAGAGGGGTCTAGTAACGGAGAAGGAAAAGTTACCCCCCCAACCAATCTCACACTTCAACCCAAAAAGGAGCGTCGTCTAAATCCTTGCAGGAAACTGTGCAAAATCAGCCTCTGGATCAAGTCCAAGATACTGAGAGCGCCGAAGGGAAGACCATTAAGACTCTTCCCAACACTGCCAAGACACAGACTATTAAGAAACCACGAAGAAAGCGTAAAACAGGTAGGACACAAACACAAAATCGAGACGATGGGAAGCCAGGCCCCTCAAGTGAGAACCAGGATACGGCATTAGCGAGTCCTACTATGCCAACTGAAAACACCAGGTGATAACCATACCAGGGAACCTGTGAATGCCGCCGAGAAAATGGACTTACCGGTTGATGGAATGACCACCAGGCAGAGAAGAACGCAATTCCATAACCAAAAGTTCAATCAAAACGATGCCGAGGGCTTGGTGAACGGAAGTTTCGAGAGGCTGACTAACATGCTAGAGACAATCATGAAAATGATGTGTACTCTTACTGAGCAGCTGGGAACTCTAACCACAGCGATGACGAAAGCCCTGGCTGCCCCAAAATGCGCACACTGCACACATAATGAATAGACGAATACCAATGTATCTCCTATCCTTGTGTATATGGAACGCAAATGGCATCCGCAGCCAAGTACATGAGTTCAGGCAATTCCTCCACGAACAGTCAATTGACGTGTGCCTTGTATCGGAGACTCACTTGAAACAAGGAATAAATATCCCAGTCGCAAACTACAACTGTTACCGCAAGGACAGGCCTACTGCTGCAGGCGGAGTCGCAATCTATATTAAAAGAACCATCCCTCATCAGGAAATTGTTGTGCCAGCCATGCAACAAATAGAAGCTGTGGGTATCAAAGTGGACACAGCCAGCGGTCCACTAACCATAGTCTCAGCGTACCGGCCACCGCGCAGAATCCCAGTAGAAGCGGACATCACGGCTCTGACTTCCATTCGGGGTAAATTACTAGTCGGTGGCGATTTAAATGCTAAACACACCGACTGGAACAGTAGAGTTGCAAACCAGGCGGGAACCTTACTGCGACGATTGACTAACAGACACAATTTGTGTGTGGTAGGGCCAGAAGAGCCCACATTTTACCCACACAATGGTGGCAGACCAGATGTTCTTGACATAGTAATTACAAAGAACATTCAAGGCTTCATGGCAGCCTCATCAATTAATCGGCTGTCATCAGACCACTGCCCGGTCATGGTTGAGATCGACATCGGACCATGGTAGTATATGGAAGAAACCAAGCCGGATTTTCAAAGAACAAATTGGAGACTATACCAAGAATTACTTCAAGCCGAATTCAACGATATAAGGGACATAGGCAACATTGACGAAGCCGTGCAAAAATTTGAAATTGCTGTGAACAACATATCTGCAGCCACGACGCCACTAAAGACCTCCAAGCCGCTACTCTCTCTACAGTTACCTCCGCAACTTTTGGCCCAAATCCGCCACAAAAATAGGGTTGCAAAAGAATGGAGGCAAACAAGAATCCCAGCCACGAAACGTCTACTGAATCGCCTACAAAGAGAAATCAAAGCCTCTCTGTTACAACATAGAAACCGGCAGTGGAGTGCACGAGTTTCGATGCTCGATACAGACGACGGAAGCCTATGGATGCACACTCGGAAATTCACTAGACGAAAACGCCGACTCCCACCACTCCATGGAGAAAGGGGATTAGCTTACAACCCGGAGGAGAAAGCTAATACACTAGCTGATACTTTTGAGAAGAATTTCCGCCCATCCCAAAAAGATGTGAACTACCAACACCTGGCAGAAGTGCGCCGCCGATTGCAAACTTACCTAAATGCTGAAGATGATTACGAAATCGACCCCATTACTCCGGAGGAAGTCACAAGTTGCATATCCAAGCTTCCTCCACGGAAAGCTCCGGGTCGTGACAAAATCATGAATCTCCTGATCATGAAACTCCCACCTGGTGCCATCAAGTACCTTACAGAAATTTTCAACAAAATATTAAGGATCAAGTATATCCTCACAGCTGGAAACACGCGGTGGTAGTTGGGGTGCATAAGAGTGGCAAAGATCCTCACTTCCCCCAACACTACAGGCCCATCACCTTACTACCGGCCATTAGCAAAGTCTTCGAGAAGTTACTGCTTCGGCGACTGTCACTCTACCACGCAACAACTCATGAGGTTGTAGAAATGGCGACTAGAGCCTTCAATTTCAAAGAGTACTGCGGACTGGTAATGCTAGACATATCCCGCGCATTTGACTCCGTGTGGCATTCGGGACTTTTACTCAAGCTATATGAGCAGGGGTTCCCAGGGCCTTATGTTAAACTCTTAAAAAGCTACCTCTCTGACCGTTCCTTCAGTGTTCGCGTAGATAAATCATTCTCTACCAGCAGACAGATCAGGGCTGGGGTCCCGCAAGGCTCCGTCCTTGGACCTGTTCTGTACTCGCTCTACACTGCGGATGTTCCGAACAATCCTGGGGTGGAGGTCGCGACGTATGCGGATGACACGGCATACTTCACCTACAGTCGCAGCAGAGCTATTGTCACTAGACGCCTCCAAGAGGTATTGCAGAAAACTCTATCCTGGGCGAGACGATGGAGAATCGAGATTAACGCGACAAAAACTCAGGCCATAATGCTAACGCGTAGACTTGACACCCAGTTCCAGGCAATACCAGCGCCTAAACTACAGTTGGATGGAAATGACTTCGCCTGGTCGACGACCGCTCGCTACCTGGGCGTCACGATTGACAGGAAACTCACGTGGGGCCCCCACATTGAGGGCGTTCGTCGACGGGCAAGCGCTAGAACTACAAGAATTATACCCTTTGTTAAACAAAAAACAGTCTCCTTCCGCCGCCCGCAGGAGTTAGAGTCTACACAGCCCTCATCAGACCAATAATTGAATATGCCAGCCCAGTGTGGGCATACGCTGCTGATTACCACATACAAAGGCTCCAAGTCATCCAGAACAGAACATTAAAAAGAGCCCTGCACCTTCCGAGCAGGTTTCCAACCGACCCTCTACACGAGGCGACATTACTGCCTAAACTCATAGAAAGATTTCGACAAATTGCAAGGAACTTCTATAAAAACACCATAAAGACAAATAACCCAGTGGTACGTAACATCGGACAATATGATCCTACTATTGGCCGACATAAACGACCTCTGAATCTCCTACACTAAATTCACCATCATGAAGACCCACCATACGTGAAGTGAAAGACAAAACCATTGTTAATAGGAGAAAATGTCCTAGGACAAAACTCCAATAATCACTGCCAACAATGAAAGGCAGAGACTGGTGACATGGCAAACAGCATAATTACTCACCCTCCATTATCTATAAGTAGGAATAGAACAAATAGGATTAGGCATAATTAGGTCCCAAATTGTGTTAATAATATAAAAATAAAATAAAATAAAAATCATCCATTAGCTGTAAGTAGGTAAGAAGGTTGTAAATACATAATATAAACAACCCCCTAAATCTAGATCAGCTCAGCTCAAATTAGGATAAATACATTCAGGCCAGCCTCAATAACTAGATGTCGCGTGGTAATGGCCGAGCGAAGAATTACCTTCGACTAACCCCTGCGTGCACGTAAGTTCGTCCAGCCTGCTCGCCGTCAACTTCTGGTTCTTCCCGTTGGCGTCTGCAAGTACGGGCTGGAAAGCACTAAAAATCACTCTAACTACTGACTTGAGGTATTGTTGTAAATAACTTCCGAGATGTTATGAACAGGCATTTATTCTTGAATTCTTCGGAGAGATAAGTGGATTGATACAGTTGAATGGTACATCTTAATATGCATAGAAGTGTTTCCTTACTATAGCCGAATGGCTGAATAAAATAGCGGGAGGGTTGGTACAAGCCTCGCCTCGTGAGCATACGAAGGGTGGAGCTGGTGGTGTAATTTCTAACACTGCCTAAGTCATTGGCTTCATAAAAATTGGCAAGTTTACGGCATGATCTTCAAAATGAAACTGCGCAGAGGACGGGTACAGAACGCGTCACTCTACTGTCGCTTAAGGGTGGGGTGACTGTCTCCCATTGGCCAGTTCACATCACGCGCTGTGGATGCAAAGTTTAATTGGCCAGTTGGAGGCGTCTTTCTAGAAGATACCAGAACATTTCGAACCTTGTTTCTCACAGTCAAAACTGCTTGCCTCTGTGGCCTTGCAGGAAGGGTTCAGATTCTGCAAACGCGCTCTCATGTTCCACGTCCGCCCAGGCCTGTAGCTCACCGAGACTGGCTTACACTCACTAGAATATTAACTATGAAATTATTGAAATATGCTACATAGATTCAGATATTAGCAACAGGACACCCTGGCGCTAAGGACGACATGTAGCTTATGTCTGCGACATATCATGATGGAGGGATGGATGGAAAAGTGGCTTATTTCAAGCCGATATTAGCAGTGAAAGTCCCGAAATGCGGGTGAACACCGAAATCAACATTCGCGCGTTTCAATCCGTTGAACCACGGGTGAACTTCAAAGCAACATTTCAATACACCTGAATCGAAAACTAACAACTATACTGCATAATGCTGAGGATTTATAAACCTTATAATCTGGTGTTAGTGTATACAGTGGTCGGGTGTATGAATTGTTAAGATCGTTGTAGCACAACTGCAATCTGATCTCAGCATATTCAATATTTAAACTCTAAATTAACAAGAATCTGCCATGCATTACACTTTTAAAAATGGGCGCAGGTATATAAAACTTTAAAAATATATACTTTGCCAATTTCATTCACTGAAAAAGTGTGGAATTACATTTTGGGATTCATCACGACATGCAATAAGTACTTCAAAATTCAGATGTTAAATAAAAATGTGTCCCCAGAAACCACCCAACCCGAAAAATAACAACAAAGTTGCTAATGGCAATGGGATTGTACTGACAGAAAAGGCGTTGAGGCAGCGAAAAAAAAAAATTGCAGTAACGAGGGTGAGTCAAATGAAAACCTTAAATTAGTAATAAGAAATCGAAATTTCGCGCCGTTATCCTGTAAGTTGGTAAGCGTGCTACAAGCAGCGTGCAGAATGGCCTGCAGGTGTCAGCATAGTGCAGATGCACAAATACCGTCACAGTATCAGTATAAAGATGGCTACCCCACTTGAGACTTGCACCAGGTAAGAACAGCGATCTGTTATTCGGTTTTTGTGTAGTGAAGGTGGGAAACCTATTGAAATTAATCGAAGAATGAAGGTTCAGTACTTGATGCATGTTTGTCACAGTAGCAAGTCTACGAATGGAGTAGGAAGTTCGCAAATGGTGTGACTTTAGTGGAAGATGCTCCTCGTCCAGGTCAGGCATAACGAGTTGTAACTCCACAGAACATTGCAGCAGTTGAAGCCATATTGATGGAAAACCGCCGAGTGACACTTAATGACATTGCAACATGTTTAAAGATTAGTCATGGTTCAGCACACCACATTGTGCATGATGTGCTCCAATTTCACAAAGTGTCTGCAAGATGAGTGCCACGGCAGCTGGCTCCTGAAATGAGAGAACGACGTGTTGATGCTTGTGAAGAACTTCTTCGGCGCTTTGAACGAGAAGGTGATGGCTTCCTTGCAAGAATCGTTACTGGGGACGAAACCTGTGTTCACTTCCACCAACCGGAAACGAAGAGAGCGAGCAAGGAATGGCGTCATTCCTCATCACCAAAACCAAAGAAGTTACAGAACCATCAGCAGGGAAGGTTATGCTGACTCTCTTTTGGGACGAAAAAGGCGTCATTTTGGAGCATTACATACCTAGAGGGACTATTTTCACCAGTGCATCATACACAGATCTCCTAAAAAATCATCTTCGGCCTGCAATTAAATCAAAGCAACGTGGATTGCTGTCATCAGGTGTCCTTTTGCAACATGACAATGCAAGGCCCCACACTGCCCGTACAACAGTTGCAACATTCACAGACCTGCATTTTGAGTGTCTTCCTCATCCACCATACTCACCAGACCTTGCCCCAAGTGATTTCCATATGTTTGGATCACTCAAAGAAGCAATGGGAGGAAAGAAGTTCCGTTCTGATGAAGAGGTACGCCACTTGGTGCATGAGTGGTTGTGCGGACTACCAAAAGAATTTTTTTCTAAAAGGAATTTATGCACTTTGTAAGCGCTGGAGGACTTGCATTGAGCGTGGGGGAGATTATGTTGAAAAGTGATACAGCTTTGTACCACTTCTGCACAATAAATAATGTTAAATAAATATTTAAGGTTTTCATTTGACTCACCCTCGTAGAATAATGACCAACAGTAAAACATCGGAATCTTGTGGACCCTTATTTGAATTTATGAATATTCTCCAACTGCCAAGCATTTAGATATTTTAAACTTTCTATTTTTTTGTGAAACAATGTTATAGGTAAAGTTACAGCTCTAAAAATAAATAATGAGATACTTAACCATTATATAAGGGAAAAATTAATAGATTTACATTTGGAACATTTCATTTTTGGGGTTAACCTTTCCAGTAAAATATCTTTCAGTTTAAAAGCCATTTCAAAAAGGAAATTTTTTAGAAATTGATGTTGTCATATCTTCGATACCACTCAATTTACTCCGTATAAGAATATTTGAAATAATTAATAATTACCTAGCATTTACGTCCAGAAGGTTAGTCTGATTGTTTGGGAAAATGCTATATTTGAATTAAATACGGTTATAATTTACTTGTTCGCTACTTAACATTTTATATCTTTTATTTGACTCACATACTTCAATAAGATAACAATGTTATTTTTAGTTGGAATACTGATTAATGCATATCTGCAATATAGACATGAAACTCAAACCATTTTCTTTTTTTTATTATAATTGCGCTTCGCAATGTTAGAACGTTCTAGTGGCTCAATGGGTAAGGCATCTGACTGGATATCAAGAGGTCTCCGGATCGAATCTCTTTACCAGCTGGGATTCTCCAAAAGGCCCTTCACCCGACCTTCACCTCTGGCACAGCTTCCTGTGTAATGGGATGCACACCACAACGCTTTCGTGGTCCGCATTCCATGTTAAACTGTATGTTCTCGTATCCCAGGGATCCCATGCCAACGAGATCATACAATGATCTGATTTTGATAGCAATATTAGTAACTTGTTTTCAGTACCTTAACAATTTCCAATTCTTCTTATTTTTATCTCATAAATTAATTAACTTCTAGATACGATACAGTAAATTTTTAGTTAGAAAGTTGCTGTAAACTGCAAGATAAAATTTTGAAAGATTTGTGGGATAGGGTTGGGACCAATGGTTCAGGTTACGTGTCTTCAGATCCTAAATAGGGTACTGCGACTAGATGACAGCAGCACATGGAATAAATCTAGGTGCCTCATCGGTGGAGGAAGCGTATACCACCATTCCACGACGAGCGCGGTCTTGCAGTCTTACACTCGCCTCGCATTCGGGAGGACGGCGGTTCGAATCCTCGTCCGGGCATCCAGATTTGGGTTTTCCATGGTTTCCCCAAATCACTCCAGGCAAATGCCGGGATGCTTCCTTCAAAAGGCCATGGCCGAATTCCTTCCCATTCCTTGCCCCCAATCCTTTCCCGTCTCTAAAAGACCTCGATGTTAAAAAGAGACGTAAAGCAGTTACAAAAAAATTGCAGTCTTACAATGAGACAAGGTTAACACGCTCACCGACAGCTTTTAGAAAAACTACCGGCCCTTGAACGACCACAATATCTCCGCAGAACGTCGCAGTCTTCGGATGTACCTGTTAACCAACAGCGAACACGACATATCGGAGACTGGACGGCAGGATATAATCAGCTGCATCACTGGGCTGCAGCCTAGAAGGCACTTGCGCACGACAAAATGGACAATCGGGCACTCCAAAATTCTACCACCAAAAGCCATGACCTCCCTGACGTACCATTTCAATACCATCCTGCGAAATCAGGCGTTTCAGAGAGCGTGGAAGCACCCCGTTGTAGTCGGGAACTATAAGGCTGAGAAATATCGCATCTTTCCTCAGCAGTATCGGTCCATCAGTCTGCTTCTCGCACTCAGCAAAGTGTTTAAAGCGAGTACTACTGAAGTGCACTGACACTCACATCATGCCTGCAGGCGTCATTCCTGAGTGACAACTGGTACTCCATCGAGTGCACTCTACCGCATTTTGTGGAAACAGTGACGACGGCCTTCGACGGAGGAAGCTACTGTGCTCTACTGATGCTTGACGTCGACCTGGCATTCGTCTCAGTGTGGCATGCTGGACTGCTCCGCAAATTGTACGAATGGGACTTGCCTGAACCCTACATGAAACTGATCTGCAGCTATCTGTCGAGGCGCACCTTTTGCGCCAGGGTTGGCAAGGCCGTGTCAACACGACGGCGCATTCGTGCAGGTGCACCGCAGGGCTCAGTATTGGGTCTGTTATATATACCCTCTACGCAGTCCACGTCGTGCGACCCGACGAACGCACATCTCGCCGAGCCAATTATCGACGAAGGAGAGGACTGGTCAAGAAATGTACCCTTCCCAACTGTCTATGCAGAGAGCTTCAATGAGGACAAATACCTTGATGACCTCGACGCCAGACTACTCGCATCTGCCTCACCAAGCAAAGTGGTCGGGCACTCAACCAGCCTGAAAATGGTAGAGAGTCCCACCAAGCAGAGAAGCATGGAAGTCGAGACAGCCAGAAGCGACAACAATGCAGTCACTTCCTAAGGAGCCCTGAACCATCTGCTCACCGCCTAACCAGGCTATCATGTCCAAGATACTCCAGCAGATGGCAACCCTAGCGGAGGAAACACGGTCAGCACTAGCTGGTTTCCTCACCGACTGCCCATCCCAGACAGACAACAAGGTGAACCCAAGCAGCTCGACAGTCCGCAGCCACGTGAGAAGCAAGTAACCACGGACCAAGCACAAACTAGAACCGTGGAACCTGACGTTTCCCGACGAGACGAGCAACACAAGCCGCTACCGAATGCTGGACGTTGCAATCTCCTGACAGAGCCAGCAGCCGAGCATCAAGCGAAAGCCAGACGACAAGGAGAAGACTGTATCACCAAGACACAAGACGGCCAAACCACAAGAAGTAATCCTCGCAAGAAGAAAAAGCCAACGAAAACTGTCGACCAATGTTTCACGTGTCAGGGATTCTGGCATTGGTCCAACAACTGCCTGAACCAAGTCCGTTGTGGTGAGAACCACAGCGTTCTGGTCTGTATAAGACCACGCGACATGTGCTAACGGCGCCGCGGACCACGCAGCCAGCTACGGGGGCTGTCAATTAAGACGGAAGCTGGAAGCGGCCGCAAACAAGAGCCACCACCACATCAAAGGACCAGACCAATTACGGCTATATCCACCACGCGACCAGAAACATCGCTCAACCAGACAAACAGCGATGTAGCAGCTATGAACAAGAGCAAGGGAAGCAGATGGAGATGATTGTGCACCTGCTAAAGCAGCTGCTACCAACACTCATCCCCTGGAGATATGAAACCTGTCCGGGGTTTTCGTATAAGGACGTCTTTGACGCCCATAACCCGTTTTTTCCCCAAAACATGTAAATAAATAGAGTCCCCAAAGCAAACCTAAAAGCGATAAATGTAGTAGAGCCACTTTGGTGGCGGGACTAAATTAAAAAAAAAAAAAAAAGCAGCAGCTGAGAATATGAAGACAGCTTTGTACGCCGACGATATTGTCTTCTTCACATCCAACCCCAACAAAGCATTCGCCACCACAACAGAATCCTTGGACAGGAAGCATAAGGTAAGTGTAAACTTCCCAAAAGGCCTAGGATGGTTTGGATAGCAGCTTCCATACCCGCAACTACAGGTTGGAGATGAAACTATTCCCTGGGCACCAGCGGCTCGCTACCTCAGTGTGACACTTGACTGCAAGTTGACACGGCGAGCTCACAGCCAGGAAATCAGGCAGCTGGTAAGTGCTCGGCTCCACGCTGTTTACCGAATACTCAACCGGGAAAACTCATTGGCACCACCTCTAGGAGTTGCCACTTATTGTATCTTGATGAGTCCGGTAATTGAGTATGCTTACCTGGTGTGGAGGTACTCTGGTAATACTCACCTGGGAAAGTTGCAAGAGTTGCAGAACAGAGCACTGAAGCGGACAATTCATCCGTCCAACCGTTTCCACACTGAAGCAACTCACAAAGCGTCTCGAATAGCGAGGCTCTTTGAAAGATTTCGGCAACATGCCTACAAATTCTAAAGTGCTGCACATCGCCCTGCCAATACACTAGTCATACCTATCTATAACTTCTAGAGTGCAGCACATCGCTGCCAGTCCACTGGTCTCTCGCCTAGGCCAGTATCAGACAGCCGCCGACGAACACAGAAAGATCTCTGGTGGCGACAGAACGATAAGAAGAACCAATAATACTAAAAAAAAAAAATGACCAAGGTAAGTAACATCAAATCCCCCCTCAAAAAAAGAAGACTGATGAATGAACTGTCTTAGGACAACAACCCTGAAACAAATAGTTTTTGAATCTGAGACTGTTTAAGTTATTACACAAATAAATTACAAGGAAAGGGAAAATGACACATCACTCATCAATGTTGAAGGTAGCGACGGGTGAAGAACATATATCAAGAACACAAGAATACACAATATTTCGGTTTTATACCTTATGGAAGGAAATGAGTCATGTTCTTCGGGAGGTGTGCACACGCCGAAGTTTCCTACATGACTGAGTGCATTGTCGATATGGCGAGGGGACTGAGATGTTACATACAAATATGTATATCGCAGATGGTGATAGAATTAGTAATATACCAAAAGGGTGCGGAATGTTGAAACAAAAACAAAAATTAGGCAAATAAATATTGACGGATAAATTTGGAAAGAAAGTTGTAACTAGTTAAATGACAATAATGACAATACTAATAACAATGAGTGATGCGTCAAAGAAAGTAATTTTATTGGTGGTTGAGGCTGGGTGGGTGGCTGGTATCTAGGATATTTTGGTATACAAGTTCCCATCTCCGAAGTTCTGAAGCGGCGGTGGTTCCGGGGAAAAATCTGATTGCTCCACGGTGAAACAGTCATTGAGGTTGTTGGAATTGTGGTAGTTAGCATGTTCTGGTATTAGAAAATATAAATTGCGAGTGTGGACTGTTTGTCTGGTCGAGAGTTGTGGTTTAGTCAGGCCTACTAGTGCAATGGCGGCAAGATAGCTGGTATATGATATGTGTTGTGGAACATGTGGCATGTCCAGTGATGGGAAAAGTTTTCCCTGTGACAGGGTTGCGATATTGATGATTCTATCAAACCAGTCTAGAGACTGATGTCAACAAAAGAAAACAAACTTTTCACTAAATTGTAAGTTTCCGGTTTATTTAGCTCCATATTTTGTTGCTTGAGATTGATCCCCAACTAGAAGCAGTGTGTTGTGGACAATATGGCTACAGAGACAATCTTTTTTACTATCTTATTGGATTAGGAGTAGACATGATGATGATGTGCATTGGCCGGGATACCTGCAATTACCAGCCCAGAATTAGCCTTCAAAGTAAATTTGTAAGATTCATCTGGTCTGGTTGTTAGCGATATCGCTCGGGATGACGTTAGTTCCGATCCCCATCTGGCCACTCTGTCACTAAAGACGAATGGTGAAATAGTTACTTCAAAAGTCGCAGCAGTACTCCCTCAATATAACTGCTTCCTATTCTCTCCCGTCTTTAATGAGTTCGACTAGGACGAAGCATGAGAAATGCTGTTATTTTTATTCGTTCAGTCTGCTATGGGGCATAATTTAACTCTTTCGTTCTTGGGTATTCATTTTTTCACCAATAGCCTATTTGTCCGAATTCCTAATAGGCTTCATACTGACCTGGATTTGAAGCCATTAATAAAAAAACCTTGAGTTTTCACACAATTCCATTTTGTTCCTGCCATTTTTTAACATAACAGCGACGCACCCTTCCCACTGGAGTACGTTTGGTGTGAAATTTCTCTGAGTACCCTTTCAGGATTAAAGAAAGAGGGAAGATCCTGGTAATAGCCCACACACATGGCGTGTCTTCTTGATGTCTTACCTCTGTATGTGGTATTTTATTGATGCTACATAACCAGGACATTTTAGGGTGCCAGTTATGACTCTCATAATGAACATCGATTTTTCTAATATAGGCACTACGTTGCACTGTAGGCCTACTCAGATGCAGGGTAAACCATGGTATGATCGGTTGTTGGTATCAGCTCCCCATTAAGTGGCAGCTGTGTGGTCTTATGATAACACTATGGAAGAGTGTTTCCAAGTTGCAGTATTCAAGACTCAGTGTTTTTGCGTGATAATAATTTGGCAGCTGAACAACAGACACAGAGTTCGTAACATACTTTAACTCCACGTGCAGACTGTAATGTGTTTTAGCTATCTCTCACTCCGCCCATTGGGAGGCATCAAAGTGAGTATGGACGTCGACAGTCGTCGCGACGCCCACTGCGCACTGCCCACTGCACGTCTTAATCCCCAATCCGTCAAGCGAGCTAATCCCCCCGGCGCCAGGGTACTGGCGTTTGGCGCCACCTGCAATTCGCCACACCTTGCGGTTACGACACGGCTGCCTGGCGCCGTGCAACAGGGGACCCCTCACTGCCTAGGTAAACACCCTCCAGACAGACCAGCCACTGTCCACGCCAAGAAATCCTCTTAACCGTCACCAGACAACAGGCGGCGGGAACTTCAAATGTGGTCTTCAAATCTGTCTGTTCTCTTCTTTACTAAACGTACAGTGAACGGAAGAATCTGATATTAATGCATTTTTTAAGCGAAAACTACTATAGGAGTGCTTCGTGATGTATGTACGAGGGGAAATCTGTGATTTTGCGACTTCTTGTCACTGACATGTCACCTGCTCCGTGTCAACAAATGACGCGAAAGTCGATTTTAGGGGGGTATTTCTTCGAAAGTGGGGGCTTTGGAAAGGTGAGACCTTAAGGGGGTAGGTACACTTATCAGGTTAAAAAAAAAAAAAAAATTACTATTCACAAAAATAGTTTATAGTTTTGGCTTCATTTTAGTGAAAAAATTATTTAAATACCTTTAACAGTGTGGGAATTATGTGTGATTAAGCAATGCTCTGCACGGTGACAGCCATTTAATGTGTTGGGGGTTTTACTCAGAATGCCAATGAGTCATTTCATTCCAAAATTGGAAAATATTGCCAAAGACAGGATTTTTTGGAAAAAGAATAGTTGAAATTGGCACAAATCATGCAGTTATTACTTTTGACAATGGAATGGCTGACAGACTATGCTCCTGGTGCATATTAGGAAGAAACAGGACACCTGAAGGTACCATAACATGTTTCCAAATCTTTAACCTTGAATATCGCAAAACAGCATTTCATCAAACGGTTTTAAAGATAACTTTTTTTCCAAATACATAGATCTTTTTCAAATTTGCAGGACGTGTTCTACATACTAAGTACTACAGTCTGAACCATTATTGTTTATGCAGCTTTTCCCAAATGAAAAATATGCCTTTATATTTAAACAAAAATTATAATTTTTGACAAAAAAATTTATTAATAAAATATATAGAGTTAAATATGTTATATTATAGGTTCAACTTGTTGCCTTGATATTAGTTTACAATATTAAAAGAACATTTCTGAAAAATTTCAAATACTATGCCTTCTGTCTTTAAAACCCTTCACAACAACATATTTTCACTGTCAATTTGGATGGTACATTATCCTATTGTTAAACAATATTTTCATTTTAAAAATCAATTTTTATATCTAGCTATAACAGTTCTATGGAGCTATGAAATTTGAACCCTCAAATTTAAATAGATTTGGAGAAAATGACATCTCAACTTCATCAAATATTTGTATGTTAGGTGTACCTACCCCCTTAAAAAAAAAGGTCTCAAAAAGTTGCGAGGGCGACTTCTAGGGGGAATCTCTCGGACCAGATCTCACCAGAGGGGGGAGGGGTTCCGAAAATCCGGAAAAAATCTCACGTAATTTATGAATGCCCATTTACCGACATGCCACCTGTTGCGCGTGTGATATGCGCATTGGACACTAATTGTAACTCACACAGTTGTTTGTCCGATATTGATAGAACTTTGCATACGCATAGTTCAAAACAAATCAAAAAATACCGATTACGTTTGATATACAAAAACTAAACCGTCTCCTCCTTTCACATCTCACCTTAATTTCTGTCAACGTTGTTCATAGAAAGCTACTGGTTTTAATCCAATTTTGACAGTACTTAGCAAAATAAGGCGGTCTGGTAGCTCAGCAATTAAAGCACTTACTTGTGAAAGTACTGAAGAAAGGAATTGGCCTTCTTGCCTCTCACACAATAGCTAGGTACATCTCCTTCGGAAAGATTCGACCAACCTTCGGGTTGTTGGCTAAGTTAGTTTCTTAGTTTTTGAAGTGGAAACTTCATTAAGTGCGTTGGGCGATTTTTGTGTGGGTAAGATCTTACGAGTTTGCGTCACCGAAATGCTAGTGTTAACAGTGTATCTGTAGCAGTCTGGTGACTCAGTCGTTAAGGTGTCTGACTGGAAAATGAAAGATCCCCGTTTCGAATCTCTGTCTTGGCAGGAATTTTCGTACACCCGACCTTCACCTCTGGCACAGCTTGCTGTATAATGTGAAGTACGCCAGAACGCTTCCGTGGTTCAGATTCCACGTACCTGGTAGCACTACCGAGTTAGATAAAGGCGGCTAATACAGGGGCGGAATGCGCCACCAATAGAAACCTTGTAACCAGATCACGGAATTATTGAAGTGAAAAGTTCTTTGGGCGCGTTGGGGGGTGATTGGATGGGTAAAATCTTATGATTTCGTGTCACCAACATGTTGTAATAGCAGAGCAGTAAATCTGTACTTATAAGTATGACTTGTTGCGGTCATGATATTCACAGTTTTAAGTTTTCACTTTTTTCGTCAGTCCACAATGACTGCCAATTGGTTTTTCTCTTTACTCCGATTCATCATGAGACCAGTAAATCACAGCAACCCACACAATTACAAGCCAAGAGATATTTTAATGCACACGAATAGTCGAACACAGATACAATAACATAAGCAACGACATTGAATAGGCACCTCTGTACATGTTAATAAACGACACATACGTTACTATCTGTGTGTAACCAAACAAGTGCAACAACAGTGTTATCTGCAAAAATGCAAGTAACATTGTTGAACCACAGCACCAAATTGGCTTAGTTGGCTGAAGCACCAGGATGGTGGTGGAATATATTTTCAACAGGACGTTTCTGGCAGAGTAGGTGGCAGAGTAGGTAATGCGGTGGTGCACAATTTCTAATCACCAGATTGTGAACCACAGTCCTGGGTTAAATACCAAACTTCTCAGCAATGCGTAAGGGATACGGCACTGCTGACGGTGATTTGTCCGTCGCATGAGGATGTTAAGCCTAGCGGTCTCTTGGCCTCTTTCGGAAGAGCAGGCCTGAATAGGCCGGTACCAGGTTTCACCCTTTCCTTCTTTCATCCCTCAGCCACAACGCAAACAACACTGAACACATACAATATCGACAGTCATGCACACTTACAACAACACTTAAAAGGACTGGGGAAGGCGGTGGGAAACCACCATACTGTACCTTCCCATACGTTGTCATGGAGGGAGGTGTAAACATTCCCCCCATGTCAACAACCTGTGCTCGACACGGGGAAGTGGTTCGTAAGATGAAGTGCAGCCGGGCCTTGACCGTGTAGGGGCTAGCGCGCTGGCCTCGCATTGCAAGGGCCGCCGGTTCTAGGTCGGCCTCGAGCATGGGTGGTTTTAATAAGTGTTGTGTTCTTCTTGTGTTGTCCTCACTGTAGTGTCCACAATATCATAGTGAATTTCTGATACAGCAGTTGCAACGTAAACAAATTGTAGCTGGCCAAATGGTCGAAAAGACCGAAAGCCAAATTAAAAAAAAAAAAAAAAGATGAAGTGCAAATATAGCTGTTCCCAACCAACATGTAATCGATTCTACCAAGTTCGCAAGCAGAGTGTACTTTGTTAATGGTTACTTATACAAATAATGCAATTTTTCTCAACAATATTTACAGTCATTCAAGATGCTCCACACCAAAATCTCGAAAAAAGTATGAGATAAAATATTTTTTTAAAAAATGTCAATACGCGTTATTTAATTTTAAAACTTTTATGATACAATTAGTTTGTCAATAAACGTCCAGCTTACTCGAAATTTAATTAAAAACGCAATATTTACCTCATTTAGTCTCTTGGATGTGAGTAGCGTCGTAAAATGACAACACTCAGTTGACATTTATCGCCGGTTTGTTTCTATTAACCGTTCCAGTGTCTGAGATCGTAAACGTTTGTACTGCAGCGTCTGGCTCTTTAGACAACATGTTTCGATCATCAGTGACCTGGCTAGCATGGAGGAGATATGTTACCAGAACCAGCAAACAGCTGGAGTGAATGCAAACATTTTGCAATCCTATGGAGCGATTCGCATGTCGGAAAACTGTTTTTTATTTATATAAAAAAAAATTGTGATTGGACCCTGTCGGATCGAACAAAGTCTTGATTCTCATCGCGGCTTGTAATTAGGAGATTGTCCAGTGTTTCCACTGGGTAGTTAGAACTAGGGATTGTCAGTTACTGGAGCAAAGGGGCAAGCTTAAGTATTGCCATCTGTCTGCGATTCATATAACTTAGTTTCTCTGTGATTCGCGTATTATTGTTTGTGAAATACCTTGTTTATGAGGCGGAGGCTACGTACCGCCCAAGCGTTCACGTGGGTGACTGCGGAAAACAGCCTAAAAATCGCAATCAGGACGCTCAGTACTTGGGACCCAGGACTCGTACCTGGTCCTGTTGTACCTCCCAGATCCAGCGAAATTGGAGAGATTTTTTTTTTTTTTTTTGTTATATTGTCATTTTTCCATGTCATCCATTTACTAGCATGTTACTATTTCTTCAGATGTGTATGTACCATATCACTATCGTTTTACTCTCCAGTATGGAAGACACAGGATTGACATAAATAATTAAAACAACCCATGCCCGCTGCCGGTCTCGAACCTGCAACCTTTGCAACATGAGGTTAGTTCGCCAGTCCTTACACAACCGGGCAGGAGACTAAAATCTTGTGGCCTGCTTCTAGTACTCTTCACAAGAGTGGCAACGAATAAGCCAGCATCCACTTTCACTGTTTCCCATTCGTTGTCCATCTACAATATTACACAAACAATACACAAAAATGTAAACGATTCCCTATACTATGATTAAATTTTCTCTGGTGTTTACAGTTGCTGCTTACCCGCCAGTATGGTTCAATAATCTGAGGCGCCACACAGTGGATCATGGAAGCACATTGCGGTTTTCTGCAGTCATCAGTGTGAATACCACTACTGTCCACAATCTTCGCCTCATAAACTACACATTACTCAAACAAAAGTGACACCTATCACACGCTGAACATAGTGTCTTCACAGACAGATGGCCACATTTAACTTCCCCATTCAGTGGTCTGGTGGTTAAGGCGTCTGATTTGAGATTTTCAGAGGGACTTAACCCGACCTTCACCTCTGGCGCAGCTTGCTGTGTAATGTGAAGTACGCCAGAACGCTTCCGTGTTTCGGATTCCACGTTAAACTGTAGGTTCTCTATATCCGGTAGGATTACCTGGGTTATGTTAAGGCTGACAACGACAGGGGCGAAATGCGCAGCCAATGGAAACCCTGTCACCAGGTCATTACGATCACACGGAATCATTATTATATTTCCCCCCATTAGACCTTTGTACGACCTGCAAGTAGGTATAAAATGCTTCGCGTCAGCAAGGGCATGCGGCCGTAAAACAAAAGCTCCAAATTTGGCCATGAAAACCCAAATCTGGATTCGCGGACGGGGATTCGAAATCGAGTCCTCCCGAATGCGAGGCCAGAACGTTAACCGTTCACCCACCACGCTCGGTACCGTGCCAACGATGAGTGAAACTCATCGAAGGCAGCTCACCCAATAAAAATGAAAAAAGGTGGTGGAGAAGAAGACACAGCTATTGGTTGCTGATTTTCTGTGTAATGCAGATGAACTCTCAAAGTTTCATTGAAACATTTCCCCACAAACAATATTACGACACTCTCCGTGGCCGCACATTCACCAGCCGTGCTGCTATTGCCTCAGCGATTTTCCAGTGGTCAAAACAGACTCCTAACGAAGCCTTCGCCGCTGCCATGGAATCATGGCGTCAGCGTTGTGAAAAATTTGTACGTCTGCAGAGCGATTACGTCGAGAAGTAACGCCAGTTTCATCGATTTCGGGTGAATAAATAATTAGAAAAAAATAGGAGGCCTTAGAACTTGAATGCACCTCGTAGAATAAGGGTGTGTTTTCCATGTAATTTTAAATACAGGGTACTTTTATTTGTATGTGAAACAATCGAGGGGGTAGACAGATGTTAATGTCGACTTCCAAAATACAGTCATCACTACGCAGCAAAGGGGACAGCTCACATATCGATTACGGCATTGTGTTGACAGCTAGAGAGCCCGTCGACCTATCGAAAGGTCCTTGTCGACCGCGGTGACGGGTGACACCGAAACGCTTTTAATGCGATCGCCGCCTACCTGCCGGGTTGTAACGACAAGTGGATTACAGTGTCGCTGCCTAACAGGATCACCGCTAGGCGGAGCAGGTGTCGCACTTCCGCTTCCGAGTATGACGTCACTTCCAAGCACACACATTTTCGTATACAATTTTTTTCTTGTGATTTTACGTGTAGATCATTAGAAACGGTAAACGACGGGGGGAAAGGACAGGGAAGGAATTCTGTAATGGCCTGCTGAAAGAACCATCCAGATATTCGCCTGTAGTAATTTCTGGAAACCATAGAAATCCGAAATCTGTCTGACCGGACGGGGATTTGAACCCGCGGTCCTACCGAATGCGAGGCCAGAACGTTAACCGTTACACCACCACGATCGGTGTGAAGATATGAATTCACCTTAACAAAGCTTAAAGGAACGTGTATAGTGGTTTGCTACGACATTAACGGTGTCTAAAATTCGACTCGGGGTTGACCGGTTTGATTCCGTTTTTAATTATTTGGGGCTGGAGCACAATTAGTGATTATCAGATTGTTTATCAAAGTATTTGGTTAAATTTCAAATCTCTCCGGAGTATATGTGAAGTGTGGGTATACGACACTGTTGATTGGGACGTTAAGCTTGGCAGTCCACTGGTAGTTTTTGGAAGGTAAAAGCATAATTAAACATCGTCTAGGTCAAAAGTAGGTGGGAAAGAGAAAGGAAAAAATGGGTTTTTCGGGAAATTGTCACAAGAGTATGCACTCTAAAGTAAGTAAATTAAATTCAATTACACAGAAACTACACAGCAAACAAATGCAAAACAATACAAGACGTTAAATTATTTTTGTAAGGTTGTAACAGTCGGGAAAAGCCTGTACGAAGGAATTCGGTCATGGCATTTTGGAGGACTATCCAGTTGTTCTCTTGGAATGTTTTCCTGAAATCATAGAAAACCGAAATCTGTATGGCCATGCGGGGATTTGAAAACGCGACCTTCCCAATGCAAGGGCCCCAAGCATTCCCACTCACCCATCAGGCTCGTTCTATAGCATAAAAGCCTGTAAAGAATTTAAATATATTGGTGGCGTTGCATTGCAGCATGAGAAAATATGATCGAACGGGTGCATCACAGCTTAATCATCTGTGTATATGAAGATAAATAATAAGAGTTCTGCTATAATACTAATACTGACATGGCATTCTTGTCTGCATCTTTTCGACTTCTCCGTACTTTTCACCGTTTTCTGCGGATCATGTTATCAACTTAAATAACAGCAGTATATATATTGTTCGAATCCTTTTTTTTTTTCTATTTACTTAACATGTACGTAAAATAATACTTTTTTTCTTTTTTATTTGGCTTTCAGCCCTGCAGGCCATCTAGCCATTTTCTATTTACATGATTAGATTACATGTGGCCGGTTACATAGTTCATTGTACACGTTAAAAATACAAATTGCATAATACCTACTGTACATTTAAATATCTAGTTTACAAGGTACAAAATTTACATTGAAGTTTTGGTTACATAATTCATTGTACAGGTTAAAATAACAAATTGTATACTACCTTCGGTGCAAAAAAAAAACAGAACTGGTTTTACACGGTAAAGATATACATTAAAACCTTTATATTACATAGTGAGCTTTGCAATGATAGGATTTGTCTGTTACACTTATTAATGAAGCTATTTTCATAATTCCAGTTTGATTTGCCGTAAGAAAGAGTACATGAGGGAAAAGATTTTGTATTTGCTAGTGGCTAACAGAGTAGAAACATTTGTTATCAGTTGCTGCTCCAGCTGCACCAGTTTCTTAGTAAGGTTGTCGGATATGTCTTTTTTTTAATGGATCACATTCACAGTATGGATCGTCTACAACACCGATCCTATATAGATGCTTTTTGAAGCGTGCATGCCCAAATTTTAGTCTAGATATACTGGTGTATAGTTTCCTGGGGCATCGAACATTTTGCAACCATGGTCGTTTTAAAATTACTGGGTGTAAGCTTGCATAGTGTTTACCCTTCTTGGTGGATGTATGTTCCCATTCCTTGTCCCAGTCTTTGTATAGTTCGTCTTTTAGTGTCGCGATTAAGTCCGATATGGGTATCTTTACGTGGGTGGCTTTACCAGTAACGGTTGCTTCCTTTGCCAGCTGGTCGGATAATTCATTGCCTCTACACCCACAATGTCCTTTCACCAAGGACAACACTACAAGTTTAATAATGTTTTCCAGGTCTATGATTATTTTAATGATTTCGTTTATAATTGGGTTGTTACTTTGGTTTAAATGTTGGTTCTTTAGTGCCGTTAGTGGGGAAAGTGAGTCAGATAGCACGATGATGTTGTTGTACTGTAAGCTGCTGGCATACTTAAGCGCTTCTAGGATTGCAATTAGTTCTGCTGTCATAATTGAGGTTTCACTCGGCAGTTTGAAAATAATACTTGGATGTCTTATTAAATTTCCCTAAAAAAATTCTTTCTATCTCATAAAGTCTTCAAAATAGTTTCCCACCACCAATCCTCATCAGAATCTCATTATTCTTTATTCTATATATACAAATGTTATTTCCATCCTGCATCAAAACCACATATCAAAGACGTCCAGTTCCTAGCATCATATTTTCTCATCATCGACATATTTACGTGAATCTTAGTTTACGCTTTAGGAACGTAAAATTGGAATCTCAAATCGATCCTTATAATCATGTTGACGATCTTCGAGCCTATAACAACTTATTATAGTGAGACTGGAAAAAAAAGCTGAGGTTGGAAGAAACGAACCAAAAAAAAGTAGCTGAGGTTTGGAGAAACGAACCATCTTGTAGAATTTAATGCTATGACTGACTAACAAATCTTGATTTATTCTGAGATAATCTTCGTCCTTATTTAATACTTCCAAGTCCACACAAACTTTACAGAAATTATTCAAATTTCTCAGAGCGCACCATTATGGTCAAATACATCTCAAATTCGCATTTCAGCGAAATAACACCTTGCGATCATAACTGATTTCATGTCCCTAAAAACGCATTTTTTGCTGTAATTTTTAGACTCTGTGCAAAGCATTTTTGCCATAAATCGACAGTTAACCAGACCCTCAATACATGAGGCATTTACCTATCTGAATCTGTAAACTCAATAGATAGTTGCGGATTTGAAATTGGTAAAACAATAATAGAAATGAGACAAATTTCTAACATGCACCTACGTATGCTTAAGTGTTTTGGACTAGCGTTGTAAATGGAATAGGTTAGATACTACAGTAGCAAGATACTGGAAGAAATATAAGAAGAATAGGAAGAAGAGAATGGCCAGAATTATCGTGCACTGATGGATATATTCATGAATTTTGTCTGACTTTGATTTATATTTGATCCTATTTATTCCTTCAGTTTTTTGTTAATGCCATTCCGTATTTTTTCGGTAACCTCATTCTGTTCTGCTAACCTCCAAATCACAGCATACTATTTGTTTCCTCTTTAACAGTTATGCCATGGCTATTTACTGAAATCCTTTTCTGTATTAACTTGTTATATTTCTTTTCTGGAATCCTCTCTGCGGGTATTGGAAGAACACTATTTACACTATTTGCCCTCACGAAATACGGATTTTGGTGCTTTTGTAACACTCTAAATGTTTCCTCTATATTTTTTACCAGTTTGTTCCTGTGATACCCTATCGTTGATTACTATTGATACTTGCTTTTGATTTCTGGGTACCATATATCATGTAAACTAGCTCCAACCTCACTTTTCATTCGTTCATTCCTTTTTGATTCTTTTAGAATTGTTTTTCTTCTTTAGCTCAAACAGATTTTCATAGTACCATAAATTAAATCGCAACCCCTGACCTCTTCAATCTTTTATGTCTTCTATTTTTAGATTCATTTATTTCGAACACTCAACGTATTTGATTTTTGGATGTTTTATCAAAATGATCAAGTAATATTTCAGTTTTTATTCCTGGATTCATTTGCTGATTAAAAAAAATTCTTTCTCTTAAAAACTTAACACGTTGTTCAGTTTTAGAATATATTTCTTTAGTGTTTGTTTTCTTCCTTCCGTTTCCGTTATTTCCTGGACCACGATTTTTCTTAAAAAATTCCTCTCCTCTTTGTCTAATTATTGACTTTTATTGTTTTAGAAAACAAAACATTCTGCTGGATTGAGATATTATGGTTTTGTAACTGTTTTCTTGCGTAGTATTTTTCTTCCGTAATTTGAATGTCAATCTTTTTTGAATATTGTTTAGTTTACAAAATTAAACAGAACATGTGCTACTTATATTTATATATAGAATCTTTAACTCTTCTGCTGCGAGAAACATCTTGCGTTTTATTGACCCCATTTCACCCGAAAACACCTTTAAGGCCCGGGCACACAGAACGCGACAAGCGACAGCAGCAAGTGGTCGTTCTCTCGTCGCGGCGATACGTCACACAGAACGCAACAATTCCATAGCGACAAATTACACTATAGTGGATCCCTCTCTCATGAAGTGATCTGTACTTCTCTATTTATTTCTTAATAAGTTTTCTTGGGCTAGTAAATTCTTATAAAACATGTCAAGTGATGAGGAGACTACTTCTTTTGTTTGCACTAAGCAGAAAGAAAAGGCGCTTCTGGGTTCATGACATCAATAAGAAGAGAGAATGCCTTGGTGAATACCATCGCTTTTTCCGGGAACTGGTATCACATGAAGATAGATTTTATACATATTTTCGTATGTCTCGAGAATGTTTCAAGAAATTACACACCGAGCATGTTGGACGAGCTATTATTGTTCTGGCCTCGCATTCTGGAGGACGCCGGTTCGAATCCCCCTCGGGCATCCAGATTTGGGTTTTCCATGGTTTTCCCAAATCACTCCAGGCGAATACCGAGATGCTTCCTTCAAATAAGCCATGGCGGAATTCCTTCCCTTTTCTTGCCCAAGTCCCATCCCGCCTCTAATGACCTCACTGTCGACGAGGCGTAAAGCCCAGACAAAAAAAAAAAGAGAAATTACACAATCTGTTAAAATCAACTATATTGAAGTGCACCACAAACTGGAGAAAAGCAATTAGTATAAGAGAAATATTAGCCATTTGTATGAGTTAAGTTCTGTTCATTTAATGTATATTCTTAAAAACAAAACAGAAACAATGACGCTGCCCAAAACCCTGACCTCTAAGCGATTTACAATGTTATCACTTCCCCTTTGGAGGCAGCTGTGTCATTTGCGTGGCGGTCAATATTAAGAAATACCCCTGAAACCCGGCTTATCATCACAAAGTGAAATATTCACAATAAAAAAAACAATTTATTAATGACAATTTATTTCACAATCAAAAGAAATAAAGATGGCTCAAATATAAGTATTTTAAACAATTACAGTATAAACAACCAAACTGAAAGTGAGAAACTAACAAGAAAAAATACAATTCTGAAAGCGAAAAATAATTTTTTATGAGCTTGAAAGTTTTTCTTCATCGGCCACGTCGCTGTGTCGCGTGACAATTCTATAATTTTGTACAACTGTGTCGCTCGTCGCCGCGACAAAGACTGCGGTCCGGCGACGGATCGCTTTGTGCGTGACCGCCCTAATTAAAGACTGTGAATTACAACAATAGCGACGTCGCGCCGCGACACAATATCGCCTGTCGCTGTCGCTTGTCGCGTTCTGTGTGCCCGGGCCTTTAAGGATTTTCATTAGCTTTGGAGCACTGTGGCTTAAAGTCACAGACTAAAGTGAGGAATGTAGCGTCTCCAGATGACACTGTAAAGCTGATAAATAAATAAAACAAATCTCTGATCATCGATCCCATTGTTTCGTTGAATGGAATTCATGTAAAAACTACTGGTTGTACTTTTACGCGAATTCTCATTGCATTTGCTATATTTATGAAGACACGTTTACTGCTAATAGGAAGCCAAATCATTGGTGTCTTTCAGTAGAAGACCTGACTTCCTTTTTTAACCATATCTAAGATAGAAAAATAAGTTAATTGAATTACGGGATAGTGTTAACAATAGTGAAATTCTCTTCCCGGACGTCAAGAAAAGGGTTTGAAATATAGACTGAGCAAAGGGGTGAGACGAATTCCTTCCCGTTCCTTGAGCCTGACCTTACCTACCTCTAATGACCTCGACGTAGACGAGGAATAAAGCCATACGCAAAAAAATGAAGCATGCAATAGCAATGAAATCAAATCAATCGATTGTATTCAGATTAATTGCCGCAGGTATGAAATATTTATTTTTGGGTATTCTTCTTCCATTTAGAAGTGTTTATTTTCATACAACACCTCAGAGATCATTAATTAAAATCACATTCATTTATCATGGTTGTCAGTATGAGTATTATACATATTACGAGCGTGAAAGTTGTCGTCATTACAAATGAATCCTGTGCGAAGATAAATGAGAGCAAGCTAAGAATCTTAGATTTGATAGGAGTGAAGTGTTTTCGTGAGCTGATGTCCAGGAAGGGTCGATACACCTCTTCTATAAGTCTCCTGGAAACGTGATCGTAAAATTCGTTTGTATTTGCTCATGGAAAAAGCCGCACAGTGAAACTTTCATTTTTGAAACTGAGTATATATTTTTTTAAAGATTCGCGGAATAAAATTATAAATCGAGCGTGGTGGGTGAGCGGTAACGCTCTGGCCTCTCATTCGGGAGTAGGTGGGTTCGAATCCACATCAGGCCAACCAGTGGTTGACAGGTTTCCCAAAATCACCCCAGGCGAAATGCAGGGATGGTTCCTTCCAATGTCTATCACTGAATTCCTACCCGTCCCTTCCTCCCAATCCTTTCCTGCCTCTAATGACCTCGACGTTGACTAGGCGTCAAGTTAGAAACAAAACAAAACAAAAGTAAGAAATTTAGAGAAATTTATTCATTTATCCATAATCTGTATTTCGTAATAAGCTATTTTAACACTTTTGTAATTTCTATTTTATAATGAGATTTGAAATCCTTGTGTTTCGGTTAATTATCTGTTTTGTTGGTGTAGGAATAGTACCTGAAAGAAATGTAAATCACCCATAGAGACTAGAAATTAGAATTTTATGGTTCGTGAAGGCAGGCGTCAAGTTAGAAACAAAACAAAACAAAAGTAAGAAATTTAGAGAAATTTATTCATTTATCCATAATCTGTATTTCGTAATAAGCTATTTTAACACTTTTGTAATTTCTATTTTATAATGAGATTTGAAATCCTTGTGTTTCGGTTAATTATCTGTTTTGTTGGTGTAGGAATAGTACCTGAAAGAAATCTAAATCACCCATAGAGACTAGAAATTAGAATTTTATGGTTCGTGAAGGCAGGCGTCAAGTTAGAAACAAAACAAAACAAAAGTAAGAAATTTAGAGAAATTTATTCATTTATCCATAATCTGTATTTCGTAATAAGCTATTTTAACACTTTTGTAATTTCTATTTTATAATGAGATTTGAAATCCTTGTGTTTCGGTTAATTATCTGTTTTGTTGGTGTAGGAATAGTACCTGAAAGAAATGTAAATCACCCATAGAGACTAGAAATTAGAATTTTATGGTTCGTGAAGGCAGGAAGTCGACTATGAGCTCTGTGATGAAATAATTACAGCAGTCACCTGGGCTGATTTTAGAGGGTATTCTGCGATAACCGTGGCACCGCAATTTGATTATGTATTCTTATGCAACGTGACGATACAAATTTAAATAATAAAATTAATATCTCGCATAGTTCTCGAGGTATCAAATATCAATATTGAAGTTGTTAGGTTGAAAGAGTGCCTGGACCAGAAGAAAAGCGAACGCCAAAGGCAGAAGTAATTATACCTAAAATGTTCTTATAACTAGTTTTTAATAGTCGATATCTCTACAAATAATCGAGATATTGAAAAATTAGATTTTTCATTTCCAATTTGTCTCGTCGAGTTACATCAGAACCCATCATCAAACTGTGGCGTCACGGTTATGATTAGGGTCGCCGCCTTTTTTTATTGAAAATAAAGTACATTGGTTATTAAAGGTAAGGAAAAAAAAGTACATAGTGGGAAAATAAAGTACAATTTTTTTATTATTACGTTTAAAAACATATTTTATTGCTTTTTCCAAGTTTTATCAAATTATTATCACTGCTAAACAATTGCACAGCATCTTTACAGTCTATATTAATTAAAGTAAATAAGTAATTCGTTTTTTATCGGATTCAGAGACGCTGTGTTTCTTTCGTCTCGCCATTTGCAATTCATTACAGAAAAAACTCTCTCTGTGAATGCTGACGTGGCGGGAATAGACAGTAAAAATGAAATTCCTTTATACAAGTTTGCAAAATTATATTCAGTCTTATTAAATACTTGCTGCTATTTTTGTGCAGTAGATAACTACGCCAACCTTTAGAACTATATATCAGATCATAAATTTCACCTTAAAGATAATCCATATCTATATTAGGGTTTTGCAATTTTAAAATTTCTATTATGTTAACAATATTATCAAAATTCAGCATTGCTCTTTAAATTTATAATGCCAAGTGTAAATAAGCAGTTTGTGTCATTAAAATCAAACCATTTATTTAGGTACTCTAGGCTTTGCAAATCAATAATAAAAAAAAAAAATTCGTTTCACTATCAAAATTACGTTTTGTAGGTGTACCGTGTACATGGAGTACTTTGTTCTCCTTGTCTATAATTTACTATAACATAAATCGATAAAACTGATAAATCGTATACTAATTGCTCTCAAACCGATTTACACAAAACAAACAAAAAGTTTTGACACGAAAATGAAATTGATAATGTTGACATTTGAGGTTAGATTGCGTTCAAAAGTTATCCAAAATTAGAGTTTAAGTGGCGCTGGGTACCTATCGATTGTGCACCAATAGATAACGTACCATTTTACGCAAAACTCTTACGAACAACCATTTTTAAATCCCAGAAAAGTCAAATCATGCGAAATAAAGTATTTTCGCTTACTTTATTGTTTTCACAAAGTATAGAGTACAATTACCAGAAATAACGTACAATACTTTATAATAAAGTACGGGTGGCAACCCTAGTTATGATAGAGCTGCCATTTAGGATAATCACACAAAAGAGAAACCAGGAAGGCTGAATCGGAAATCCAACCTGCGATTTCCCAAATGGTATTCGCTCACCCACCAGGATCGACTTATGAGTATTATTAGTAGGGGCTTACATAAAGTACTTCAGACAATTTCACCGTTGCTTCGACCGTTTTTTGACATTGCACATTTTGGAATTTCAAATATTGATTAAAATATCATTTCTGAAGCGAGGTCACAAAGAGTATGACCACCCTCCTCCCTGCCTTACACCATTTCACACCATCACATCATGTGACACTATCACACCATATCACACCATCACACCATATCACAACATCACACCATATCACACCATCACACCATATCACACCATCACACCATCACACCATCACACCATGTCACCATATCACACCATCACACCATCACACCATCACACCGTATCAAACGTCGTAGTATTTCCACTCACCCCTCTGTTAACGTGTGATGTAATTCATGTTTGACGCCGTATTACTTACCATTGGTATGTAGGTGTTTCACCTGTCTTTATTGCGTCACCGTTTATGTTGCTATCGGCGGAAACCAAGGAAACCCAATCAAAGTTGTCAATGGGTTATCTGAAAGAGATTTCTGGAGGGTGTATAGAACTGAATCAATGATTTTCGGACCATGATTACAGTAGACTTTGTTGTGGCGTCACTCTGATTTCTGTCGATGACGTTGGACACCCCCGCCGCGACCCTGGCGCCACAGAGGTCTTCCCACGCCGGTGGCGCCTCCACGCGTGGCGCCTGCGAGTCACATACCTGGTCGGGTCTGGTGCAACTCGAGCCGACGCTACAGATCGGCTTACCAGCCGCAGTCGACAGTTTACGAGGCGTCAGACAATACCCCAACAACACTTGCTGTGTGGCCTGCACCCACTAAGCAAACGGTCTCCAACCTGCCAATACAGCGGTTCATGCTCGGGTCTGTTCCAGGAGATAACAATTCGAGTTCAGATTTGGCCGTTCAAATCCTCTTTTCACTTTGTTTACTTTAATCAGTCCACTCGAAGGCGGATTTCAATGCCAATCCTTGCCTCCCATGCCATCCAACCTATAAATCTACTATATAATAAAGATGAATGTATGTTTGTTTGTTTGTTTGTTTGTTGGTTTGTTTGTTGGTTTGTTTGTTCTTCATACAAATCCACAGTTTTCATCCGATCTCGATGAAACTTTGCACACTTATCCTTTGAAACATGGAGAAAAATACTGTCTACATTTGGTTGACAAATTATCTGTATAAATAACACATGTTGTCTCATAACTTCGAAATACGGCGATAGACAGACACGTTGGATGTGGACGTCCTCCAGACCGTGTTTCCGTGTAGTGAACTGGCAGCTCAGTGGCTAAAGAGCTTGCTTACGAACGTCGTGGTCTCCGGTTCAAATCTCCATGGAGGCTAAGATTTTTTAAAATTGTTTTTCATCGTAAGAGTCAGGCCTGGGCCGTAGGTTATTCGGATTGAATGTTAAACTGTAGATATTAGAAAGTTAGGGGTGCAATGCGAGGCAAATCGTAGGTAGTCTTACAATTTTGTAGGTGTACACTTTTTTACGTTATAATGATCCCTCAGATGTTGTTCGCAGTCAGTGTGTGAGTGAGAACCACAGTAATACTAATATAAATACGGAAGTAAGTCTCTGTCTTTTTTTTACGTTTTGACGACTAAATGGCTATATCGTTGTGATGGAAGTTTGTAAGGAAAGCTATATGAAGGGCACAGGATATTTTTTCCAGTATGATTAACAGTTGTAGTCACGAAATTTTGAGATCTTATCGAATAGTGACAGAAATATATTGGGAATTGATTCTCTTCAAGAGGCAGGTTCGACGGTAGAATGATATAGTGATAGCTTTCCTGTCATATTATGCCGACTCGATATTGTTTGGGACCAATCCTTCGCTACCAACAACTTTCTATATTTAATTCTGGCAAAAAAATTCTTAATCCACGCGTACGAAAGTCGCGGGTACGAGGCTAGTCTACTATATAATTTCCTAAGCTCACTCACCTCGATAGCTACTGGCCTTCGCTTGCAAATTAACAGCGACCAAAGATATCATTAGAATAAATTCGAGGTTAAGCCAACAATCTAATAACTAAGTAAATAAGAAATTAACTGCTAAGAAATTAATCTCCAGAAAACACTTTAAGTTTCCTTTTCATATCATTTCATAGTTAAAAAACATATGGATAAACCTTACGGCTGAAAAAAACGTGGAACTGCTTTTCAGTAACATGTCGCTAATGAAAGCAACATACAAAAAAACTTTAAGAAACTAAAATTGCTGATGGTCTCTGCTGTAACCACGAATGCCAATTGCTATTACGGCCCGATTTACATTTAATTAAAACTTTATCTAATATCTTGAGCACTGCTGCGTTACAGCAAAGGTGAAACTCGTATTAGGTACAATAACAGCAGGCCAGTTGCTTAAATTTTTGATTTATTAATCTTAACTGCAGTTTCGACAAACATAAGCTTGTCTTCTTCAGAAGTACTAGGACAAAAATTCAGAAAAATTATTTAGGGGTTCATAGACGGATGCAATATACAACTTCTGTCATTTTAGTGCGAACCTGCACTATGTCAACAATTTCAAATAGGATTACTACTTGCGTCATTGCATCCACTGTCTGCATAGGGCGGGAGATTTCCGGTTGTGGCGGAAATCCCGGGATTTCCGCCAACCGGAATGACGCAAGTAGTAATCTTATTTGAATTTGTTGACATAGTGCAGGTTCGCACTAAAATGACAGAAGTTGTATATTGCATTTGTCTATGAACACCTAAATAATTTTTCTGAATTTTTGTCCAAGTACTTCTGAAGAAGACAAGCTTATGTTATTTATCTGAATTTTTGTGCAGGTACTTCTGAAGAAGACAAACTTCTGTTTATCGAAACTGCAGTTAAAATTAAGAAATCAAAAGTTTAAGCAACTGGTTGGCTGTTCTGGTACCTAATACTTTAGCTAATGTTCCTGCTTGACCTAAGTTTATAGATTATAGTTTATTTGCTTTTTTTCGTATTTTAGGTATTTATTCATGTTCGCCTTACAAGAGTTGTTAGATTATTTAAAGTGGGCATCTGACCAAATATGCTAACGAATAGAGTATTTTGGCAATTCGTTTCTTGGGGTTGCTCAGCTATTAAATAATCTAGAACCTGTTTTAATTTCTCTGACCGTTATAGACACTATGACCAAAGATTACATTATGAATGTTTTCCCAGCCCCAATTAATGATGCTTTCGAAGTAATTGCGCACTCCCTTTAAACAGATATCCTTCAAATTTTGCAGAGTGAACTTTTAGGGTCAAATACAAGTCAAGTTTGTATTTCAGCAAATTCGAGCATATTAACCATGACCTTTGAAAGAATTATACGATAGCGCGATCGTTCCTGTCCGTGTTAATACGTCTATTAGTACTTCTGAGTTCTTCATGCTCAAGAGATTTTATTCACTTTGAGGGTGAAACACAGGTCAAATTCCTATTTTGTCAGATCCGTCATAATCTTTGACCCTACAAACTGGAACTATTCTAGACCCGTGACGATGTGAAAAAAACAAACGGACACCGGTTCATACTATAGTGCGTCTAGTTAAGAGAGGCGGCTCAAGGTCACTGTGATCTATCCCCACTCCGTTGCCTTTACCCCTACATGCGGAGGGGAAATGTATCATTCGCCAGCCTGAATACAGCGTACGGCGCGGAGAGGTAGGAAGGGAGGGGGCGGTGAGGTGAGGAGCGGGGCGAAGGGACCGCGACCTTGGGCCACCAGATCAGAGTGAACAAGGTATAGTATGACAAATAAATTCAGAGACAGGGTGTATGCAGGATTAACACGTCCTAGATTACCTGAAAACATTGATCGGAAATCGTACATTATTTGAAAGATTTTTATAGATTCTTCTTTTTTATGTGCGGTTTAGGGCGTAGACGGTGTCTACGGTGGATGCCGACCCATTCAGGCCTATTCTTCCGAAAGATACCTGGGCAAACCCAGCTCAACGTCACCAACCTACGGACGAATCACCATCAACAGTACTGCCGCATGCCCTCACTCCATACGCAGGACTTTGGTGATTAGGAATCGTCCATTACCACCTCCCCGACCCTGCAAAGTTGTCATAATGAAAGTTTCCTCCACAACCAAGACTCTAACCAGCTATGTCAGTGCCGGACACCATCACGGTGCCGCAGCAATGTTGCCAACTTAGCGATTATGTCACTAGATTTAGTGAATTTTGAAGTTCGACAGCGATATTTATAAATATCTTATCGCTAAAAGAATATTTGGTGATTTTTAGTGATACTCAACCTCGCAGAGTTTCGAAAAATATACTCGCTTCCAATCAACTACTTTATTTGGGAGAAAATGCGTCTTTCGAGTATGGAAAATTAGCCAGGGAAAAGACGACAAAATAGTAGATCTAGCCTGAGAACTCGGTTTCGGTGACAAAAAAATTGACAAACCCCTACAGCTAAGGCATGGTATTAATTATATTCAGTGTAATGATACAAAAAATGTCATTGAATTTTTGGCTGAAGTTCGAAAATGCAAGAATGCTGCTGGATAAACACTTTTTTGAGTTATGTGATTTAGCCATATCAGCTTTATCACTTCCTCACCCGAATGCCGCAGTTGAAAGGATTTTCAGTGCAATGAACATTGTTAAAAACAAATTGAGAAATAGGATGGCAGTAAATACTCTTTATAGCATTGTTTTTATAAGGACAGTTAAAAATTGTGGGGGGGAAAACCGACAGCTTCCGACTGATGTCGTTGCTGTGATTGGTGAAGATGCTAAATATTCATCTAAACCTAAACCTTGCGATTCATCTCATCCTTCCACATCTGCAATTTCTGCAACTCCAACGATAGACTAAGATGATGAAGAGTAAATACCGATTGAAGAATTTTATATTAATTTTACAATACATTATTATGTCGAATTTAATGAAAATACTAATTATTAAAATATTTTTATATTACCATTTTCATTTATTTTATCTAGCGAATCTTTTAGTTCTAAATATTCCGTAATCTAGTGAGTTAAAGATCAGGTCTAGCGACTTTTGTTTTCCTAAGGTGGCAGCACTGTGCCGCACCTAACTGAACCATGGGGGTGGACTTTTTATTCATTAAATATGTTTTAATTTTAGAAGCCATGTCTCTTACCTGACTCACAATTTGGAGGATAATAGTTTTCATAGAGTTAGCTCGTCGTTTGCCGTAAGTTTCTCGTTCGGCGATTTAGGCTATTTTCGTTTCCCACGTTCAGAAATTTTATGATTCAGAATACCTGTAATATTTTGAAAATTCTTAGAGGAAACTCAAATTGTGTACTGTGTTCTACTTCGGATCTCTATCTTCAATTTTCAATAGTTATAACTCGCCAGAAAGAGCGTCTTGTAGCTCAGTAGTTAAGGCGTTCGCTGCTCCGGTCCCGGATTCGAATCCCGGCAGGCGCAGGAATTTTGAGAGTTGTGTTTGATCATATGAGCTATGCTAGAACGCTCCGTGGTTCGGATTCCATGTTAAACTGTAGGTCCCAGAGGAAAGGAACTGGCCGTCCTACCTCTGACACAATGGCTTAGTATGCCTCCTTCTGGAGGATCCAACCAACCTTCGGGTTGTGGACTAAGTTAAGTTTATAACTCAGCGGAACACTGTTATAGACTCAGCAAATCTCTCTCGCTAAACTCCCTGAAGTCGTCAGTTCAGATCTTGATGCAGGGCCGGCGTTAAGGAGGAGTAAGCGGTGCAAAAGTACTATGTTCGATAGCCACCCGCCAGGTTGTCTGGCAAAATAGAAATAATACGCTAGTTTTAAAATCTGCACCTATGATTCTGAACATTTATGCATTAAAATTTTCTGACTTTATTAAAAAGTTAAGTTTTTAACTCAGCGGAACACTGTTATAGACTCAGAAAATCTCTCTCGCTAAACTCCCTGAAGTCGTCAGTTCAGATCTTGATGCAGGGCCGGCGTTAAGGAGGAGTAAGCGGTGCAAAAGTACTATGTTCGATAGCCACCCGCCAGGTTGTCTGGCAAAATAGAAATAATACGCTAGTTTTAAAATCTGCACCTATGATTCTGAACATTTATGCATTAAAATTTTCTGACTTTATTAAAAAGTTAAGTTTTTAACTCAGCGGAACACTGTTATAGACTCAGAAAATCTCTCTCGCTAAACTCCCTGAAGTCGTCAGTTCAGATCTTGATGCAGGGCCGGCGTTAAGGAGGAGTAAGCGGTGCAAAAGTACTATGTTCGATAGCCACCCGCCAGGTTGCCTGGCAAAATAGAAATAATACGCTAGTTTTAAAATCTGCACCTATGATTCTGAACATTTATGCATTAAAATTTTCTGACTTTATTAAAAAGTTAAGTTTTTAACTCAGCGGAACACTGTTATAGACTCAGAAAATCTCTCTCGCTAAACTCCCTGAAGTCGTCAGTTCAGATCTTGATGCAGGGCCGGCGTTAAGGAGGAGTAAGCGGTGCAAAAGTACTATGTTCGATAGCCACCCGCCAGGTTGCCTGGCAAAATAGAAATAATACGCTAGTTTTAAAATCTGCACCTATGATTCTGAACATTTATGCATTAAAATTTTCTGACTTTATTAAAAAGTTAAGTTTTTAACTCAGCGGAACACTGTTATAGACTCAGAAAATCTCTCTCGCTAAACTCCCTGAAGTCGTCAGTTCAGATCTTGATGCAGGGCCGGCGTTAAGGAGGAGTAAGCGGTGCAAAAGTACTATGTTCGATAGCCACCCGCCAGGTTGCCTGGCAAAATAGAAATAATACGCTAGTTTTAAAATCTGCACCTATGATTCTGAACATTTATGCATTAAAATTTTCTGACTTTATTAAAAAGTTAAGTTTTTAACTCAGCGGAACACTGTTATAGACTCAGAAAATCTCTCTCGCTAAACTCCCTGAAGTCGTCAGTTCAGATCTTGATGCAGGGCCGGCGTTAAGGAGGAGTAAGCGGTGCAAAAGTACTATGTTCGATAGCCACCCGCCAGGTTGCCTGGCAAAATAGAAATAATACGCTAGTTTTAAAATCTGCACCTATGATTCTGAACATTTATGCATTAAAATTTTCTGACTTTATTAAAAAGTTAAGTTTTTAACTCAGCGGAACACTGTTATAGACTCAGAAAATCTCTCTCGCTAAACTCCCTGAAGTCGTCAGTTCAGATCTTGATGCAGGGCCGGCGTTAAGGAGGAGTAAGCGGTGCAAAAGTACTATGTTCGATAGCCACCCGCCAGGTTGTCTGGCAAAATAGAAATAATACGCTAGTTTTAAAATCTGCACCTATGATTCTGAACATTTATGCATTAAAATTTTCTGACTTTATTAAAAAGTTAAGTTTTTAACTCAGCGGAACACTGTTATAGACTCAGAAAATCTCTCTCGCTAAACTCCCTGAAGTCGTCAGTTCAGATCTTGATGCAGGGCCGGCGTTAAGGAGGAGTAAGCGGTGCAAAAGTACTATGTTCGATAGCCACCCGCCAGGTTGTCTGGCAAAATAGAAATAATACGCTAGTTTTAAAATCTGCACCTATGATTCTGAACATTTATGCATTAAAATTTTCTGACTTTATTAAAAAG
Organism: Vandiemenella viatica; assembly: GCA_031002005.1. Classification (NCBI taxonomy): domain Eukaryota; kingdom Metazoa; phylum Arthropoda; class Insecta; order Orthoptera; family Morabidae; genus Vandiemenella; species Vandiemenella viatica. The sequence goes on from CM061918.1 coordinate 81,087,453, forward strand.
TTAAGTTTTTAACTCAGCGGAACACTGTTATAGACTCAGAAAATCTCTCTCGCTAAACTCCCTGAAGTCGTCAGTTCAGATCTTGATGCAGGGCCGGCGTTAAGGAGGAGTAAGCGGTGCAAAAGTACTATGTTCGATAGCCACCCGCCAGGTTGTCTGGCAAAATAGAAATAATACGCTAGTTTTAAAATCTGCACCTATGATTATGAACATTTTTGCATTAAAATTTTCTGACTTTATTACAAAAAAAAAATGTTAAAAGTGAAAAAAATTTTTTTTGGGGAGTGGGCACCTAAAAACGCTTACCCGGGGCCCGACAATCCTACTTCTGGCCCTGTCAGTATGTTCGGGAAAATTCACAATTAATGTTGGAAGCGAGCATCCTCCCTCTACAAACTGGCATCTAAAGCGTTAGATTTGATCAGTTGTCTCACGATCTACAGCAATTCTAAAGTACGCAGATTTCGTAAGGATTGTTTTCACTAAAATGTATCAATGTATTCACGTTAAAAAAAAATCTATTGACTACATTTATAGAGAACTATAAATCAATTATGTAGTCAGGGAAATAAGGGAAAAAATATCATAATAATCCTTATGACTTTAGAGCCTGAACGGAAGTGCATGACCGTAATAGTAGATGAAGGAGCTTACACATGGCTTTGCTCAACGTTAGTAGCAAGGACTAGAAACGGGAAAGTTCTGAACCTCACCAGACCACTCTCAGGAATCAATAGTTTCAACAGCGATAGTCTACAAATAAGTTTTTTGATATAAATAATGTTCTCGGGTGACTAGCCGAGTTAGAGGAGTGTTATAATAATCACACAGTATTTCGGCGCTCTCAATCGTCTTCACCGGAAGATGGCGCCAACGATTGAGAGCGCCGAAATATTGTGTGATTATTATAACACTCCTATAACTCGGCTAGTCACCCGAGAACATTATTTATATTCTCAACGCCGAGAAAGACTTCGTAATTATATAAGTTTTTTGATGTTTGAACTTAAGTCCAAACATAATAGCCCACTTTTTGTAATTTATTTTCAACACTATTCTATTGGATGGGGAGATTGTCTTTAGAACACTGTAATTAACACATAAAGCACATACAGAAATTTTTATTGTTTCTACTGATATGTCAAGATAAAGAACTAGAAAAAAAATCAAATAAAAACCGGAAAGACTATTCGCATCTAGAAATGGTAACCGTAAGTGTTAAGTTCGGCCACATCTGTCAATACCATTACAATTTATCAGAAATTCTAACAGTCGAGCAGGCAGGTAGATAAAAATACGAATATGTAACATATTAAAACATAACGTAAAATGTATAAAAGATTTAAGTAGCAAACACCGAAAGTGGTGGGTGAGTGGTTAACGCTCTGGCCTCTCATTCGGGAGGACGGTGGTTCGAATCCCCGTCCGGGCATCCAGGTTTAGGTTTTCCATGGTTTACCCAAATCACTCCAGGCGAATGCCGGGATGCTTCCTTCATAAGGCCATGGCCGAATTCCTTCCCGTTCTTTGTCCCCAAAACCATCCCGCCTCTAATAACCTCGACGTCGACGAGGCGTAAAGCCATTATTAAAAAAAAAAAGTATATGTCGACTCGATAACCCTCACAGATGAAATAAGAAGATATGTGTTCTACATCCATTCTATACTTTTAGTTTTTGTATTTACATGGCTACGAACGTTTGCAACAGACTTATTACTATTTTTGTTTTTGGCGTGTGATTGCATTTCTAGTACGTCTGTTTCCATGATCTTAACACTTACCTACGTATCTATAACTTGGTTCTACTTCTCTTTTAGACAATATATGTCACAGTTAACACATTGTCAGTGAGTGAAAAACGCTAATACGATTCCCATCGTACACTGAAATCAGGATAAATATTTCGAATGCCAAAAGTAACAAATTCTGACCAGTATCTTTTTTTTTTTTTTTTTACTGAATTGCGTTCACAAAATATGGATAGTAATTTGTGGACTCTTTTATCTTAATAATTACAGATTTTAGAATTCACATCAAAATAAAATATATCTTATTTTATATACGGAACTATCGGATGTAAATTATTTGGAAGCCGGTCAAAATCGTAACAGTAGTTTTTCCGCGAATCTCTTTCAACGAAAAAATGGATATCAGTTTACAGAAAGCTTTATTTTTATTTCTCGATTTTCCGACTTCACTTCAAAAACCCTACTTCATCCCTTGTACTGTGGATTGATTACACATTGTTCGAAACCCCATCGTAATTTGAGAGATAGTTTATTCAGACACGATAGAGATAGTTCATTCAGTCACGAAATTGTGGTCAACAAAACGTATCATTCCTTTCGCAGTTAAAGTGTTTGCGTTATAGGATATAGATAAAACCAAGCAATAGCTGTTTATAATTGCACGGCTATTGACAGCTAGAGAACCACTACCATGTTTCAAAGTCTTTAAGGAAATTCCCTTCAATTCCGGGCATCACTTTAGCTCAATTCGCTGATGATACAGCGGCTATGTGTTCATGACGGCAATTTAAAGTTATAATTAATAGAATGCGGAGACAACTGCAAGAAATAGAGGAATGATGCACTAGGAATAAGGTGTGCATCAACGCCAACAAGAGCGCGTCTGTATTCTTCACCAAAAATAGAAGGAAACCGGACACACAATTACAACTCGCAGGTCATGGAATCCCCTGGAATGAAAAATACAAATACTTAGGGAGGATAATACATTCCAAAGTCCTGTACCATCACTACAGCAAGGACAAACGCCAAAAAACCCTAGGTATACTAATGAACTTATATCCGATTCTGTACAGTAAGGAACTATCATTAGGTACCTAAATACGACTATACAAAACCATAATTCGACCGACCTCACTCTATGGATGTGAAGTATGGGGAACGGCAAGTAACGCCCACATACAGAAAATACAAGTAATACAGAACAGAAGCCTACATATGATACTACAAGTAAATAGGTATACACGAATAGACGATCTCCACCACTGAACAAATATTCCAAGGATACATACAGCAATCTTCCAACAAACTAAAATATTCCACGAAAATATGACCAGAACAAGGCAATCGGTAGAAAACCTAAGAGACGTAGGTCTCTAAAAACCAAAGAGATTGCACAAGTACAAATTCCGTCCTGTACATATACCAAGGAGGTTTTTCACCCTGATAAGGGTTTTACCAACCAAAGTTCATTACACAAAATAGAGAGAATAAATACAACTTGACACAAAGAAGTAGAGCTACCAAAGGTAGAAACACAACATGACACAAAAAAGCTGTTTATGTTTATAAGTATAAAATATTATCAATATCAATAATTATAATCAATATTAATTGTATTATATTTTTTAGATATATTTTTTAGAATTGTATTAACTATTAATTTAAGAAACAATTGTAAAATAATTATGTTAACCTAATTTTGAAGAAAAGGAAATTACTTTTTATTTCAGTTTGTTTGTGTTTTTATTCGTATATAAGCTGTGTAGCACATAAAAATGGCTGAAAAAACTTAACTTTCAAAATTTTGTTATTAGAAATTAAAACTCTTCACAATTAAATGGTCAAAAAAAAAAAAAAAAAAAAAACTAAATCAGAAATGAGGAAAATAAGAGGCTTAATCCAATGGCGCAACTGTATCTAGGTTCCCAGAAGTTTGATAAATTCGGAATAGTAGAAGCAAGTTTATAACTAAGCGCGTCGTTAAATAGTAAATGAAATAATCAGAACATTTTTAAATTATAAATACAATATCTGTTCACGAAAGTACCATGTATATGCAATTGTCTTAGCAGAAATGGTAGTAACAATAGTAGGTAATGTATATCAAAATATATTCAGATGTAACACGAGCAGTAAGTGAACTCTCTTATTTAGGAAACGAAATTACAAGTAAGTGTGACGTCAAAATCAAAATAGCGAAGAAAAAATTCTCGAAAAAGTGGAAGGTTTTAGCTTTATATATTGGCTTGGCAGACAGAAACAATTTTCTGAAGCAGCATGTATGTAGCACAGCCCTTAATGGTAGTGATGCTTGAACTTTCGAAACACCACAGAATTGAAATTGAAGCAATTGAAATGTGGTGCTACATAAAGATACTGAAAGTAAATAGGAAATAAACGTGTTTTGAAAATGTACTGTATAGTATGCGCAAAGGACACAATGGATGATCACATGGAAGGTTTGTTAGCGGAGGGAAGTATTAAAGGGCCAAACCCTATAAGAAGAATGATCTTAGAATATATAAAGCAGTTGTTTAATGACATCAGTCGCATTGCCTATATTTTGCTCAAGGTAGAAAGTATGGAGCATTGCATCAAACCAGTCGAGAGACTGAAGACAGCAAAAAAAAGGGACTATTCAGAGACTACTACTGGTGAAATTAAAATATATGGAGTGTAATTTAAACTAAATATAATAAGAAGGAAAACAGTGGATATTAAATGTAGTTATAACAGAAGGTTTAACGTAGTATGAGTTCTAGTTACAGTGGTAAGAGAAGACATGGCCACAGCAAGCAGTATCTCAATCCACATTTCTGTTATTTGAAAGAGACTTCTCCAAAGAGAGAAAAATATTGTAATTTCAACATTGAACTAAGCCCCAGAGACAATATTATAAAATGTTACGTATGCAGCACAGCGCCATATGGAAGTGAAACCTGAATTATTGGAATACCAGAAAGTAAAAAAATTGAAACATTCGAAACGAGATACTACTGAATGATGTAAATTAAGGAGCTAGATGAAGTATGATGTTAACTAATGGTGGAATTGGCGTGTGAAGGAAGCAATATCACCAATAATTTATGTCTAACAGATATAAGGGACAAGATGGTGAGTCAATTTTAAAGGACGAGGGGTTCGGTAATTTTGTCAGTAAGGGGAATAGCTAGAACGAAATAACCATAGAGGTAGAAATAGATTGGAATGTATGAAACAGTTAAAGTCATGATATAATTGGTATTCTTAGGTGCAGCGTTAATTAGACAGTAAAGTAAGTGAAGGTTTGAACGCAACAAGCCCAGAGGCTCTTATAACAATATTTAAAAGGAAAGAGCAATGTTGAGCAGATAATGTAACCATCAGAACGTTTGTCGACTGAAATTTTTGCCCCCGCTCTATTTAGCGCTCCCATTAAGCTACTGCGAATTTAGCAAGTTTCTGTATTTGCAGTGCCTTGTTTTTCGGTGACTATATACGCTCTTTATAGCATAAATTGGATTTTCCCAAGTCTGCGCGTAAATAACCGCTTTGGAATAATACATCATATGGGTTTAATCGATTTAGTGGAACTTGTTTTCGGAGAAATGATCGATCGATGTTTACTGCTCAGTACAGAGTTTGAATTTTGACTTCATGGTTCTCTAAGATAGATATTAGCACCCTGCACAAATTTCAGGCAGAAAACGCACTTCCAGGAATATTTTCTACTAGAGCCACATCGTCTTCGTCCTTCTTCAAAACTTCTAAGTCCCTTCAAAACCCAGCGAAAATTCTTCAAGGGAGGGTGAAATGCGGGTCGAGCTAATATTTAAGCCAGTTCAGGTTAAGCAATTACGATCTTTAGTTTAAATCAACAGTTAAAAAGTCCCTATGACAGACCCTGGACTAGGTACACATTTACCTACCTAAACCTGTTTTCAATTGGAAACTGTTCTAGACCAGTGACATAGCCACTGGTTTCCACCTAAAAGTTCAGTTGAAAATTAATTGCAATTCACAAGAGTGGGGAAAACCCCTCTCTACCTCTAAACTGCCGGCCCATAAGTCTGTTACCATCAATCAGCAAGGTGTTTGAGCGTCTGCTTCTCAAACGCCTAAACCATTACATCAAGCGACAGAGGATTCTCCCAGATAATCAATTTGGGTTCCGCCGGGGACACTCCACCATCCAGCAAATGATGAGGGTGGTCGAGACTGCTACGACGGCCTTCAACCATAAAGAATACTGTGGACTAGTGCTACTAGACATCTCCCGGGCATTTACCACGCCGGACTGCTACCCAGACTCTATGAACTGGGACTCCCGGGCCAGCTCGTCAAACTGATAAAATCATACTTGGAAAACCGCACCTTCAAATTCAAAATTGGAAACGTCTATTCCACCAGGCGAGGCATCCAGGCAGGAGTACCACAAGGCTCGACCCTGGGACCTCTGCTATACTCCGTATATACAGCTAATGTGCCCTCTCAAAACGGAATTCACACCACCACATATGCAGATGATACAGCTTACTTCACTCGCAGCAAAGCAATCGTCACCCGTCGTCTGCAGGAGGTATTGCAGAAGACTGAGGCCTGGGCGAGGAGGTGGCGCATTGGAATCAACCCAACGAAGACCCAAGCTATCTTACTAACTAAAAGGATAGGACCTCGTCTGAGACCTTAGTTGGATCCATAACTCAAAATTCATAACAACTCAATCCATGGTCAAATACAGTTCGCTACCTTGGAGTCTGGAGGGCCCACATTAACGACCTCCGCAGAAGAGCTAGCGCGAGACTTTAAGCGTTGTATAGAGTGCTAAACAGGGACAGTAAGCTCTCCGCACCCTGAGGAGTACGGATCTACTGCACCTTAGTACGGCCAATACTTGAATATGCCTGCCCTGTGTGGGGATACACAGCTAAAACAAATTTAGACCGACTCCAAGTTATTCAAAATCGCGCTCTGAAGAGAGTCCTTTATCTCGACTGCAGATTTCCCACAATAGCCCTTCATGAAGCCACAGGGCTGCCAACCTTAAAACAACGATTTAAGGATCTTGCTACCAAATTGTATAATGCAGCCCACAAATCTAACAACCCACTAATCAAGGACTTGGGGAATTATCCGGTAGGAATAGGTCCACACATCGAACCTATCACACTTCTTCAATAAACCCCCAAAACTTCTGAAAATATTCTACGCCAAACGTTAAGATACATCTAACCTGAAGCAAGAATCCATCTATAAGACTAGGAGTAAATGTCGCAAGACAAACACTCAACCCTACTCTGCCCGAGGAGGAAATGGGCAGCTAATGGCGAAATGGAACAGCTTCAAGGTGCTACTATCTTAAACTTGATCATGCACAACGGTAGTAGTTTGAAACCTAACACCGCTGTCCCGACCATTCTGTTCGCATCTTTTTTCTTCTTCTTCTTTTGTTAGGTCTGTCTCAAAAATAGTAGCTTGAGAAAAGGAGCAGCATGGTAAACACCAAGGGTTAACGTACACAGTATGTCAGTTGCGACTTTTCGTATTTTTACAACAAAAAAAAAAAAAATATTTACGACTAAGAACTCCCTTCTAGGTATACCGAACAGGAAGAGAAACGACAAACGTATGGAATGAAAAGTAATGCTATTCTAGGAATTGTTTTAAAATTACAACGTGTGGTACTAGTTATACTTAATTACAACATACTTTGTAACACGTTAGTAAAAAGTGTTGGTGAACGGTCAACGCTCTGGCCTCGCAATCGGGTGGGGGCAGGATTCAAATCCCGGTCCGGGCATCCAGATTTGTGTTTTCCAGGGTTTTCCCAAATCACTCCAGGCGAATGCCGGGATGCATCCTTCAAAAAGGCCTCGCCGAATTCCTTACCATTCCTTGTTCTATGTCCTTTTCCGCCTCTAATAACCTCGGTGTCGACGAGGCGTAAAGCCCTAAGTAAATAAGAATAAAAATTATTAAAGTAAAAACAAAAGCATAGATGAAGTTCCTTGTGGAAATTATAACAATATTTTGATTTTTTTAAAGCGTTGTTTAGTATTTTTTATAAATATAACGAGTTTTACAAATATTCAGGTCCTAATCCTCGACATTTCAGTTTTCACAAACACCTTACCTATACTATGCTGAGATTAAATGCCAAGAACCAAAATACAACAAATAAACCCAATCAGATTATACTAATCTTTAATTACAATGCGGATGTAAAATTAAAGATTTTCTTAATAATGAATTCCCATCTCTATCAGTGACCTAAGTCTGAAATGTGTATCTGTCTGTATGTTTTTTTAACGGTTTTTACAGAGAAACTACTGTCCATTTTGATGTGGTTTAAAATAATGTACAAGCCCTCTTCCAAGACTAATGTTTCATTTCGACGTTGAATCGGAAAATTGAGAGATTTAGCAAGAAATTATTTCCAAATTAGTATCCATTTTTCGTTGAACGCGGTTCATGCAATAATAATAATAATAATAATAAATAAATAAATATTTTTTAAATTCTTTTTTTAAAAATCCTGATCCTGATGAGGTTTAGAGTAATGTACAGCCCATGATTATTGGAGTAAAACAGCGTATGTTTATTTTTATGTTACATCACAAAGCTGAGAAAGCAAAGGAAAAGGGCCCACAAATTATTATTCCAAGCAACTGAAATTTTTATCGCCGTTTCAGCGTACGAAAGTCGTTGTATTTTTAGTAGGAATTGAGTTAATTATTTTTCTCACTGCCGATGTGTTTAATCGGTTTAATAGAGAGGTTCATACATATCAGTCCACGTGAACGGGCTACAGCTAATTAAAAAATAAATTAGGGTGTTTATTATTGTCCTCAGTGGTGAGTTGGAGCCGGAATGGCCTAACCCTTGTAGATGTAAGATCCACAAAATTTACGATCTAATGTTTGAAGCGAAATTTCATTGAAAGCGGTAGGGAAGAAATTTATTAGCGTTACGAGTTACGCGTTACCAGCTACGTGTTTAGTGCGCATGCGCCGTAACGTTCTGCACTTTGATGCAAGCAGCTACTCATGTCAAACAGTGGATCATGTTGAATGTGAAACATATATTTTCCAGTTTCAGATACCATAAACCTTTGATTACATATGGTACTATCATGCTCATATTAATCCGAACGACCTGAATCGCACATCACTAAAGTTCCTCCTGGGAATTATTCAACCGATTATACACAACTGCAAAGACAGTCCTATACCCAGTAGGTGGTACACTCACGCGACTATGAAAACTTGTCACTTACTCGACCCAAAAAAACGAAATACTTATCAGTTTATTCGTTTCATAAACTTGATTAGTGATTACAGTAAGGCAATAAATGTATTACACAGACATGAAATTAGTTGAGTTGTACTTTTTCAATACATTTGAGAGTTATTTAGTGTCAATAACTAGTAAAAAAAAGTCACCGCTATCAAACAAAATGTTGGTTTTGAACAAGACGTAGGACACAAAACATTTTATGTATTACATTCGTCTTCAAGAACATAAAATAACAAGTAATTTAATACAAAAATTATGTTTGCACTGGATTAAATTTTTTGGAAACGATACAGTCATTAGAAACAGCTTTCTGCTACATGGCACATACTAAATTTACAAAATTAATTACTTTAGCATTAATTTAACGAATCTGCTTGCCATAGCGTTCTGTTATCCGGTTCTACTCATAAGTCTGTTTTTGGACCAACAAAACGTAAAAAAACAAAACAAAGAATTATTAAATAAACGTTGCCGGCAGCTTTTGATGGAATCAGAGTGATATGAGTTGGAAAAAAAGTTTATGGATGTATTTTAGCGAAAGAAAACTGATTTTCTCTCACTACAACTAAGAAAAACTCCTTCAAACACTGAACATTCCTACTTTATTTTAAAAAATAAGAAAAAAATTAGCTATAAAAAAAGTAATTTCGAGTCCAGCTTCTTCAGTATTTGATTGAAAATCAACTTCATACGTGAATATGGC
>CM061918.1:81098182-81185133 GCA_031002005.1 Vandiemenella viatica
AAAGGAAACATTTATGCTTTTCGAGGCGTGGAAATTACGTAACTTTGCGGCTTTTCCACAAAACACTTAAACACCGCGGCCGGACTCGAACCGGCGACCTAGCCCCAACACTGCCGAGGTCGTTAGTTGAATTCTCTCTATCATTAACGCTGTTAACGATTAATTATATTGGAATCCCACCTTACTGATGCTTATATTCGCTCAGAGTTATAAACATCCTCGAATATCAGAACTGCATTGTATAGATATGAATTTGAGCTAAGTCAGGACATTCCATAGTTCATTATCACGTTTTAAACGTAAAAGTTACGCTTTCTCATGGTCTATGTCTTATTTTTTAATTAAATACAAAGACTCAAGCAGTTTTTCTGTTCGCCCAGAATGAAAACTAAATTTTCGATTTTCGTTTTTAAAACACGTTATTCTGGCGAGGGATTAGGCTACCATAAAAGATTCTTATATTTGTTCTACGAAAACTGACATATAATAATTATTCTCATCTCGTAATAATTTCTTCTTGAACCGCAGTGAATTTCTATGTATCCTGCTGGAACGGTTTCGATAGCAGGACACATGAAGCCTGAGACTCTGCAATATGTATTGGACGCCCTAATTTCTTTGTCCGCCAGCTATGCTTTCACAATGGTGGATGGCCTAGCTGTATCGCTCTGTAATGGAGCCATTTCGTAACCTGTCGGACTCCCGAAATATTTCACGCATATTGGTACACCCGCTCCATCTAGCGGCAAATGTCTTCTGCCGTGTGCTGACCTCTAGCGACAGTTATGCAAGGCGAACGCGCGACGTCTCGGATGAGCAAGTTCACACCTGTCGCAACGCGGCCGGACTCGAACCGGCGACCTTCGGCACTCTAACCCCTACGCTACCGATGTCTGTTCACGTAAAAAAAATCGCTTAAGTATTTTTCACGATACAAAATATTTTACTGTGTGTCGATAGTAGCCAAGATGTCCAGTGCTTGCTTAACAGGACGCTAGGAATACATATTTCGTCACGCTTAGTAAACAGAGATAACAGTGTACACATTTCGCAAAGCGCGCCGGAAATAATGCCACCGAACGCCATCTAGCCGCCACCAAATGAACTAGAAATTAAGCCCTTGGGAGATGGTGCCATCTGCCAGCGGATCTGTGAACTAACGGTGCAGCGCCATCTATCCGCAGATCGGGGAACTAACGTGTGACGTCAAAGCCCGGCAGCTACCGCCATCTGTGCGACAGGTCGAGGAACTAACGTGTGACGTCATACGACCTTGAACGCTGATTGGCTGCTCACTTCGTGACGTCATGCAATCCCTGGACGCTGATTGGCTGTTCCCAGAAAACAGGTACCCCTCCTACTATCGATATTTTAAAAAGTATCAATATAGGCTGCCGATATATCGGAAAAAAGTATCGATGTACGATATATCTTGACACTTTAAAAAATCAATTTCATAAAATCAAATCTTGTAAAAATAAGACTGTCCACTGATAAATAGACGTGATATTGTTCATAATTAAGTTTTCGCTTTAGAATGGTTTCTGTTGATGATGATTGTTGATTTTTTTTTTTTAAATTTTGGCCAAGTTACATAACTTTTTTTTCATAAGATTTTTTGTGGTATTTCATTTAGTTTTGCATGTTGATAGCTTATTCTGAATTGTCTTAATTTCCTTGCTCTCTAATTAGCAACTATTTGTTATTTACACTTCCCACAGTTCCTGCTAATGGAGTTCCCTGGACAATGTGCACGCTCATTTCAAACAATGTGCTCGCGTTCGATTCATGTTGGGCGAGGGATGACTTGCCTACACTGTCATTATCTGAGTAGAGTTGGTACCTATAAATTCCAAATTAACTATAGAAACGTAGTAACATTTAATAAGCTTGCTGATCTCTATGCGAAATATAAAATTGAGGGACATAGTGTCATTCAGAGAAAATGAAAAATGATAACTTATTTTAAAAAATATCGATGCCGATATCCAGATTTCAGTATCGGTATATCGTCCTAAACATATCACTTATAAATATCGATATTTTCAAAAAAATAGTATCTATATATTATCTAGTCAATCCTAAACTTTCTAAGAGATTTTCGAACTTCCAGAAAGATTTCATTTAACAGGGCATCCATTAAATATTTGAGGTGTTTTTTTTTCTTAAATTTCGACCCCTTCCATCACCTTACGTAGCTAGTAATTTGAAATACTTTTTTTCAGCTCTATTGCTCTTCTTGAGATATTTCCAGACACCTCCCCTTTTCTTTATTTTGAGCTCACGTAATTAATGGACGCCCCTATTAATGAATAAAACAAGACGATGTTTGTAGAAAACGTGAATCTACGGCCCGAAAATACTGGCAGAATATAAGGTCCCATTAAGTTTGTTCATTTAACCAAACTAAAAACGTACCTTACAACCGTCAGTGTAGATGCGCGTGAATGCATTATCACCATACACCTGGGAGGCACAACGGGACTATGTTCGAGCCCTGGTCTCCGTGTACCGGTCATCCTGATCGCAGTTTCCTGCAATCAACTAGCAATAGCTGGGACGCTTCGCCTCATAAACTACGAACAGAAATATACTTATCACTCAGAACACAAAGTTACCCTTTTTCGGGCAGATGGCAACACAAACAATTCTCGTGTGGCGGAGCCGAAGGTGGTTGTGGTGGAGCCGTAGTACAACACTTCGCCACCAGTCGGCGCCGCGATCGACCACGCCACGGTACATCTCTTTGCCGAAAGCTGGCGCCACTGAGCGAGGAACGCCAAATTAATCATGTGGGAGACAGAGGTACTACTAGGAGTCAGTCGGCTGCGAGCCACGTGGCGTATATGAACTTGTATGTATGTTACTATTCGTGTCGCGTGACATCGTGTACTGTTATTTGTTGTAACCTCTTGTCCAATAAAAGGCTATGCTTAAGTACGCCTTGGCACTTAATTAATCTCGTGTAGGGTGTAAGCAACCCACACTCGTGTAGGCTATGCAACGTCTAGGGCTAACGGCACCAGTTGTAACACGGATGCGAACGCATCCAAAGAAAAATTAACACACCGGTCCCCTATGTAAACAGGCGACTGTTTGCCTTACTTCTTTTTCAGCTAAAATGACACTAAAGAACAGGTGTAAAGAGTTTTTTGCTTTCATATTGCACAAACACAATACTGCGGACACTCCAAAATACACTGAAGCAAAAATACCACAGGCAGCGGAGAATGCGAGGACCACAGGAGCTAATTAATAGCAATTATGTTGCTTGTGAAATTTTCAATTTGTTAGAGGTCATGGCCACTTTCGAAAGACATTGTTTCTCGTTAATTATTCATCAATAATCAGTTTTCAACTAAACATAAGCAAATAATTTACTCAAAATACGAAATTTTTTAAAGAGAATATTAATGGAAGGAACACTAGCAATTGAGATAAAAATATAAGGGGCTGTTCATTAATTACGTGAGGTTAAACGTCAAAATCTCACGCCATCTTAGGAGTAGTGTAGCGGTCTGGTGGCTCAGTGGTTAAGGCGTCTGACTGGAGATCGAAAGGTCCCCGGTTCGAATCACTGTCTCGGCGGGGATTTTCAAAGGCGTTTAACCCGACCTTTACCTCTGATACATCTTCAAAGTCTCCATCACGTAATGTCCTCCAATGCTTCAAGTGCCAAAATTTCTGGCACTTGGCCAGGGACTGCACTGAACCTGTCAGGTGCGTTCTCTGCGGAGGCAGTCATGGTGTTGCTGATTTCAAAACACCCCGAGATGACCCCGTCTGCTGCAACTGTGGTTCCAAGCACTCTGCCTCTTATCGTGGCTGCAGCGCATGGAAGCAGCAACGAAACAGGAAGAGACCGCAGCGGCGTCAAGGGCCTCACCTGCAGCGAGCAACAAGTCGACAAGAGAGCGGGGCGTCAGCGAAACATCAACGTCGCAGTGCTTCGGAGCAGCAAGCAAGCAAGAACAGAATGCAGCGGACCAATGTGCTTCATACCCAGCCTACTACAAGTCGGCGGGAGAGCGGGGCACCGGGGTCACATCACCACCACAACTCGACAGTCAACACCAGCCAACCTAGAAGAAGCAGGAAGACACCGGAAAACAACCAAGATAGCCAGACGACATCCGGAGGAAGTTGCAGGCTCAACTCGGATAGTCAGGTCGCGGACCACCGAGAGGACAGACTGGATGTCCTTATCGACCTACTCGTCCATCTTGTAAATCACCTATCATCGCAAGGATGCATGCCTCCATGCTCGAAGCTGTCTTAGTTGCATTCAAGATGCCGTGAAGACGGTACGTCACCCAAATGAAGACATCGATTAGAAGCCATAATGAGAAGACACGTCTACAGAAATGCTATACCCCATCTAAATGATCTTGGAGTAAATGTCGAAAGTCAATAAACTCCACCATACCTGCTCAAAGGAGCAGTTAATAGCTCTCTGGCTGTGTAAGTACGACAGAAAGCTTCCGTGGTTCGGATTCCACGTTGAACTGTAGGTCCCCTGTACCCGGTAGGATTGCCGGGTTAGGTTAAGGCGGCTACGACAGGGGCAGAATGCGCAGCCAATAGAAACCCTGTCTCCAGGTCATTACGACCACACGGAATTATTATAGGGGTGGTGTCCGACGATATTTCACCACAGTGGAGGGGGTCCTGAATTCCGGAAAAATACCTCACGTAGTTAATGGACGACCCCAATATGGTAAGAGGTGTAACAATCTTTATATTCAGGAAGTATACTGACATGCCGAAAAGTGGAGCATCTGACTGCGGTCTGCTGACCGTGGTTCGATCCCCGACGAGGCTGGGAATTTTTACTCGAAGATGAGTGTCTTGAACGACTCCCCAGATCCAGTCAGTCAGCTATCCAACGAGTACCGTCGAGTAAACTCCGCGGGGAAATTGGCCGGAGCGTGGTGCAGACCCTCACATCCCTTCTTGAGGCGAAGGTTAAATGGGAGTGCAGAGCTCTGTCTCAGTGAATTCTACGGAGTAACAATAATGAGCCGAAGAAACTCCATGAAGGGGGGGGGGGGGAGAGAAGGGGATGGAGGACGGGTTTGGGATTGTAAGGTTGCTTTTCCACTACGCGGCTAGTCGCGGGCGACCGCAGTCGCTAGCGGCTAGTTTTGTAGCGACTGTAGTAGCGACTGCGCGTGCGGCTGTATTCCACAAACCAGCTCATTTTCAAAATGGATGTCGAAGAAATAATTGATGTTAACAAAAAGAAAACGAAAATATAGATTTGGATAAATCCTTTGTTTTTTGCATTGATGTCGGAGCTTACGGAAAATGCAGTGTCCCATTTATATTTCGATATAGTATATACTATAAAAAGAACACACCAATACGTTATGTTTTCGTCGGTGATGATCCTTTCTAACTAACTGATAAAGTTTTGCGTCCGTTAAAAGGGCGAACTTTGATAACAAAAAAGAGTTTTTAACTGCAGGTAAGGCGATAAATTTGGTATAATTAATTAAATTAAATTGCAATAGAGCGCACGCTCCAGTGGCAATTTCCCCTCTTCCTGCATCCACCTACATTCGCACTCTACATATTTTAACTTTATATTCTTTCAACTTTTTGGTAAATTATTCATAATTTCTCTTGGTAACTTATTCCAATCCCTGACACCCTTACCTAAAGAAGAGAATTTTCCTACAACCTTGTGCCTGAAATCGAGTCCCAGCTTGTGGTCATGGTCATCTTTTCCCTTCCATGCATTACTTTTCATTCTTACACCAATATCTTTCCATGTCTCCTCACCAATATACGAGTTGTACACACTCTCTTCACCTTCATCCTGTCTTGCAATTAATCCCACTCCATCTCTTTTTAAATGGCGTATATTTCACAGTGCTTTAAACGCATACCTAGATTTTTCTATAGATAGCGTAAGCTACGTGTATTTTGCGTAATTGTGTGCGTGAAAGCGGTCAGTCGCGCGCGGTTAGTCGCGCAGTGTGAATGGCGCAGTAAGTTTACATTGCTATTGAGTCGCGCGCGGCTGCTCGAGTCGCGTGTACTTTTGCAGTCGCGACGACTGCCAAGTCGCGGTCGCGTCAATGGGTATGGTCAATGCCATAACTGGCCGCATAGTGGAAAAGAGATCTAAATGTTAATGCGGATGACATTATTTTCCGCCCGCCAACTAACATGTTTTTTTGATTTGCCACACATGCGCACTCATGTCGTGTCTGCAATAGTCTTACCCGGTAATCCTGCCGGATATATGAGAAATACAGTTTAGCGTAGAATCCGTACCTTGGAGGCTTTATGATGAACTTCATATTACACAGCAAGCTGCGACAGATGTAAAGGTTTGATTAAGGAACCATTTTTTTTTTTAAATCGCAACTATGAATGGGATTTGAACCAGGGACCTTTTGATATCCAGTCGTACACATTAACTACTAATCCACAAGGTCGCTCCTTTCGTTTAGTGATGTTACTAAGCGATGATGCTTTGTTCAAATTTTCGGTATCAGTGCCTTCGCATTCCATGCGACGTGGGTTCGAATCTCCGCCCGGCCGTCCAGATTTGGCCTTCCCGTGGTTTCACAAAATTATTCCAGGCCAGTGCTGGATTGTTCCTTTAAAAGGTCATGATCGAATTTCCTCCCGTTTTTTTGCCTCCAGTCCTTTTTTCGACTGTAATGACCTTGGCGTCGACATGGAGTAAAGCCCTAACTAAAATGTAATAAGTTGCTCTAGATTTATTTCCTAAGACGTAATTAATACAAGATATCAATAGACCACAGAATATAAACGATCGTTATAATCAGTACATTGCAAAAATCAACTCAGGTGAAAATCTTTCCAAAACTCTCTGCTTAGTGACGAAGAAATAATACAGTTCTGCATTAAGAAGCAATTTGAAACAATTCAACGCAACATCAACCAGATACTTAGCATTCGCATTAGGTATCAACATATCAGTGAAGCCTGGCCCATTATCAGTAGGAACTCCTGCATTTTTAAACAATGGTCCATTTCCTAGTTACGGAACTTTATTTTGCAGTATATTCTGCGCCGAAAACATCACATTTTACCATTCAGCACGACTGTGTCCATTACTGTGTAAGACATTGGTGGCTTCTGGTCAATTGAAGCCATCGCGAAGGCATAAGTGACTCAAGTCCATCCTTTAGCAAATGGCGGTAATGTTGACACAGCCATAGTAATGAAAGTGCAAACAGCATAAATAATTTCACTTGTGATGTGATTGTCTGTGTGATACAATCTGTCAGTTTTATCATTAGGTTTTTACGGTATAGCTACAATGCAGTTACTAATTAATTGTACCGCTAGATAATTAAAATTATTGTACAAAAATGATTTGAAATATACTGGAAATTAGTTCCAATGGAAATTTGTTTATATTTAAAAAAAGGAGGTCTTTTAATAATACATGTCATTGGAGGTAATGTACAGCTAAGGTAAAGGGAGTTTGTATGGTTTGGACTCTTGTGGCACCTTGCCTTGTTTTGGGCCCCAACACATCTAGCCAATTGCTGAATCATATCTCTTTAACACACCCATCCATCATAGACTTGCAATACTGAAGTTTACCAACATAACTCCTAACGTAAGAAGGAGAAAGTAGTTAGATGCATACATTGTGTATCTGACAACTGCATCCTCAAATTCTTCACTTTGTGACAATAGGACGACAAGGTCTTGCGAGGTTCCACCAATGTCAGTTCCACTGTGAAAGGATTGTAGTCCATTGCAAAAGTCTTGTTTGGACACATGAAACTAAATCACTATGTCTGACTGACACTCCCTAAGCTTTCCTTGAAAAATCACCTTTCCTGTTCATGTTATCTGCAGGGTGTTGATGATCACTAGGGTAGATAATGCTCTGGCATTAGGAATTGTCCTTGTAGATACGCAGCTAATTAGCTGGATTCTCGCTGGTGATTAAAGTATTAACACTGAAACTGAACCGAGTAGACGTCATGGGAACAATATATAACAGGTGACTTAAGATCAAAGATAATTTTGCATTTTCAGTTCTGATAGTCTTCTTCCTTGATCGAGTGTTTTGCATTGTAACAAAGCATGGTTAGTGCTGCAACTGCAGATACTTCTCTAGAGCAGGACTGAGACTGGTGGGTGAGAGATAACACTGTAGCCTGGCTTTTGGGAGGACGCGCTTTCAATTTCCGTTCCGCCATCTCATTTTTCTTTCTTTCTTTGGATTCTGGAAATCAATACAGCAACAATGTCGGTATGTTGCGTTCAAAAGGCTATGGCCCAATTCCTTCCCATTCCTTGTCCCCTTCATCAAACATCCTAATGATATAGACGTCGACAATCCGTTAAGTTCGAAGGAAAAAAATAAAAATTGGCGCTTGGTACAGGTATACCCTACCAGCCAGATGAATTTCACATCGCACTGATAATAGTCGTTATATTGCTGTGATAACCTACCACTCCTACCTTATGGGAAAGACCTAATGTAGTTTTTTTCCAATCAAATGTCAACGTCTCCTTCACGTTGGTTTACACAATTTAAAGAGATCAAAGGGACTGAACGATTCCCGGTACAAGGAGTTATCCAGGACAAGCCAATGGCCTCTAGATAGCAGGGGGAAGAGTGGGGAGTGGTTCAGCCCCCCTCTTGACCCTGGGGTTGGATACAGTCCCTAAAGGCGGATACACAGAAATGACCAATGACATCAGATGCAGGAAGCATCGGGGAAGCCTCTGCATTAAAACTCCCACAATTTTCTTATAATTATATCAGTTTCTTTCTGCCTAATATATAATACTTAATGGTACTTTGTAGGCGTGCCAGTGCCTAGGCATTTTTGTGCCAAGGGTATGCGGCCATTCGTCGTTTGTCCTGAATTTTTCTATTCCGTCGTAAAATGTTTCCGTTTGTTTGAATATTTCTATCTGCAATGGGTTGATGTTCGCTGTATTGTGAAGGAGGAGGGCATTTGGTGTTTCTAGTTTCTCTCCTTTAAAACCTCCTCATACTCCTATACAATATTGGGTCCCGCATTACCGCACCATAATCAAGCAGTGGCCTGACCAAGGATTGTTAATGCAGTTCTCTGAAATCTCTGGTCCTTCCACTCATCAGCATCTCAAACAGAAGCCACAGGAATTCAAATCACTGCCTACCTGCTGTTCTTTACATACTGAATGTTAAGTTTTACTATCAAATTATGTGCCAACGTATTTGCAGCTTATACCTTCAACAAAAAATTACTGCACCAATTATTAACTGTCGAAACCTTAATTTTTGTGTCTGTTCACCAGATTAGCTGACTGATCCTGGCATTTTTATTGAATCCATGTTGACCTAAAAAAAAAACGGGATCTTATGTTCTGTTCCGTCCGCCCTTGGATGCTACCATTTTCCTGTACCTATATTGTTTATTCGGGAAGAATCTGCTTGATTAGAGATATATGCTTACATTGAGAATTTGGCACATTTTTGACATGTTTCACCGCACTTCTTTACGAAACTATACAGGGTATCCCAAAATACAGGTAAAATTTTTAAAAGGAGGAGAACACCTAAAAAACTATTTAGAATGGAATAGGAAGCCATGGTAGTAAACTTTTTTTTCCGCTATCTCAGCGGCTGCTTGTGAAGTTCCACTACTTTGGTAGTATAACATCTTGGTGTCAGGTTAAGGGTGTTGTTTTGGGACACTTTTTATTTCGGTTTCAGGGGAAAAACCGGGGCTGTGGCCATTCCCTGCCGAGTTCGCGTGCTGTGCTACTCTATGTTGGCTGGTATAGAAAACTGAGGGTGGACTTTGTATTTTGTTTTTAATTGCTTTATGTCTCTCAACGGCGAAGTCTTTAGAGACGGAAAAGGATGGGGGCAAGGAATGGGAAGGAATTTGGCCATGGCCTTTTTAAGGAAGCATCCCGGCATTTGCCTGGAGTGATTTGGGAAACCATGGAAAACCCAAATATGGATGCCCGGACGGGGATTCGAACCGCCGTCCTCCCGAATGCGAGGCCAGAACGCTAACCGTTACACCACCACGCTCGGTGACTTTGTACCCACGCCATCGCATTGGCATTGTAGTTCCAATTGATTCAGTTCTCTCGTCTCTAGCCTCATTTAACTTCTTATGTAATTACCGAGCGTGGTGGTGTAACGGATAGCCCCCCCCCCCTCCTTTCCCGTCTCTATTGACCTCGTTGTTGAGAGACGTAAATCAGTTAAAAAAAATAAAAATAAAAGAAATCTAATGGAATTTTACAGTTCAATTAAATATTTCTGTATTTATTAATGGAATGTTTGTTTCGTTATGTAAAATTACTATTGGTGTGTATCTTGGTGCATTAAGAATCATTCATAGACATCTGTTCTGAAGTGATGAGAAAGTGGAAGTAAAGGTGCACGAAATGAAAGGATACAAGGCAGATATTAGGGGGAAAACATTTGTTCTAATTCATAATGTTACCTGAGATGATCGAAATTTGTACTCTCACTTTCGACGCATGTGTTTCATCGCCAGAAAATGGATTGGCTGATACGGTCAAAAATATTTGAATTTTCTTGGATATCAACAGAAGTGCAAACGATTATTGCCACCAAATGCATTAGAACTAATACAGAACGTCTGTTAGTATCTCTGTCAGTAGTGTGTTTGTTAGTATTCTGGATTCATTTACAAGATGCAGCTCCGTGTGAAACTAATGAGTGTTGGCCGGTGTATACAAGAAAATTTGACTAATAATTAAAGGGAAGTCGAAAAGCAGCTTGTGACTTCTTATAGGTATTGAAGATTTACTCCTAACATCACAAGACATTAACGGAAATCAAGAAGAACACGTTAGTAGAAGTATCAATCGCCTTGCGACGAGAATAACTACTAATGGAACAACTAATCAAACACTTTATACAAAGCACTAGTGTGTAATCTTGGTTGTCCGGGCTGCAAGATTACATCGACTACGACCGCGGAAATCTGCGCACCCACAAAGCACTAGTGTGCACTCGTTTGAAATAGTGTCCTGTGTTGGGTCCCAGTCAAAAAAGTTAAATACATGCATCAGATAAACTCCAAAGAATAACCCGATTCTCGACAGGTAGGAGTTGAAGGGAAAGTATATTTGTGTGATTTTGAAGGGGTTGGGTTGGGAAGACTTGTCTTAAATCCATCAGAATTTCCGTTGTAGAAAACTGCTAATTATTTACTCAATCCTAGATTTACATATTTTTTCAGTTGTACAAACACAATTAGAACATACACAAAAGTTCTTACAATCATAAAGAAACATTTTTAAACGAAAACAGACATTCAAAATCACACTCAAAACATTATGGCTTACACGAAATTCCTAGTTGAAATCTTTCAATTAACATTTCAGACATTTTGCTGCTTTTTATCAAATTACAAACTTTTAGGGATGAAACTTACAAAATTAAAGATTTTCAGACATTCAAAACCACACTCAAAGCATTATGGCTTACACGAAATTCCTAGCTGAAATCTTTCAATTAACATTTCAGACATTTTACTGCTTTTAATCAAATTACAAACTTTTAGGGATGAAAATTACAAAATTAATGATTTTCAGACATTCAAAATCACACTCAAAACATTATGGCTTACACGAAATTTCTAGCTGAAATATTTCAATTGACATTTCAGACATTTTACGGCTTTTATTCAAATTACAACTCATTTAAGATACTTTTATCCATCAAAATAATACAAATTTATAGGAAAAAATATAAAAAATTTTCATTTAATCAGTGTTTATCTCTCAGATTTATTGGAAATCGGGTTCTTTACTCATGGAACGCTGTAGGCGTTGCTTTAGTGAGAAGCTACTTTGAAAATTCATGAAATATTTGTTTCAGGATGGCAGCAAACATTTTACTGCCAGCAACATTTGTATCTAGGAATAACTAAGAAAATGAGAGAAATCAGGGGTAGAACTGAATAATTTCTTTAAAAGTCTTCCAACAAGCAACAAGGGAATGGAATAGGAAGGATTTATCGAACGAGAAAACTTATAATTTTACGAACTTTGGTCTCGAGGAACAGCTTCGAGCACTCTCTCTGGGATATCCATAGTTTTTCCATGTCAGTCTAGGAGAATTCCGGGATCGTTCCTTAAGAGAGTACACGGCCTCCTCTTGTCACGTAACGTGTTTCCCTTCAGAAAGTAGAACATGAAAAAAAGGGACATATTTGAAAAC
The DNA here is from genome assembly GCA_031002005.1 of Vandiemenella viatica. Taxonomy (NCBI): domain Eukaryota; kingdom Metazoa; phylum Arthropoda; class Insecta; order Orthoptera; family Morabidae; genus Vandiemenella; species Vandiemenella viatica. Next base: position 81,110,388 of record CM061918.1, read on the forward strand.
TTGGCCGGAGTTATAACGTCCAGTCAAATTCCAGATATCAAGCAGACATCTCAGATTATGTTTCAAGTAAAAAAAAAAGACCTTAACTCCTTCAAACTAATTTTGCCCAGTTCTTTGCAACAAGAAGTGCATTCGGTGTTGTTGGAGACGGATGAGACATGAGGCAAGACTATCATAACCGTGGTACCCCAATTTGATGATGGATTCTTATGTAACTAGACGAGAATAATCGAAAGTATATTTTTTTATATCTCGCTTAATTCTTGAGATATTGACTATTAAATATTAGGGGGATTCTATGATAACCGCGGTGCCGCAAAAATTAGTTATAGGTAGGTGACTTTTTTCTTCTGGTGCAGGTCGCATTTCAACCTAATCACAACCACTAGGCAGAAAATAAAACACCCACTACGCATATCCACTGCGTAGTTCCTCTGGGCTTTGGTGATTTTTTTATCTGGTCCAGGCCTCATTACAACCTAAGAACCTCACTTTTGAGACACGACAGCTATTTCGAGAACCAAGCGAGACGTCAAGAAATTTTTTTCTTCACTTTCGATTTGTCTCGGCGAGATAAATAAGAATCCATTTCCAAATCTGGATTTGGCGTAATTTTTCGTCTGGTCCAGGCAACATTTCAACATAACCACCTCATTTTGTAAGTGCGATATCTCAAAAACTAAGCGAGATATCAAATAATTTATTTCTCATTTTTGATTTGTATCGTGGATTTGCATAAGAATCATCATCATCATCTAGCACAGCTTCCAGCCACTGGCCGTGTCTGCTGGGAACAAAATCCTCGCCAGCGCTTCCTGTCTAACCACCATCTCTCTTCTTCCACTGACGCCCAATTTCCTCCTCTTTCCTCCACAAATTTCTTAACACCTTTGATCCATCTGTCCCTCGGTCTTCCTCCAGGTCTCTTCCCTTTCAGCTCCATGTCAAGCATCTTCCTTGGTAGCCTCTCCTCTCCCATTCTCTTTACATGCCCGTACCACTGTAGCCTAGATTTTTCAATTCTTTGTTGTAGCGGTTCTTCCTTTATCATCTCCCTAATTCTCTCATTCCTTATTCTGTCTCTTCTTGTTACTCCCACTCTACTCCTCTGAAATTTTATTTCCAGCGATTGTACCCTCCCTTTGTCTCTCTCCTTCATCACCCATGTTTCTGCTCCATATGTTAAAATTGGTACAAAATATGTTTTATATATTGCCCCTTACTCTTTTGTGGGACATCCCTACTCTATACCAGGCTTCCAATACTTTTAAAAAATCCATCTGCACATCTTCCTCTTTCATTTATTTCCATCCTGTTTCCTCCATTTTCTTCAATATAGCTTCCCAAATATTTGAAACATTCCACTCTATTTAGTTGCTCCCCTCTAAGTAAGAATCCAACATCAAATTGCAGTGCGTTGGTTATCATAAATTCCTTACAGATAATCTTAGTTGTAGGATGAAGGGCAAATAGGGCAGTGGGACGTATGTTTCATGGTTTGGTCCTCACAACTGTATCAGTTATTGTTGGTAACGTCAATATAAACCCATTTCATTAGATTTTCTTTGGACCTGCTCACTCGTATCCGCAATCAATTCGTGGACCTCCAGACGTTCCAATCTTCTGCGTGACACTACACACCGTTGATCCTGCTAAAGTGAGAACTTATGGCAGAAGCACGTTTGTGGCGTAAGTCAAGCAGGATAACAAAAGAAGGCGAATAGAACTGAGAGAACTGCCGTCGTCTTTTGGCGGCATGTTAACCGTGGTCAACGGAGGTGATGCGTGACCAAATGGCGGCGTTGACGATTCAATCGGACATCACTTTTCAGAGTTGCCGAAAGTCTCCGTGTGGCACCCTGTCTGCGGTGAAGACGGATGTCCGCCGAGGAATGTCCGGACAAAGCGGATTGAGACGCGGTGTCTGATTGGGAGGGGGTGGCAGCTGCCGCGGGCGATCCATCAGCGGGGGTGACACCGGCTGGGGCGGTGCGGTGGTGCGGGAACCTTCCAGTTGCTAGGATACCACCGTTCCGCGTCGCTGCACTCCGCCGGCTAACAGGTAACAACAATCGCTTTGTCTATGTTAATCTCGAGGCTTCGATCTGGTGATCCAGTGTTGGTCGCCACGCTAGCGTAGTATTCATCGCAACGGTCTGACAGTGCAATGTTTCGTCTTGGCTGATATCGAGGTCTGGTCGTTCCATGGCTCAATCTACAGGATTATTAAAAAAAAGGAGCAGATTTTGCAGTTTTACACGCTTTATGTTAGATTAATGTAAGCTCGTGACTGTATTTTGTATATAGTCACGTGTCTAGAATATTCCCAGTTTTTAGGATCAAAGATTATGATAGACTGACCTGATCAGGTAAAATACGAACTTGTACTATGTTTCACCCTAAGGGTGAATAAAGTCTCTTGAGCTTGAAGAACGCAGAAGTGTTACTAATAGACATATTAAACACGTACAGAGAAGAACGTCCTATTGTATAATTAATTGTTCCAATGGTCGTAGTTGCTATACTCGAAGTTGCTGAATCATAAACTTGATTTGTATTTTACCCTAACAGTTCATTTTGGAAGATTCGAAGAATTTCTGTTTGAAGGAAGTGCAATTGCTTCCAAACATCACTTTGTTTTTGACTGAGGCTGTGCAAACATTTAAATTTAATCTTTGGTCATAGTGTCCATAAGGACCAGAGAACTTAAAACAGATTCCAGATAATTAAATAGTTAAAAAGAAACTCCGAAGAAATGAGTTGCCAAAATACTCGATTTGGTAGCATATTTGGTCTGATGCGTACTTCAAACTACCTAATAATTCACGTACAGTGGACATCAACAAAGACCATTAACGAAAGTGGTCAGTAAAATAAGTAAAAAGCAAATAAACAATAATGTATAAATTTTTGTCATGCAGCAATATTAGTGAATGTTGCAATTAAATTAAAATTTAACCTATGCCGGAAAGACAATTGGAATTCATTGTTACAGCCGAGACAATGATTGATTTAAGTTTCTTAATTTTTTTATGTTCCTATCATTAGCTACATGTTACTGAAAAGCAGTTCCACAGTTTTTTCAGCAGTAAAGTTAATATTTTTTAACTATGAAATGCTACGAAAAGCAAACTTAATGAATGTATTACAGCAATTAATTTCATAGTAGTTGCTTAGCTATTAAATAGTGGATAAAACCTAGAATTTCTTGTAATGATATTTATGGCCGCTGTTAATTTGCGGGTGACATCACCGTTCTCCAGCCAATTTCTATCTAGGTAAGTGAGTGAGAGAGTGAGATTAGCAAATTATATAGTCGATTGATCTCTATGAAGGTAACGGAATATTTGAATTCAATTTTCACCCACTTTCAGAAGTCCGAATTGTTTGAAATTTTGCGCACGTGTTTAGATACCATGACAATACAATAAATCCATGTCCTCGTATTCTAATTACTTTGACAGTAACACAGAAAAGATTTTGGAATGCACCTGAAGTAAGATAGGCAGCCCAAAATGCTTAGATATGGTATGTTGCATAAGTCTTTCACAGGGATGAAAACATCACTGAATTTGTATGTCACAGTTAAATACTAATCGTTTTTAGTTTTTCAAAGCGATAACATTACCTTTAGACCAGTGATGTCAAAATACGGCCCCGCGATCGCAATGTGACACAGAAAGAAGAATCATGTTTCTTAGAGCTTTACTATACAATTAAATGTTATAATAATTCAGTACATTTTTTTTATTTGAATCTGGCCCGCCTACACATTCTAAATTTAATATACGGCCCTCTGCAAAATTGAGTTTGACACCTATGCTTTAGACAGATTGATATACTATAATGCATTAATTAATATTAGCGCTACCATTGAATCATTTGTCGTTGATAAATTAACGGTTGCTTTAGGTTTTTTGATACGCACCATTAAAGTACTGACGTTTGCAGTAATTTTCAAATGATCTAAGAAGAGAACTCATATGTAATTAACAAGGTTTTCACTGATTGGAATTTCTTAAAGTAACTTCAACGCTTAGTACTAAGTGCTTCAAGTATCCCAATAATATAACATTGTAGTATACTTTATAAAAACTAAAGAAGCACTCTTTTGTAGCAATGCGAACTAAAATAATATTACAGTTTAGTAAACTAAAAAACACGGTTTTCGTAAGGATGGAACTAATAAGTTAAAATAATCTTTAAATATGAAGATTATGTTCAACAGAGGTAGAATGTCCCACAGTTTGGTACAACTTAATTTTTTGAATAAATTTATGATAAGAATAAAACCATTGACGAAAAATTAAAATTAATGTAAAAATGAAAAGAAAAAAGAAGCGTGGGGTTCTATCTATTTGATTTTCATAATTATTAAACCATTACGAATTGTTAACGATGAAAAATATAAGACAACTGTTGTCTAGAATCCCATGCTTTTTACATTAAAGTTATTTTTTTGGTCAGCGACTTTGTTCTTATCTTAAGCTTATTCAAAAAATTAAGCTATACTGAACTGTGGGGCATCCTACCACTGTAGAACATAATATTTATATTTTATGACTGTTTTAACTTTTAAGTTTGCTACGAAAAGTGTGTTTTTAAGTTATTTTTAAAACTATAATTTTCTTTTTTATTTCGCACAAAGTATAAAAGATACAAATACGTGCCATTGGACAGAGGAAAGTTCGAAGTTTGTAACCCGTACCTATTAGTTCGATTCGCTACCGTCCACGGCGCTGTTGTCTGCTTGCTTTGAAATGGCGACGCCACAAGAGAAGCCGTTTTGTGTGTTACAGTTTGCAAAAAGTGAATTCATTGTTGATGTGCAGCGTGCATTCCGTGTGTTCCACCTCGTTACAAACAGATTCACGTAGAGAGGATAAGAAATTCGTAGAAAATGGGTTCAAAGATATTGAGCGTACTCTAAGTGATTTCGCACCGAGACATCGGAAATTCACTTCACAGGCAACTTGGAATTACGCACACAACGGTTTGACGTGTACTTAAGAAACGTCTGCATTTAAAGGCGAATGAGTTGTAGTTATTTCAGACATCCTGGCTACGGCGAAAATAGGCTAAAATTTTGCTCTGCAGTTCTGCAGGATTTGAAATACGACAAGTTCTCTGAAAGACTATGTTTTTAGTTTGAAGCAGAGTTCCATCTCTCTGGTGTAGTTGTTCGCCACAGTGTCAGAATTTTGATATGGATTGGAAGAGGTGGACAGGAGGATCTTGTTCTTCGTCTATGGCCTCTTATGTCAACAGATCTTACCCCCTGCGATTTTCAACAGTGGGCTTACGTAAAATGTAAGCTTTGTGTACCACCGATGCCTGCTACTCTTCAACAGTATCTTCAACAGTAGCTTCAACAGTAGCGAAGTCGAATTGTTTCAGCTGTGAATTCGGTAACTAGGGACAAATTAATGCGTTGCAAGAAATAGACTACTGTTTTTTACTTCAGGCTTTACATCTCGTCGAGGTGATTAGAGGCGCTGTGGGACTGGGGACATGGAACGAGAAGGAATTCGCCCACGGCCTTTTAACGGAAGCATCCCAGCATTCGTCTGTGGTGATTTACGGAAACCATGGAAATCCCAAATCTGGGTGAACGGACGGGAATTCGAACTGGGGTCTCCCGAATGCGAGGCCTGAGTGTTAACCGCTCATCCTCCAAGCTCGGTGAAAATTTACTTCCGTTTTGATGTTTGTTGTGCAACAAATGTTGCTCCTGTTGAATGTATTCAATAAAAGTTTTATTCTCCATCTAATATGCGTGTCACGTATTTATATATCTTTTATATTTTGTGAGAAATAAAAATGTAGAATCTGCTCCATCTTTTCGAATGACCCTGTAACCGTTCGAGATATACGTTTTCGTTACAACCTCTGTCCAACTTTATCTTTGATGTAGTAAGCTAAGAAACATTTAGTACATTACATTATTTTTAAGGTTATGAGCATTATGTAATAAATTTTCTACTTAATTAATCAATTAATTAGTAGAACATTACGTTAAAATTGTCAATTTTCACGGACTTAGAAGCTAATTGTAATTTAAAATTTAATAACTCTTGTATTTACGTGATTCAGAGAGATTCCGCAAACCGAAGATAATCATTTTTATTTCTCCGACATGTGGAGTAGGCCTCCGCTGCTTCAGACGAGGCGCAGACGTAATTAATTTCAACTCACCGCCGGCGTCCAAAGAGTCTAAAAAGAGACCTCTGTTAATTACTTCCTGACCTTCCTTATCACCGCGAATGAATTACGCAGCCGTAAAACAGCGCGTTTAATTACACCGGCTTTATGATCGCTGTAAATTGCGCTCCCTTTCTTTGACGCTCAAAGGCTTTGCTCAATGAAACAGCTGACAAGCGGGTGGAGTGGGGATAAAAACATTTGCCTTCTATTCTTTTTTTTCCCCTTGCTATGCGTCAGTCGTAAATAATTCAAGTACTAAAACTCGCGCGCGCGATTCAACCGATAGGTCGACCCACACCGACTTTCATATCGCAACAACAGTTTTTTTCCTCGTACCGCGATATGACGTAATATTACGATCATGTCACAGTCGACATTTTGCTCGTAAACTGTTTACGACGGCGCACGATCTAAATGAACTCGTAAACTTCCAACGAGTCGGTGTCGTTTTCTCCCTAATCCCTTCTTACATTTCTCCCTAGCATACAATCTTTTCTTGTTTTGTGTTATTCCTTCTGTGGGCCAGCGCTATCGCAATTTGATTTCCGAGAAGTGGTGCTAGAGAAATCGTTGTCTGCGGCGTGACTCGTTGTAGTTCGCAGCATTGCCGCCAGATGTCAGACGCCTACTGAACTGCCTGTTACCGATATCTAGCGGAGAGACTGGATACTGCAACAAAGAATTTAAGTGACGAATTATGTAAGCTCTTAAAAATTTTATGATTTCACACTGAAGAACAATAGGTTTAAAATTATTTTCTATTGTAATTGGATCTCTTTATACGAACTAGATATTTCTCATCTGAAAATATCCTCGCTGATGTCAAGCATTCCACGTCATTTCCAAAGTCACAAATATTATAACCCGTCAAAAATGACGGGTTTAGTGAAGTGTTTTGGCAATTATCGTCTTTGCAGTTGATTAAATAAATAGAATTATTATAAAATAAAGCTCAATGTAATTTCTCGTTTCTTGTGCTGAAGCAAAAAGTTACGGCTGACGGCTTGGTCCAGGTTGCATTTCAGCCTAACCACAATCTCCACTAATATTTCCGCTAGAAAAGAAAGCAGAAAAGGAAATGGTCGTAGGAAAAGTAGATGTTGCATATAGAAAGATCAAACAGAATTTTGGAGAAATGAAGAAAAGAGGCATGAACATTAAAACTGCCGATGGGAAATCTCTTTTAAGCTCAGAAGATAGAGCTAACCGATGGAAGGAATGCATTGAGAAACTGTAAGATGGGGACGACTTGAACAATAGTCTATTGGAAAACGAAGGCGATGTCGACATTGATGACTTAGGAGATCCTGTTTTGACGACAGAATTTAATACAGCTCTCAATGACTTGAAAGCAAATAAGGCAGTTGGAATTGATGAGATCCCTGCAGAACTTCTTAAATCTCTAGGAGAGGAAGGAATCGAAAGATTATTCAAGCTGATATCAAAAAGTTATGAAAAAGGAGAAATTCCAACTGATTTTAATAAAAATATAATCTTCACATTTCCAAAGAAAGTACAAGCCGACAAATGCGAGAATTATCGCACCATTAGTCTAACATCACATGCTTCAAAATTACTGACCAGAATAATATACAGAAGGATGGAAAGGGTAGTAGAAGAGATAGTAGATGAAGATCAGTTTCGGTTTAGAAAAAATCGCGGTATAAGGGAAGCAATTTTGTCTTTAAGATTAATACTTGAAGGGCGGATCACGAAAAACAAAGATACTTTTATGGCATTTGTTGATTTAGAAAAAGCTTTTGATAATGTTAGGTGGGACAAGATGTTCAAAATTTTAAAGAAGTCAGGTCTAAAGTATCGAGATAGAAGAATACTCTATAAACTATATAAGAATCAAGTGGCTGTAATAAAAGTAAAGAATCAAGAGAGACATGCATCAGTTAAAAAGGGTGTGAGACAAGGTTGTATTCTATCCCCGTTAATATTCAACTTGTATATAGAAGAAGCAATGAAGAAAGTCAAAGAAAAATTTCCATGTGGCATAAGTTTTCGGGGAGAAAAAAAACAGTATGCTACGATTTGCTGACCACATTGTCTTATTAGCAGAGAGGGCTGAGGATATTGAAAAGTTATTGAATGGCATGAACAAAATACTGAATGAAGATTTTGGACCGAATATAAATCAAAGTAAAACAAAAGTGATGAAATGTAGCAGAAATGATACCAATACTAGCAGATTAAATATAAAAATAGGATCTGATGCAATAGGAGAAGTGAGTGAGTTCTGTTACTTGGGAAGCAAAATTACAACCGATGGCCGGCGCAGGAATGATGTTAAAAGCAGAATAGCACTAGCAAAAAGAGCCTTCATGAAAAAGAGAAACCTTTTAGTTTCAAATCTAGGAATTAGAAAGAACTTCTTAAAACTCTATGTGCGGAACACAGCACTTTACGGTAGCGAAACATGGACTTTAGGAATACCGGAAAGAAAGAAACTTGAAGCATTTGAAATGTGGTGCTACAGAAGAATGCTGAAAATTAGGTGGACAGACAAAGTAAGAAATGAACGAATTTAGGAAATGATGGGTGAGAAAAGAAGTTTATGGAAGAAGCTTACAGGAAGAAGAGACAGGCTGGTAGGTCATATTTTGAGACATGCTGGATTGGTTAATTTTTTAGTGGAGGGAACAGTGGAAGGTAAGAACTGTAGAGGTAGACAGAGATTAGAATATATGAAGCAGATAATTGAGGACGTGGGTTGTAAGGGGTATGTAGAAATGAAGAGGTTATCACAGGATAGGAAGGGATGGAGGATTGCATCAAACCAGTCTAAAGAATGACGACAGGAAACAAAAAACAAAACAAAACAAAAAGGAAATCAAAACTTCAGTCACACGCAAGTTAACACATTCCCTGAATTGTATGTCAATGTCATCATGCATCACAGACTTAGCAAATCTTCACGGGTTCTTACATCTTTCTTTCTTATTATCTGTGATGAAGTTCGATGTTTTAACCACTGACACAGTTTTCTTGCGTCTGAATTAATAACCGCAGTGAAAATGAAGGTAATGATGTCACCATTGCGGATAACTTGAAAATGATACCTCATTTATCGATTTTAGTTGAGTATAAAGGTAGAAAAATGGTTCGTCACAAAATATATATATTATTATTAATCATTATTGCCCTTGAAGACAGTGTTTAATCTCAAATTATTCATGATTATCCAGTTTTTATTTGTATTTGTCTTCTTCCTCTCCTCTTCCCAAACCTCTTTATACGCTAACTGTGTTCCTGTTTCCTTTAGTCAATTTTGTTCTGTATTTTAAATTTTGTGTTCATAATTTTGTTCTTGAATTGTCCCCTTCCCCGTGTCATTTCCTTGCTGATCCTTGCATGATTCAAGTCCTCGTCTGTTTCCTGGAACCAATTGGTTTTCCTGAGCGAACCATTTACCACATCAAAGATCCTCTTTGTGAGTCTAGTGCTGTTCATTTGCTGTAAATGTCTATAAAATTGTAATCTACGTCTTTTGATCATGTCTGTCAATCGATCTGTATGTTCATATAGTTCTTTCGTTGGTTTTTGCATCAATATGCCGTCTTTACATATTGCTCCACAAAATTTTCTAAGGATTTTGCGTTCAACTTTTTCCGCTTCTGTGATGCCTGAAGCCCCAATCGTGGTTTGATGCTCCTGGCAGTACCACTGTTTTGTAATGTCTGAGTTTGGCCTGTATTGATATATTTCTTTTGTTATAATATGACCATGTGAGTTTATAAGCCTTGTGAAACATTTCAGATCTTTCCGAATTTGATAGCTTGTTAGATCCTCCCACTTGTATGTATTCCCTAGATATCTGAATTTCTCGACTCTTTTTATGTTTACAAATTTTGTGTATATTGTTTGTACGTTATTGTTTTGTTTCTCCATGTACTGCGTTTTTTCTTGCGAAATTTGTAGCCCTGTTTTGGCGGCAATTTGATGTAGCTGTTCCGTTGCATCTTGTGCTTCTTGCCTATTGTTGCTCAGTATTGCCAGGTCATCCGCAAATGCCAGGCATATTATGATTGATCTTCCTAGCTGTATTCCTTTGACCTGTTTTTCCGATTGATTAATAACTTTGTCCAATACCATGTTGAATAAAATCGGTGATAATCCATCTCCTTGCCTGACACCCGTGCAAATTTTGAATGGTTCTGATGTTTCTCCCATAAATTTCACTTTAGACGTGGTATCCGTGAGTGTTTGTTGTATCAGAGCCCTTGTCTTCTTGTCTATATCGTATTCTTTCAGTATGTCAAAGAGCGTCTGTCTGTCTATGGAATCATATGCCTTCCTCAAATCCACAAATGTTACTACGGTATTGTTTGTATGTCTTATCTTCAGGAGTGTTCTCAGATTCCAGATTTGTTCGATGTATGATCTTCCTTTTCCAAAGCCAGCCTAATATTCACCTATTTGTGGATCTACCTGAGGTTCTAGCCTATTCAGTAGGGCTTTGAGAGTATTTTATAAATGACTGGTAGCAAGGAGATACCTATGTAATTGTTGGGATCGGTCTTGTCACCCTTTTTATGTAAGGGATGTATTAGTGCATATTTCCATTCTTGTGGTATTTTCTCTGTGACCCAAATATCTGTGATAATTTTATAAATTTTCTTTGTGAGATTTTCGTCTCCAAACTCGGCGATAATGCAATCTTCTCCCGGTGCTCTGTTGTTTTTCAGTTGTTTTATGATCTCCTTTATCTCTTCGAGTGTGGGTGGTGTAGAGTCCGAATTTGGTGTAGTTTCAGTTAGGGTCAACTTTCCCGTCGGTTTATCGCAGTTGAGGAGATTTTCAAAATATCGTACCAGAATTTTGGAGTTTGCTTTGGTATTAATTTCAAGGGACCCATCTGGCCTTTTGAAACAAAAGTTTGCAGGTCGGTAACCTGTAATATTTTCTCTGAAAGTTCTATAAAAATTTCTTGTGTTATTTCTTTTGAAGTCTTCCGTAATATCTTGTATCCTTTTTCTGTCGTATGAACGCTTTTATTTTCTAATTTCTTTTGAGGTTTGTTTCTGGACTGTGTGAAATTCTTGCCATGTTTCTGTTGTTCTGTTACTATTGAATTTAGTCCATGCCTGAATCCTTCGTTCATTAGCCTCTTCACACATTTTATTCCACCATCTATGTCTGCGTTTTCTAGGAGGTTGTCCCTAATGCATTGCCATTTGGACTGCATTTGTGAGGTCTTTCCAATTTTCTTCTGCATTTTGATTAATTTCTTTCATGACTTTGTTTTTCTTCAGATATTCTGGGTCCAGTCTGGTGGTTACAGTCTTCTTTGTTGTTTTCCTATTTCTTGGGATTGGCCTGATCTTTACTTGTAAGAAGTGATGATCTGATTCAAAGAATCCTTTACGCGTTCTCACATTTAAAATTTCTCTTCTGCTTTTGTTTGATATGGCTACGTGGTCTATCTGAAATTCTCCCAATAAGTAGTTGGCTGAGATCCAAGTCGTAAGTTTCCGTCTGGGTTTTTTAAATTTCGTTGACATTATTTTTAGTTCAAATTTCTGACAGTACTTTATAAGGTGTTCCCCATTTTTGTTTGTACGATTATGTGCTGTGTATGGGCATGTAAATTCTCTGTATTTTTTCTCTTTGCCTAACTGTGAGTTGAAGTCCCCTTGTAGAATTTTTGTGTGTGTTTCAGGTATTTTTTTGGTAGCTTCCCCCATATCTTCCAAAAAATTTTCAACTTCTTGCGGATTTTTTTCTGTTTTGATCACTTGTGGGTGTGTGAGCATTGTTTATGATGTATCTTTTGCGTTCCGACACGGAGTTGAAGTCTGTGATGTTATCTATGACTGATTTGTGGACAGCAAATGCTGTGCCAAACATTGCTGGTGTTCCTCTTCTTGCTGCAGGTTTGCCCATATAAATCCTATAATTTTCCGTGTTGAAATGACTCTCGTCTGTGAATCGCGTCTCCTGTATTGCAAGAATCTTGATGTGAAATTGTTGTAGTGTGTTTGTGAGTTGTTTAAGTTTACCCACTTTTCAAATGGTATTTGCATTGAGCGTGCCGATGTAATGCTTACGTAGAGGTTGTAACGAGACAGCTGTGTCAGACTCGTACAATGTTATAAATAGCAACAATAATTAATATTGATAGGAGGACTGGAATATTTTGCTCCAAAGTATTTTCGCTTTAAGTCTGGGTGGTAGCCACTTGTAACGGTGAATCGAGACCCTGTCACACCTGAGCTGGGGTAGCAACAAATCTCTCAACTCCTAGGGAAAGCCCATTTATCTGTAGCAGGTATCACCGAACTGACCCTTCTCCGGTCAAGTGGATAATTCGGCTGGACCATATATTGTGCCATACGCTAGTGGAAAATTTTGTGGCCGAAACAAAACTCGGAGAAGGTCGGATATTCTCGGGGTGAGGGAGTTATGGTAGCTCCATGTGTGAATCACGTGGCTGTGAACTCCCAATGAACGGGCATGTTACAAAATAATAACGAGCTTTTTGGTGTGTTCTGGGTCCACATCTCCTACGGGCCCACGGATTGGTTTTCGACGGGTTTGGAAGGGATTCCGATCCAACATCGTGAGAGAAGAGGATCTTCCGGTGGTGTCGGGCGGAAAGACAGGTCACGCCATCGCCGAGTCTGCAATTACGACGAGACTTAGAGCAGGACGGCTTAAGCCACTTCTGGCTTGCGGTACCTGTGGCTGTCGCCTGAAGGAAGTGTGCGTATTACCACCATTGGTGCGACAGCTGCTGAATAAATGGTAAAGACCTTCAGCCATTAAAAAGAACTCAGTGTTACGCATTCCTCGACCCGTGAACGCCCTTGAGCATCACTCTCCGACAGTTTTTCTGAGCGTATTATTAGCCGTGAGCAATCTGATTTGATATGGGAAGACTTAAGAACAGCTATATAAATTTCACGTGGATATGTTATTGTTTGCTTAGAATTAACGTCTTATGCCACATATTGTAAGACCCGGTGTTGATTTTTGTTTGAACATTGGATTTTCATGTTTTAAATTAATTGCAAAGTTCACCGACGTCTGTTGGCATTCAATGTTAGATGTGAATAAATCTGTCAGGTTATGACTTTACATTAGTAATGCAAGATAGAATATAACTTTGCACCCTCTTCCTATTTGATAAAATCAAATAAGTAAAATTATTAAATTGTTGAGATCAACAAAAATCATTAATATTAAAATTAATAAGATGGTAAAAGGAATGCTATAAGTACAATTACCCAGCAAACCCCTCCTACTACCACAAGGTTTTGAGAAGCTCCGATCCTTCTCTTCATGATGTTCCTGGTCCTCCAGAATCCGATGACCAGGAGAATCCAGCACATTGAATGATGACTAGGGTAGTAGTTATTACCTTGACATTCCATCATGATTATTTGAAGTTGAGGGTGATATATGTATATATATATATATATACATTTTAAGAATAATATACGTAATATTTTTCGAAATCTCGGCATGTACTGAAATCTTTTTGACGGTATTGTTACTATTTTAAGGGAGGGAGCGGGATTAATTTTTGTCGACGATGGTGTCATTAAAGTCAGGTGACTATTATTTATGACGAAATTCGCGAAACCGTGGTACACTGAAATTTGAATGGTTGGGCAAGGATTCAAACTCACGTCCTTCGAAACATTACTGCTCTCCTGACAGAATCGAATATTAATTGTAGAAAAACTAGTTGAAATTTTACGTTTAGTTTCATCTTTTTGACTTGAGACACTATAGATTTCAAAGTTTAAACTTCGATCCCAAGATATGTTATGCCATAGTTTTTGTATTGTTATTTTACTAAACAAACTGAAACATATACACTGAAAATCCAGAGAAACTGGTACAACTGTCTAATATCGTGTAGGACCCCCGCCAGCACGCAGTAGTGTCGCAACACGACGTAGGATGGACTCGACTAATGTCTGAAGCAGTGCTGGAGGGTATTGACACCATGCATCCTGCAGGGCTGTCCATAAATTCGTGGGAGTACGGGGGGCTGGAGATCTCTTCTGGACGGCATGTTGCAAGGCATACCAGATATGCTCAATAATGTTCATGTCTGGGGAGTTTTGTGGCCAGCGGAAGTGTTTAAACTCAGAAGAATGTTCCCGACGCCATTATGTAGCAATTCTGGACATTTGGGGTGTCGCATTGTCCTGCTGGAATTGCCCTAGTCCGTCTAAATGCACAATGGACATGAATGGATGCAGGTGGTCAGCCAGGATCTGTATGTACGTGTCAACTGTCAGAGCCGTATCCAGACATATCAGGCGTCCCATGTCACACCAACTGCACACGCCCCCACACCATTACAGAGCCTCCACCAGCTTGAACAGTCCCCTGCTGACATGCAGGGTCCATGAATTCTTGAGGTTGTCCACATACCCGTACACTTCCAACTACTCGATAAAATTGGAAACGAGACTCGTCAGACCAGGCAACAGGTTTCCAATCATCAACAGTCCAATATCGGTGTTGACGGGCCCAGGCGAAGAGTAAAGCCTTGTGTCGTGCACTCAGCAAGGGTACACGAGTGGGCCTTCGGCTCAGAAAGCCCATATCGATGATTTTTCGTTGAATTGTTCACACGCTGGCACTTTTTGATGGCCCTGCATTGAAATCCGCAGCAATTTGCGGAAGGGTTGAACTTCGGTCACGTTGAACGATTCTCTTCAGTCACCGTTGGTCCCGATCTTGCAGGATCTTTTTCCGGCTCAGCGATATCGGAGATTTGAGGTTTTACTGGATTCCCGATATTCACGGTGCACTCGTGAAATTGTCGAACTGGAAAATCCCCACATCATCGCTACCCCTGAGATGCTGTGTCCCATCTCTCATGCGACGACCATAACACCACGTTCAAACTCGCTTAACTCGAGATAACCTGCCATTGTAGCAACAGTAATCGATCTAACACCTGCGCCAGACACCTGTTGTCTTATACAGGCGTTGCCGACCGCAGCGTCGTACTCTGAGTGTTTACGTATCTCTTTTTTTGCATACGCATGGCTATACCAGTTTCTTTGGTTCTTCAGTGTATTTCCTCCATCTATACTCATATATTCATAGAATCAGAGGATGATTTGCACCAAAACTAATCTCTACTCTGCGCATTCCAATTCCAAATGGCACGAGGGAAGAAAGAATTCATGTAAGCAAATGAAAGAGGATCTTAGTGTATCTGTAAATATATTCAAATTAAAGCTACGTCGCATGTCTTCCAGACAGTCTCAGCTGGATAGGTGTATCAATTCTGTAACGCTTTCGTAAGGGCTGTGGTAAGCAATCCCACTTACTAAACAATCTAGGCAGATGATCGCTTGTAAAGCCTAGACATTACGAACACACCCAACCGCCAATCTTAGTCATAATGATGACTTAAGCGGCTATGATTCGTATAGTTGGCTTAAAAACGAAATGATGGCGTGGTACGCCATCGAAAATTCGTACATCTGCGATCCATTGTCCCGGCTGCACGCCCGAGAAATCTTCAAGCATATTAGGAGATAATTAAAATGAGGCTATATTATTTTTATCATCTGAGTGCCTCCACGGGTATTATCGAAGTGCTGTGTGTAAAGAAATAAACTTTAGCGCTATTGGTAGCCTTTTTCTCACAGTTGTGTATTAGTAAATTGTATTTATATTGCTGCTGCCATCAATTGTGGTAATTAATGAATACTTTGAAAACTCATCACTTCCACTAATTTTGGCAGCTTTCGCATTTCCAT
This sequence comes from Vandiemenella viatica, assembly GCA_031002005.1. NCBI lineage: Eukaryota > Metazoa > Arthropoda > Insecta > Orthoptera > Morabidae > Vandiemenella > Vandiemenella viatica. Next base: position 81,126,335 of record CM061918.1, read on the forward strand.
GCATTAGATTCGTTCAGTAATACATTCTGATTGGTAGTTGTATTTTTTTTCGGTACAGATCGTCTAGAGATGCTTCGATTTCAACAATACTTCGAATAAGATGATATTTTGGCAGAAGAGGTTAAGCACTGACACTGTGATGAAGTGACGAAAATGCTGTACGAGTTTAGAAGGAAGTATACGTAATGCACATTTCATATTATGATGACGGTTCGCCGAGACTTTGCTTCGCATTGCTGACTTATCAACTCTTCGAATTTAGCAACGTTTCTGGATAAGTATGACATTACCTAGGGATTTCTTTCTTAAAGTATGACGCAAAAATTATCTAACAAAGTTGGATAGGATTTTCTCAGTTTGAAAGTTCAGAATCTAACAAACAACTGTGGTTTGTCTTATTACTCACAATAAACAATGGACTGGGCAATAAATCATAATCTGTACGTAACATGAACATGTAAGCAGCAAATATCACACTACATCAAAGGTAGACACATCTTTATTATCCAGAACAAATACCCACCAAAGATCACTATATATCTAAGATAAACACCCCTTTTTTAACCCGAAGAGATAAGCGTCAAGGAAAGCAATACATCCAAAATAAATACTCCATTCTTAACCTAAACTGATATACAACAAAGAACACACTGTACCAAAGATAAACACCTTATTCTTAACCTAAACTGATACGCACTAAAGATCACCCTACACCAAATATAAACATCCCTTCCTTTACCAGAACAGATTGGAACCAAAGAATACAGTACATCAAATTTAAACAGTACTTTATTATCCAGGACAGAAGGCCACAGTTCATCAAAGATTGACATTCGTTACTTATCCAGAACAGATAACCAATCAAAGATCATTCTACAACAAAGAAAAACACCCCTTTCTTGTCGTGAATACATACTCACCAAATATTACACTATACCAAAGATAAACGCCCCTTTCTAAATATGAAATGATACTCCATAAATAATACACTACACCAAAGATAAATATCTATTCGTTAACAAGAACATATTGGTGCCAAGAACACACTACATCAAATATATAAATTTCTTTCTAAACCTGAAGAGATACTCACCAAAGACAACACTATACCAAAGACAAACACTTCACTCTTTAAATTCGGTTATTGTTATTGTTGTCAGTGATATTTGAGATATTTATCATTTTAGTGTTTTGAAATATAGTGCACTAAATATGCAGAAATGTAATTCAGGCTTTTCAGAGTACTGGAACCGCCGACATACGACATTCAGGCTAATTAGGGCAAATTGTGGGCATTGTAATGATGTTAGAAAGATGGCACTCGGAAAGCAGTTGAAACTATTAAAAATTAAGTAAAACGTGTCTTATACTGTAAAACAGAATTTTTTTTTTCTCACCCTGGTCCAGGTTTCATTTCAACAAGTAGTGTACCGTTGATTATATTATCACACTACATCTTTTACCATTAATTGCAGAGAGCTGTGAATGCTATAAATCATGTATTCGTGATTAAGAGCCGGGCGCCAGGAATTACGTCCACATGAAATTAATAAACTGTATTACCTGCAATAATTACAATAATGATAGCAATGCAAGAAAGTGATTATAATTATCAAACACTGGGAAATGGGAGAGGCCAAGAAATGATACCGGTTATCTACCATTAATTACATTATACATTTATTCTTACGCAGAGAAAACAGTTAATTTATTCATAAAAATTATTATCATATTGAACATTGAATCCAATGTAGAAAAGAAAAAAAAATACCAACGAAACACGAAACGAGAAATAACAGATCATTCACAATTGAAAATAATTAAGTTCAGTGCAGAAAGGATGAGAGTCTCTTTATCTCGGCGAAGTTATTCATTGGAGACCTTACTGGGATTGGTAGTACACTTTTGGGGTTTCGGCAGTGTCAAATAAAGCTTTCCGGTAGCAAATTATTGAAAATTTTACCGTGGAGCTGGTCCTTGGCGTCGAAGGATGCTCGATGGAGACCACCACAAGAGATCACCACAGTAGATCACAAATTACCGGGTGGTAATTACAGCCAGACACGTCGCTCAGGATCTCACGTTTCTGAGGACATGCTCCAAGTATAAATTAGCACTTGTCGGCATTGACGACTACACGGGACTTCGTGCACCAGGAAATCAGCAGACATCACCAAGATCGTCCTCTGTCAAGAGGAGCCCATCAGAATGAGTCCTCATTGGCACATACATGCTCATTGCCAACCCAGCTGCTGATCACTTGTATGTTCCAAGAGGACCTCGAAGAAATCAAGAAATTCCTAGAAACTAGGTGCATAAGATACAGCATGGTCTTCCAAGAAAACACGCGGTATTCAACAACGGGTATTCAACAAAAAGAAGCAACTCTAAGAGACTTCTGCAACATGGATGAGGGAACACTCCAAGATGACAATTCCTCCTCACGCCCTGCACCAGACAGGAGAGAGCTTGAGGCAACCAAGTCCACCGCCCCGGCCAGCAGCCAAGTCATGAAAAGAAGTATACTGAATTCGAACAACAGGCCACAGAAGCGGAGACAGATGGCAATGTTACATCAATGCTTCCGCTGCCAAGGCTTCGGACATCAAGCTTCTGACTGTCTCAAGCAAGTGCGCTGCGTTCGCTGCGGAGGGAGCCATAACAACTTGGTTTGCACACGTCAGCTTGACGCAACGCCGACGTGTGAAAACTGTGGTTCTGACCACGCCGCCAGGTATGGGGGATGCCCCATAAGAAGGAAGCTTCAAGCAGCCATCAGAAGCCGTCAACGGCAGCACCAAACCAGTCACTACCAATGAATGGGAAGACCGGAAGGACCTCAGAGATGGTCATAAAGCCACTTCAATAATCATCCACCGACCAACTCAAATGACCAACACGGGCACCAATGCTGTAATCAAGAGCCAAGACGAGCAGATCAGCTGGGGAAAATCGTCGAGTTGTTAACACAACTGATTGCGGCAGTGATCCCCAACTGACCACATGAAAACAGGTAGCTATCGAAAGAATAAGAATATCAAATGGGTTTCCACACAGGCCGTAATCACTACGGTCAAAGCCGGTTTTCCCCCAAAGTGTACAGTTTGAGAAAATAAACTCCATCACCATCAGTGAAACCACAGATAAAGCTACAAATCGTAGCGGGGCTATATAATGTATTTGAGGCAGTAGCGAAAAAAAAAAAAAAAATGCGGAGCTGCACTCTCCGCACACACTTCCAATCAGCCTGTCGCTAAGGAAGGCTGTCTTAGCCTCCCGCTCGGAAGCTCATTCGCTCACGCAAGTACTCTCCGCCGTTGCATGGAAAGCAAAATGCATATTAGTCCACGTGAAACCAAACACGTGCTATGATTGGCTCAAACACACACACACACTCCCTGGCGTTACCCTTCTGCTTCTTTGTCACACAATATGTTCGTCACTCTCTACTAATGAAAAAGTGAAATGCGGAATGCTTCAAACACAGCCACAGCATCTGCCAATACTGCCGCTGGAATAACCAAACATCTACATTGCGCGTATTTGTCAACACATGTAGGTCTACGCGGGTAAACAAACTGTTCACTCCCAACTGGCGGCTTAAGGTCACGTTAGCCCGCTCCTTACCCCAATCCCTCCCTACCTCTCCGATCTGACCGCTGTGTCCATGTAGGCGTGTGGTAAATTTCCGCTTCGCAGGTAGGGGTGAGGGCAGTGGAGTGGGGATAGAGTAACTTGACCTTGATCCGCCTCTGTTAAATGAACGGGCTATATAAATATGTAATGGGGCTACCTCCGTTCCTTCCGGTATCTCGCAAAATCTACTAAATTTAATTCAATAGGGATTATCACAGTTTGGTAGCACAGGGTTTGATTTAAAATCTGACGTGTGCGGAGCCGATTTTGAGAGAATTTTCACGGTTGAAAGATACGAGTCTGTTGTATGTGGTAACGTCACCTGACTGTCGGAGCTGTAAATTAAAACCTGTTCTCAGCTTCCACTTATTTACCGATAGTACACAGTAACTTCAGACCTACAAAATCCGATTATGACGAGGTTTTCTACGAAAAGCACTTCCATACATTTAAACCTATATTTCCATAGGATATTATGTTCAACAATAATTAACATTTATGAATAAACGAAGTTTTTCTCGGTGTTTTACATTAACATATTATACTTGAGAAAATGAAAATGAGTTAAAATATCGCTTAACTACAATATTCTCTTTGGTCGCGAGTTCAAATCCCGTGGTTAGAAGCAATTTTTAGGAATTGTATTTGATTATATGAGCTACGCCGGAAAGTTCCGTGATTCAACGTTAAACTGTAGTCCCCTTAGGAAAGGAATTGGCCTTCCTGCTTCTGACACAATAGCTTGTTATGCCTGTTTTGGGAATTCGACCAACCCTCGGGTTGTGGACTAAGCTAGATACTTAGTTTTTTAAATGAAAACTTTTTTAGGCGCGTTGGGCGATTTTTGGATGGGTAAAATCTTTTGAGTTCGCGTCACTGACATGCTGATATTATTAGCATATTAATAGCATACCTATGTGTGGCTCAATGATTAAGCTGTCTGACTGGTTAACAATAGGTCCATGTTTCAGATCCCTGTCTCGGCGGGGATTTTCACAAGCCTTTAACCCAACCTTCACCTCTGGCACAGCTTGCTGTATAACGTGACGTACCTCAGAACGCTTCCGTGTCTCGGATTCCACGTTAAACCGTAGGTCCCCTGTACCATGTAGCACTACCGGGTTGGGTTAACGCGCCTAAGACATGGGCGGAATGTGCAGCCAGTAGAAAACCTGTCATTAGGTCATTAAGACCAGTCGAAATTATTATTAATTAGTATATTTGTAGCTGTAAGTATAACGTGCTACGCGTATGATATCAATTTTTTTTTCAAATCTGCTTAACGTCTCTCTAAAGGCCCGTTCCCACGATCCCTTGTAAACGAAGGCGAGACGGGACAGGACGAGACGAATACTGAACCACACGTCATGGGAACAGGGCCGCCTCTGCTATCGTAGACGAGACGCAGTTACCCTCTCTAAGTCGGTAAACATCGCAGGCGTGTGTAGTGGTGCGCTGTTGCCATCGGTTTGCAGCAGCGGTGCGCACCCTTTCTGTTGCTGTAAAGTGCTCTGTGCCAAACGACACTAGGTAACGTGGTGCGGAGGTGGCGGCGAGGTAAGCTAGGACTAACCTGCGGCCCGCGGTCGTCCCTACACTTCGGCTAATGAGGTCCCGTCTCGTCTCACCTTCATTACAAGGGATCGTGGGAACGCGCCTTAACAGTGAGGTAATTAGAGACGGGAAAGGATGGGGGGCAGGGAATGGGAAGGAATCCGGCCATGGCCTTTTGAAGGAAGCATCCCGGCATTTGCTGGAGTGATTTGGCAAACCATGGAAAACCTAAATCTGGATGCCGGGACGGGGATTCGAACCGCCGTCCTCCCGAATGCGAGGCCAGAACGCTAGCCGTTACACCACCACGCTCGGTGTGATATTCATAGTTTTAAGTCCCAATCGACTGCCAAATGTTTCTTATTTTTTTCTTTAATTTACTAATGTCATGACATGCTGGGAAAACGTAAGAATATTCTATTTATTTTCAGCTCCACAACAATCTTACAGAATTGTGTGCTTACTTGAAATTTATCGGAAACTAAGTACATATGCCATTAAAAAATTTTAAGGTGAAGAATAGGCTTATATTTCCTGCTCCGCAATTATTAGCCTAGCAAGTGGATCAATTTTCACACTAGTGAACTTAACCCATTAGTTAATCTGCATATACATCCATACTCACAAACATGGTGGGTGGCAGAGGGTGCTAAGCACCAATCCTAAACCCGCGCATTCCGATCCCGAATAGTGCGAGGAAAGAAGTAATGCATAAATGCTTCAGTACGGCATCTTATTTCTCTAATCTTATCCCTCCGGTCATTGCGACCTAAATAGGTTGGTGGAAGAAGTATTTTATTGCACTCGAAATTTATTTTTTTTCGCATATTCTCCAATAAATTCGTACGCAAGCTACGTCGTCTGTCTTCCAAACTATCCGAGCCCAATCTATGTATCAATTCTGTGACGCTATCACAAGGGCTGTAACAACAAGTTATGAATCGAGCGGCTCTCTGCACCCTCTCCACGAGTCAATCAGAACCTTGTGATACGGATCCCAAACTCTACAACAGTAATCCAGATGCGGATGCACTAGTATTTTATACCATATCTCCTTTGTATGAGCATTACAATTCCTCAAAATACGACCTATGGATCGTAATTTAGAATTTGCCATGCCTACGACGGAAGTTATGTGCATGTCCCATTTCATGTTGCTTTGTACTATCACCCCCAGATACTTCACGGAATCAACCGTGTCAACAGCTGAAGTGTTTATTTTGTACTCGTGAACAAACTGTTTCTTCTTGTTACTTATCCGCATTACCTTGCACTTTTTGCAATTAAGTGTAAGCTGTCATTTACGGCACCAATCGAAAATAGCATCCAAGCAATCGTCGGAGCACCTTATTTCCCTATAGATAACCGCATCGTCGGCAAACAATCGCAACCAGCATTTGACGTTGTCACCTAGATCGTTTATAATGTCATAACGTCCTTGCTTTGATGTCTGAAATGCGATTTACGTAAGAAACAAAAAGTAAACGTGGCAGTACCGTCTATGAAGTATCAGACTCTTTGGTGTTAGCTAATTGCGAATTAAAATGACTATTCCCGTAGTAAGTATTCGTTTTACATGAAAAAAGAAAACCTATTCTGTGTAACTATGCAGATTATATTCTCAACTTGATGCCAAATTTCATTTAAATCTCTTGAGCAATTTAGGCGTTACTGATGTAAATAATCCAGCTATTTATACAACCAAACTTTCTCATTTATAATGTTATTAAGATTATGACTGGTTCGATAGCAGGTGATATTGTGTCTTTTGAACCGGGACGGTTTAATTTTCTTCTGTCGATGAAGACGCAGACATCGACTACTTTCCCGTTCCGGTTTTTTCCCCGTCCCCTCCCAGACATTGCTCATACTTTTCTCTTTCGTCATCTCCGCTCAATCTCCCTTAATATAAATGTGTGTGGGGGTGGGATGACAGATATTATTAGATGCCGCAACAGGGCCGCAAAATTTGATTTAGTTCCTCCCCTCCTCTCAAGGATGATGAACGTTTGATTATGCGATCGATGCCGCTGCTTGCGGTTGGCCCACGCTCAATTTCTCTTATTAAATCCATTTGTAACGCCGTCACAACGACCAGATAGCGCTATCTCTCAAACACTCTCTTATTTAAACACTATTCCCAGAAACCGGTGCTCCGGATTCTGTGTCAGATACCATAGAATGTAACTGTTATAACAAGAATGTAGCGGGTATATCGTTTCAGGCCATTGCTGGAGGTTAGAAAATTGAATCCTTATGTAGCAATCCGTGTTTAAGGCAGTGGTTTGAACCCTGGCAGAACTATCCCAATTATCGGTTCCTATAAAGCATGGATTTGAACCCCGATGTAGACTATGGACAGTACGCTATGGAATAATCGCAGAATTTTCCTGGGCCTCAGTCAACGACATGGTGATTTTAACGTTCTATAATTCAAGAATACGAATTAGTACATAATTTAACTTACGAAAACGTTGGTTCAAATTAGCCAAAACAATATAGAGAGCAAATCGATTATATTTTTTACTTGAAAATCCAAAGCCAACAACTTCTGCTAATAGAATCGGTTGCAGAAACTGCAGTTTAGAGTGGAATAATTAACCATACTGCGTCCCTTAAGAGCAAAGCCCATAAAAATTCCTGGTCGAACCGTATTTCGAACCATGGACCCTCAAATTTGCAGGTTAGCACCTCTTCACTGAGCTACCATACTGCTAATAGTTTTAGTAGAGTGACGTAAAATCAAACTAAACCTCAATTATCGATTTTCTCATAATAATTGCTTTGCTACCTTTTATAGTAATCTGCTATCTCAGAATATTGTAATAGTAATGAAGGAATTACTGTTCATGTTAAAAATATAGCCCAAATTATTTTAGCCTTTTATTTTCGTTCAAATAAAGTTCTTCTTCACATCAACTACATCGTAGATTTGCTACAAAGTGGTTAAGCTTTTTGGTGTGATTAAGCGAGAAACCTAAAATTTCGAATTTTTTTTTTTATCTTGGAAACTTAATTGCTTTAAGGGACAGAAACTACCGTAAGTTAATATGCAATATGGAATTCCTATGTTTCAATATTTCATCAAGATGGGTTCAACTATTTCTGTGAGATTAAAGCTCAAACATAAGAAATTACAGATTTAGAATATCAGTTAGAATTTGGATAAAATGATGAATTACGCCTCGAATTCTAGACATGATTCAAAGGATTCTTGTTGGTATTCCGTTAAGTTTTATTTAGGCTTTTAAAAATGTTCCAGGTTGTAAGTAAAAGAAACTGCTGTGTAGAAGAGATTTTAATTTCATTCTCTGGGGTCAGGTGAAGCAGACATACCATAGATTTTGAATCATCTCACATGTCCGTTGTAGTACTTGATTTATGATTATCTAAAGTTAGCGGACAGCTTCTACCCAAACGTCCTCACATTTAGGAGACGTAAATGAAAAAAAAAAAAAACACATACACACAATTTTGTGAAGTGTCACTTACCTAAGACAATATGAATATAGTTTATAAAAATTTAAATTGACTAAACACTATTGCAAAGTAACTAAATAAGCAGGTAGTTAAAAGCAATATTAATTGAAAGATTCTGTTGTTTATCTACAATGTATTGTGATCTTTGGCGCCTATCTGTTAACTTTACGAAAGGTGTGCTCATCTTTGATGGTATGTGATCTTTGGTGTCTATCTGTTTGGGTTACTAACTGATTAAAATTTATTGCTCCGTCCGTCACTCACTTAGTCAATTAGAATACTAGATAACGCGGTTATAGGTTATACCCCAAGCTTTCAGACTGTGGAACCCGCATCGAAAACGGTCTCGTAGCATTTGCGTGATATGTTAACGAAACAAACCCACGGAAATGGCAGCTTAAAAAATTATACGGAGTGGAATAGTGGTTTCTGTAGGTAAAACTAACTGATACAAACTAACTCTTCCCTGTACGTTTATACGCCTACATTTAGCAATAAAAAACAGAATAGAATGATTAAAAACGGCCAATTATTTAACCCCCGCTCCCCGTTTTGGCCCAACAGTGCTCACATAACGGCTTATGCGGAGGATCAGTTGATTAAATTAGCAGACACAAACTCGTGCTTGAGAACACAAGCAGCCCCATGCTGCCGGCAGAAATCCCCTAAATTAATTTCTCTCGTCCCTTTGTTTACATTCCCCCTCTCTCCCTCCTAACCGCTATATTCAGTTTTGAATACAGTCGTAGTAGCTGTCCACTTAGTTCTCACCCCGGCCGAGTGACAGCGCTGCAAGCAGTTGAGTGAGCGACATAGTTCGCGCAATCGGCAACAGAGCGCGCGCGGTGTCTCACCGTAGCTCTCGCAACGCGCCCCGCCCATAAATCTTGATGGCGCGCCGCGGGAGGAGGGGAGGCGGCCATGTTGACAACACATAAACAAGCCATAAATCGCGCAGCGGTGTCGTCGGGTCACACAATTACCGGCCCGAGCCTTATGCCCTGATTTAGTGGCCTCTATGGCCAAGGTCGCCGACCCAGGCGTTTTAACGACGGCTTCCCCCAGCGTATTAATTGACAGTTGTAAACACGCAGTAAACGGCGTCCATGTTTAAACGATCTGTGACGCCTACCAATTGTCTCTTTATACCTTGCACACATAAAACGTTATAAGCCATAAACTTTCTCTATATACTAGCAAATAGGAGGTAGGAAAATCAAAATACTTACGAATCTTTACTTTTTAATGGTAAGTACCTACAGTTGGTATTCCCCAGGAATCACCCATTGGTAAAACCTATCTTTGGAAATGTCTTCTGGAACAACTAATCAAAATGTAATGTAGTATAGCTTTGTATTTGCTAGGGTCTACGTTATTGCTAAAAAATTGTATAAAGGAATCCTTTTTGTTTGTGTAGAGCCTTATGCCTCGTTGAAATCGAATATGGAGGGATCTAAGTATGGCCTTTTGAAGAAACCATCCTGGCATGGAATTGGAGTGATTTCTGGATATCATGGAAAACCAAGATCTGGATGGTCGGACTGGGATTCTAACACCTCATTCTGTCAAAAAGGAAGTCCCTAAATGCTTCAGTTACATCTGCTCTGACTATATTCACACGTCGTCAAAAGCCGAAGGAAAGATTATTAAAGGACAATAAGCCAATAACATTTACGCAAAAGTTTGCCTTTTCAATAAAGAAACGGTTTGGATGGTTAGTGGGGTTTGTTATTGTTGTAAGATACGGTGGCTTCAAACAGGGACAGTTTTTTTTAGAGCGTTCTAAAAATTACCAATCAACTATTCTGGAGTTTACGGTTAACGCAAAAAGCCAAAATTTATTTCTGTTGGTAATTTTTTTAAAAATCATGTGCATCGTGCTATGGCGCATATCTTGTATAGGGTAATCAATATTTAGTAAAAGTAATAAAAAATCCATATTTATTGTATGTCTCACTATAATTATTCTCAAATTAATTGCTGGTGGGTTGGATACGAAATTTCTGATGTTGGTTTTTTGTAAAACGTATGTAGAAAGTGCATATTGATCTCTTTGTTTTAAAGTATACGTGTGTAATGTTTCTCTGCGATCGGATAAGAATTGTTGGTTGTGTAACGCCACATTAACTTTAAAACAATTTCATGTTCGAATTGTCGAAGCTTATTAGCAAATAATACGGTGTGGCCGTTATGACCTGATGACAGGGTTTCTATTGGTTGCACATTACGCACCTGTCTTAACCGCCTTAAACCTAATCCGGTAGTGCCGCCGGGTACAGGGGACCTATAGTTTAATGTGGAATCAGAACCATAAAAGCGTTCTGGCGTACATCACATTATACAGCAAGCTGTGCCAGAGGGGAAGGTCGGATTAAGGGTCTATGAGATTCCTCGCTGAGACAGGGATTCGAACCGGGGACCTTTCTATCCCAGTCAGATACTTAAACCACTGAGTCACCAGACCAGTCTCGGAATTTATTGGCCTACCGGAACCGATACAACGCCAATAAACGGTAAATTTTATGAACTTTCAGAATATCGCAATCTACTGTGTGCCGATTTATCTATCGTTTTTGACACATTGCAACATGAATAGTTGTACGTGTCAACTTTCCTTAAGTGGGCTTTTGGGGGAGACGGGGTGAGTTTTCTAAACCAGATACGGACAGTCTTTTTTTTTTCTTCTTATTTTAAAGTATTCGTGTGAAAAGTTTCATTGGGTTTAGATAGAAACTATGCATTTGTGTAGAGAACATACAACACACACATAAATATATATGAGAAAAGTGGTTGGTGACGACAAACAAATCATTTATTACTGATTTTTAAAAAAATGTAAAATTATTTTTGTTGATTGAATTTAATACACAGTATGGGTACAGAACACTTCGGAGCATCAACATCGCTGCCACATCGCCGATTTTTAAGTTATTTGAACAATTAAAGAGTTAATGCAACTCTGAAGAAACATGGAGGTTTCTTATAAAATTAATAACTTGATTTTCTAGAAAAACGCTTAGCTCTACGTATCACTTCACCTTCGGTTAATTGCTGGCTGTCATTGGTATATGCGGTCTACAGCAATAAATTGTTTGAAATACTGAACATGAACGAAACGTATATTAGACTAAATCGTTATCTTCTCGATTTAAACCAAAGGAGATAGCTGCTCTGTTGAGGGTCTTAAACATAAGCAAAGGTTTTTTTTTTTATGCCCGGACGGGGATTCGAACCCACCTCTCCTAAATGCGAGGAGGCCAGAGTGGTTAATTCACCCACCACGCTTGGTGCGAAAATGTTAGACAAGATAGCAGGTCACAGAAATTAAATCATCAAAATGTTGACAGATATGTATAGACAACGACTTACTAGAAAAATTCTTATAATTTACATAATTTACGAAACACAAATTATGAATACAGCGCAGCGGACTAAATCGTCACTTATTCGATTAAAACCAATGCAGATACCTACACTGAATATAAACAAAAGTTAATTGGAAATTTCTATTTTAAACCTCAGGAAAGATTGTAGACTAGGGCTGATTGAAAAATAACGTCGCAGCTATATTCACAGCATCACAGTGACAAAATATAACTGTGACAGTATCTGGACGTGACTGAGTAACGTTCACGTGATAACATTTAAGGCTCAAACTGCTGTCTGCGGAGAGTCACGGTTTCAACGGAAAGTAGCAGTTTCAATCATCCAATCAGGTTTTCTACATTAATGTAACCCATGCAATACTTGTCACATACATTCATCTATTATAGAATTCATCTATCTGGCTCTGTTTTCTGTACTCATTTCTCTGTATATCTCCTCCAGTTTTGAGTACCTCAGAATGCAAGCAGTTAAAATGACAATGTCTCACATCACTTTTATTGAACACCTCCCCATTTGTGTTTCTTAAAATGTCAGCGATTGAAATTTCACAAGTTAAATGAAAAAGCCATATCACACCAAAAACTGCAACATTTAAACCACAAGGGGATGGATTAATTAGATTCCTGGACAAACAATATTCATACAGAAACTTTTTGGATAAAATAATACAATTTTATAAATAATACAATATGTTTTTTTTTTTTTTTTTTTTTTTTTTTTTTTCTTGAGAAATGGAATTCATGTAGCAATATATAATTATATTAAAAACTTAGTCCTGACCTGAAGGTTGGTTGGATCATCCCGAAGGAGGCGTACTAGGCCACTGTGTCAGAAATGAACGGCCTGTTCATTTTCTCTGGGACCCACATATTAAAATGGAATCTCAACCATAATTATCTTTGTCTATAAATTCTGAACTGAAAGCAAGTATTTCTTGCAGTATCGTATACCTTAATATTGCCCATTCTATCATGGCATTGGTAGTTGTGTTTATTTGTAGACAGAATTGGAGAAAACTAGAAGTCAGTTTAGACAATAATATTAAGGGAAAACCTTCTTCTGTGTTTCTATTTGTGACTTGTAGCAATATCACTTATGTGGAGATAGTTTAGAAGTATGACTAAGTGCTGTATATTACACCTAAAAACTAAATACACCTTGGAAATATCACTGAACTCCTGTTTTAACTTAATTGGAAGATTAATCAGACATTGAAAATTTAGCAACATCTCTTCTTATTTTGATCAGGATGTTATTTAATATCTCAATTCGTATTTCACTGCTCTAACAAAGGAGAGTATTTAAAACATCAGTATTGTCTAACATTTTCTGAAATGATGTATACAAATTTGCATAACCTATATACACTTAATGTAATACATATCTTCAGTTTGAGCCTAACCTTGATAATAGTAATGAAAATAAAAATGTTTAGTAACTGCTTACATATACTGTTTCCTGTAAACTGAACTGGTAACACAGTTTTCAGTTTAGGAACTACAGAATAATTTTCACTGAATATTAGATGTGGCAAGGACTGATCAGACAATATCTATCAGTTGTTTTTATCTAATGCTTTTTAAATGTCTTTTAGACAAATAATTGTTGGTAGTTAAGACTGGATGTAACATGAAATTAATTAAAAAAAAATCTTGCTCATTTTGAAGACTTGTAATTTGGAGTTTGACATTATGATAAACTTCTGAAGACAAATTTTTAGCAATGTGATAATTTTTAAAGTATAAAACTCGTTTACAATGATTGCTTACAGAAAGACATTTGCTTTTAAGACTACTGTACCCATTCATTTTCCTTGAGAGACTTCAAAACCCCGTAAAAATATTAAGTAGTACAGCAAATACCAAAGGACAGTGAAATTATGATTCATCTGAAGGTGATGTATTTGTAATCAAAAAAATTCGTAATTTTCAGTGTAGAAATTACATTTAAAAAAAGTATTTTTAGAGTAATTGTTTGGGAACCACTATAATTGAATTTTGAGATAAAAAAAATTATAACTGCTCTTGCTGTCAGACACTTTACATTACAGCTGTAAACTCACAAAAATTAGAAAAAGTTATTATGTATAACTTTTCTAATCAATTAAAACACTTGAACATTTACGATAAAAATATAGGCTTTTTCAAGGTAACTATAATTTCTCTCCAGTACAGAAACATTATTCGAATTGCACAAATTAAACAGATTCCCAATTAACATTAAGTTATTTTGTTTCTATTAATGAAAGAAAAATAAAAACATGTACCGATGCAGGAAGTATTAACTATTTATTGATTAACGCAAATTAGGATGCTCACACTCAGACGTCTGAACGAACTCTAAACTCTAAACGTTTCGTTGTTTTGTTTCACTGTGACCACTGTTGCCACCTGGAAGCAGGTACCAGCACTATTCTACACGTGACCGAGTTACAGCTAGCCTTAAACGTGAATGTTCGTTGTTACATTTCACCGTTCCAGTGATTTCGTACAAGTTGCCATCTGCTGCAAGTTGTTAGCACTGTTGTTTCGACGTGACCGAGTCACAGTTAAAAATCACTGTGACTTTCAAGTAGGGCTGTTGATAAAATATCGATATATCGATATTTTTTAAAAAATATCGATATTTATGAGTGATATTTTTTAGGACGATATATCGATATATCGATATTGAAATCTGGATATCGGAGTCCGATATTTTTAAAAATAAGTGGTTATTTTCCGTTTTTCGTAGAATATTCCAAGTTATTATTGGAGGGAAAACGATTACCTGTGTTGCACATGCAATACATTTTCATAGATAGAATTTTAAGAAACAATGAACGATACGAGCACATGGAGAAGCAGGGCCGCCGTAAGGGGCGTGCAGGCAGCATATTATTAGCGGGCGACCTTTTTTTTTTAGCTCAACAGCTGCTTCGGGCGGTCGGCGGCGACACTGGGGATGGCAACAATGGGGGCGGCAATCTCACAGTTTTTTGACCCGTTTCGGAAATTTCCTAGATCCACCACTGGCTGTAGTTGGACAGGGGGCGGCATAATCGCTATTGCACGCGGGCGCTCAAACAGCTAGCGGCGGGCCTGTGGAGAAGTAAAAAACAAGGTAAAATAACTCATTCAATATTCATTAGAATTCTTGTCTGGACATTTTGAAAAGTTTTTAAAATTTGTCTTCAATCAATGCAAAAGTATTAGCATTAAGAAACTAATCGTAATGTACCAGGTATGGGTAGGGTTGCCAGATAGCCGGAAAATCCGGGAATGTCCCGGAATTTTGTGTCTGATCTCGTGTTCAGGAATTATGCGTTACTGTCCCGGAATTTCCGTATACTAGTTTTTTTCTCAAACTCAGTTCACCACGGTGGTCATGAGGCCAAGCCAAGTATCCCATGCTTGCAGCGGGAGGATGGAATGTCCCTTAAATCAGAGGAATTGAAACTGACAGGAAAATACTCTTTGAATTTTCTGGGACTTTGAAAATTCTAGATGCAGTTAACATTAACTCCTTTATACAGAGTTCACATGTCTGAAACGTGTTTTTCAGGTCCTTCCAAAAGACTTTCCAAACGATAAAATCTGGGCCAATTTCTTTAGAACAAGCGTTTTTAATGATTTTGAATATTTTAAAAAAATAGTTGGTTTTGTTTTGTCAATTCCAACAAGCAATGACTTTTACGAGACAAGTTTTAGCCGTTGAATAATTTATGAAATAAGAGCGAAACAGAACGTTCATGGATTCGATCAAGCTGAACTGCAAACTCAATCAATTTTGAAGACTCTTGCTGAGAAATTTTATCAGTTTTGCAAAGCAGTGACGGAGAAATATTTATGAAAATGGCAAAATCTAGTATAAATTTTTAAAAGTAGATGATTAAGATCTATTTGATTGATGTTGATTTTGATTTAGCAAAAGATAGATGCTAATTTTTTATTTGTTGATAAAACCTGATGTTGATTTTCTGCCTAATTTTAATTAATGAGCCTAACAGAAGTGTTCAGTTTTGGTTTAATATTTTTGAGATTTTGATTATAATACCCGATGTTGATTTTGTACCAAAGTAAAAAATTCCTAACGAGGTGGTCAATTTTTGTTTTAAGTTTAGTATTTTTCCTTTTGATTCATAATACCTGATGTTGACTTTCTACCATAGTTTAATTAATAAAGTTAAAAGAGGTGCTATATATACGTTAGACATATTTACCTAAAATAGAATTTTTTATTAATTTGCATTTTTGTTCACTCTTTAAACATACCGCTAAAATACTTTTTAGACCCAGAAATGTCCCGGAAATTATAAGCCTGTATCTGGCACTCCACAGTTAAATATTTCGCGCGAATTGGATACGCTTCTTGTTCCATACCAACAGAAGAATTGAGCTCCAAAATTATGTTACAGCCAGTTTTGTTATATCACTTACGAATTTAT
The DNA here is from genome assembly GCA_031002005.1 of Vandiemenella viatica. NCBI lineage: Eukaryota > Metazoa > Arthropoda > Insecta > Orthoptera > Morabidae > Vandiemenella > Vandiemenella viatica. The sequence goes on from CM061918.1 coordinate 81,142,818, forward strand.
TAAGATAAGAAATTGAAAAAAAGAATCTACCACTTTTGGATTGCCTTTACAAAGCGCTATGCTAAAAACTTATTATATAGATTGGTGCCTTTAAAAAACATTAACGCCAAGGGAACTGCCTTGACAGTAGCGGCTCTAGGATTTTTCCAAGCCGGGGAAAAACTGAGATTGCCGCCTCTTCAAACATTGTTGCCAGCCAGACCCCGAGAATCGCCTCCTTGATTGTTGGCCAAACGCATTGATGTCGCCACTTTAACTGTTTGCCAAACGCATTGTTGGACACGATTTATCGCCCAGAGCAAGTACCCCGGTTTGCCCCCACCCCTCGCCCTAAATCCTGCATTCCACCTAGAATCTCAGCTTTAAAAAATTGTATTATGGTAAAGCGTTACCCATTTGCGAAGCAATATCAAAGAAGGGGAAATTTTCAATTAATGTAGGGAGTTCTCCATTCATAGTAGAAGAAACAACGGGAAAAACATGAGTTCATGCTCTTGAAAAGTATGTCCAATGAAGTTTCTGACATGAGTTTTGGTGCAAAATTTTACTTCATTCACCACCTTAGTTTGGAATTTTTTTTGGATCTGAAACTCTTTTAAATAACTATGACGTTCTCTCATCATAATTCTATGCAACATCCAGTTGTCCTAGAAAATGGTAATTTGGTACACATACTTGGTTTCATCCCCATAGTATAAGAAAAGTTCCTGTGTTTTTTCAATGCCAATCTAAAAGCTGAAACGTCTTAGAGAAAATTTGTAGGTTAATTGCTTTCTTCTTGATGAGGCTATATGCCTTGAATTTCAGTTTTGCACAAAGATCAGGAGCATAAAAAACACAATTAATTTTACTTTGTTACTACATTTAATTTGGAAGTTATTGGTAGTCCTACACCGATGGTAACAATGCAGACACGGCGAAGCTCGCACAGAACGAATCGGACTCGAGCCCGTTGTTTTACATGAGCGTGCGTTGTCGAGGAAAGTATTTTGACATGAAAATTGGATGTAAGCAGGAATATTGATAAATTCGGATACACAATCTTTGCTAAGGTGCAAACATTTGGTCCAAAAAAGTAAGAAGACTCAGAATAAGCTATCAACCTACAAAAAGAAATTAAATTCCACATAAAACAATACTTGTAAAAAAAGTGACTTGGTCATTATGCAAACTCTGATAATAGAACATCAACCTAAATAAATGCCTCTACAATGTTGTATTATTGAGCTTTTAAACTCAAAGATTTCCCTCGATGCTCTTTCTGGATTCACAAGTCTTCGAGTAAATCATAAACATTCTGCCTTTCCTTTTAGTAAAGTAGTAGTATAATGGCTAAATCACAATTTTTTAAAAAAAATATTTATCCGTGACGTCATGAAAAACTATTTTTTGTTTGTTTGAGAAAATCAAAACTTGATTCAGAAAAATATCTCACAACTCTTCATCATTAAATAGCCACAAGACTTTTTTAAAATGATTTGTTTTTGTAACATTGTTTTTATATAATGGGGTCGATATATCGATACTTTTTCTTCGATATATCGAACCCGATATAAATATTTTTTAAAATATCGATATATCGAAAATCCGATATTTTTTAAATATCAACAGCCCTACTTTCAAGTAAAATGTAGCAGTTTACCCCTTCCATATCGTAAACAAAATAACATGTCACGGATTTTACGAATTCGTTAGAAACTGAACTTCGTTTATTTATTATCAATTACCAAAAATTAAATATTGAACGTCAGCTGATTTCGATGTAAGTGAATAAATTGCTTCAAATCGTTTATCTCGTTTTTATTTATATCCTAGATTACAGCATCTCAACTACGAGAAGGAACTAACGTTTCGTTAGCCGCGGTTCTATTTGTATGTCTTTGTGATTATAATGGATTTTCGATACAGAGCTCCAGAATAACGGCCATATCACAGATTCTTAAATATAGTTTGAACTATTAAGGAGTAAATGCTTCTCCGACGAAATTTGCAATTTTCTTATAAAATTGGTTATTTCAATTTGTGAAAACATGAGACAACATAAAGGGGCTGTGTTGTTAGTATTTCCACAGATATCTTAAAGATACTCAGATGTGACATTGTACCTTATCTTGAAATATTATTTAAAATGAGTCTGGATACTTGCTGCTTACCACGGACTGGAAAATTGCGATAGTAGTACCGTACATAAAGGAGGGGTGAGAGATAGAGTCGAAATTACAGGCCGATCAGTTTGACATCAGTGGTAGGTAAATTAATGGAGTGGTTGGTATGCAACCACATCAGAAATATATGTGAGGAGCGTAAGTGGTTTTCAAGTAGGCAACATGGCTTTAGGCAAGGATATTTCATGCGAATCTCAGTTGGTGGGATATATGCAAGACATTTCAGATGAAATGGACAAGCGAGGCCAAATTGATAGTGTAGCACTACATCTTTCAAAGGCTTTTGACAGAATGAGCTATAAAATGGTAGTAAATAGGGTAAAAACTATTGGAGTGGATGAAAAAGTAATTTTCTTGGTAGAAGAATTTTTAAAGGGTAGAAAACAGAAAGTTATGGTAGGAAATAAGTATCAAAAGATGTGGAAGTAAAAATGGGAGTGTCATAGGGTAGCCTATTGGAACCATTGCCATTCGTTATTCTAATGAATAATTGTTTTGGATTGCTTACTATCAGAAATTAGATTGTTTGCAGATGATATAATGTTACATAAATGGATCAAAACGGTAGAGGACTGTAAACAGCTGCAGGGTGACCTGGACAGGATATGTATTTGAGTTGGTAAACATGGGATGAAGATGAATGCAAAGAAGTGTCAGCTTATTGGATACACAATAAAAAACCACAGGTTGATTATGATTATAAGGTGGGGAAAGAATTGCTTGCTGAAGACTTGAAATGTAGATGTCTTGTGGATGATTTGATAACGGGCTTGACTGGGCAGGACACACTGGTCAGGTGGCGGGAGATGGTTTTGCACGTGTTGGGGGGGGGGGGGGGTAATGGGGGCAGATGTACGAGGGAAGTGAAGGAGCTGGGTTGTAAAACTTTGGTCAGACCATTGCTTGAATATGGTGGTGTAGTGTTGGACCCACATTTTGAGTGTCAAATGCAGAAGTTGGAGAGGGTGCAAAAAGGGCTGCTGGATTTGTTTCTGGAAACTACCGTGGAATGCAATCGGTAACAGATATAATAAAAGAGCTGGAATGGGATTCATTGGGGGACGGCAGGAGGGTCACGGGAGTGTGCAGGTCATATACTGGTTGATGAGACATGAAGGATGTTGGTGTGGGAATTAAGAGTAGTGCATGGAAGGGAGGGATGACTAGGGCCATGGGCTGGCACTTAATTTCAGGCACAAAGGTGTAGGAAGATTTTCATTTTTGGGTGGGGGTGTCAGGGATTGGAATGAGTTGCCAAGGGGAGCGATGAAAGATTTACCAGGGGCATTGAAAGAGTTTAAGCTGAAATTTGCGGAAGACAGATGTAGGTGGGTGCAGGAAAGGGGGAAGATGGGTGTGTAGGGAAGTTGCCACCGGAGCATGCGCTCCATCGCAATTTAATTAAATATTATATTATATTACTTTAACTTCGGATAACTATTATTTGTCTTGGTTCTATATTCTGTCTGCAGGGTACGTTTGATTTTGATATAAAGACGGAAAGCTGAATAAAGTATAAGACAAAATCGTAAAAAAATTAATATCCATTTTGCGTTGAGAGGGAATTAGTTACTCCTAGCAAGCAAAATGTTGATCGCGAATTCATAAACTTTTTTAATATCGTCATTTTTGGTGATTTGTCAATGGAGAAATAATAAGCTTAAGAAAGCTCCATGCTTCTAACACTTAATGTAAACTAGTCTTGATTTTATTTTGTAGGAAATAAGTCTAGTCCGACTTTCTGATTTTTGTAAATATGTTGCAATAGTCTGTATATCTCATTATATTTTTAAAAGCCGAAATGGATTTTTTTTTATTAAAACTTCTAAATACGCTTCCCAATATTTACTATGTTAATGAAGTACTACACTGCAACACTTATAGTAATAGTAAGAATAGAAACTAATTAATACAGAAATTTATTGTTTTACGAATCTTCGGGAAAGATTATGGAAACAACCAACGACATTAAACTTTGATCTTATTATGCGGTAGGTTAGAATACCAGCTGTGTTGCATATTGATCTACTATTCAGACAGAGTAGGCTTGCTATTTAATTAATTTAATTTCCCTGCACACCCACTTATCCCCCTTTTTGTTCGCGTCTACTTTTACCCTCTACGATTTTTAGTTTAATTTATTCCACCGTTTATGGTAATTTCATTTCCCTTCATGATTTATTCCAGTGCCTGAATATCTTGCGTTTGGAAGAAGATTTTTCCACTCCCTATGACTGAAATCAAGCGCCAGCTTGTGATCTACCACTCTTATTCTATCTTTGCACATCTTATCACCAATACATATTTAATCTTGTAGAGACTTTTTTGGAATGAATGAAAATTTACTTAATATAACAACCAGCTGGTTCTGCGATCAAGTGCAGCTTGTCCATTATCCAGAAAAAAATTACGAAATTACGGGCATGATGTGAAGTAATTCTGAAAACAACTCTAGTTCTCGTGAAACATAATTTCGCCTCGATTGCTACAGTAATTCGTTGTAGACGATCCTGAAATTTTATGCACAGAAAAAGTTACATGAATTAAGTGAACTAATGCCACTTGCTGCCCGAGGATTTTTTACGTAAAATAATAAGTAAGTTTCAACGATGTAAAGTTCTCAGAAATATATTTTAATATCTTTTGTTGAAATGTAGTTTTTGGTCTTGTGTAGATTTTACCCAATCACTTCTGCCTTATAGAATATATGAATTTCGGGACACAATCATTTCTAAGTAATTTCAACGCAATGCATTTCTCAGACATCTCAAGTTTTTTTTTTATTTTTGGCTTTGTGTTGATAACCAATTACGAAATAGTCAGCAGTTAATTAACATCATGAGTAGAAGGTGTCCGGAGATTTGATGGAAACATCATAGCAATTAACCAACATAACGCAGTTCATATCCAGATTCAACGAACGAAGAATGAACTTTCAGCGGTGAAAACCATTAAAGGTAAGATTTTTGTAAATATTCACTTCTTGCCGTTTTTATGTTTACAAGAAATAGAATGAGGAAAACTTCTTAACAAATCTGAAAGCACTAAGTGTATTTTTCTCTCATTTCTTAAAGTATATTACAAAACGAAAACAACTACACTTAAAAAAATTAATGAATGGATTTGTTTGCTGATTTTTTTTTTTTTTTTATAAATTTAGTTTTGACTTTGTTTCTAACTAGAATTTAGAGTATTATATCATTAGAAAATGATTGTTTTTTTTTTTGTTAAAAAGGTTATTAATAGATCATTTCCTATTTTAGTTTTCGGTTTCTATCTCCTACGCGTTTGTTATTTAACTCAACAACCTCTTTAACTATTTCAGCAAACAGACTCGCTGTACAATCTATTCGTAGATATCAACGGAGTGCAGTATAATCTTTTTTTCAGAAAATCTGCAAGAGAAAAACAAATTTACCATCACAATTACATCATCTTCCTTGTTACAGATTCCATCATTGAATATAAGTTTCCTTAAATTTACTTGTGTCACATTTTATGCAGTTATTTAACAGTTTTAATGAAAGACTATATCGTTTGTAAGACTGCTCAGCCTTTTTATCAGAAATGAAACTTACAATGCTTCTCTTAGCAGGAGTTTGTACCTATCTGCTCTCGGCACAGTATTTATTTAACCTGTTCCTATTCCGTTCTGATCTCACTATCTCTAAATTCCTTATCTAAGCTCTATTAGCTGCTTCATTTATTGAAAGCTTGGTTTTCCTCCACTATTCGTTTCTTCTACTGCTCCCGCTTATCTTAAACTGTAAACCAACTTCTCGTCTATTTTTTCTCTGAGAATAAACAAAACAGTTCTTTTCCACAAGAATGTGCAAACTTTCTATGATCAGCTTAACTCCCCCATCCAGTGGCGTAGCTAGGTCAACAAGGGCCCCGGTGCAAATTATTTATTTTTGTCCCTCCGGCCAGATGGGCGACCTTTTTTTTGCTTTGTGTTGTTGGTGGGGGCCCCCTTAGGTGAGGCTGGGGGCCCCTTAGTTGCCCCTGAGCAGTGGTTGGGGCCCCCTGGGCAGTGAGGGCCCCTAGTGAGGAGCTCCCTGTGTCTCAGGGGCCCCCCTTAGACGATGGTAGAGGTGCAGCCTCAAAGTAGCTACGCCCCTGCCCACATCAGATGTTTTGAGCAACTGTTAGTCGTTTTCTGTACAAAACCACCTAATTTGTGTACTATCCACACTAACCAAGGGAGATTATTATTTTTTAAATTGTTTTTAATATTATGCTATAACATCCAGCTTATAATTTATATTTTACTACACAATTTCTCAATACAATTATCAATTTCAACTTTTATAAAAAAAGGAACGACGAAGCTCTGCTAGGCAGACTGACGAGTGTCTAATGTAGATCTGGTCACTTAGTTCTGTGGTAGGGTACCACATCTTCCCGTTCCAGCAGTAAGCAAGAGGAGACCTAGAATCCATACATTGAATGTGTGGTAACTCCTGTGATTTGCAGTCGAGACAACGTTGGTTCGAATCCCCGTCTGGTCATCCACATTTTGGTTTTCCATGGTTTCCCCAAATCATTCTAGGCGAACGGCAGGATGGTTTCTTCAAACTGCTCTGGCCGAAATACTTCCAGTTTCATGCCCCCAGACCTTTCCCTCCTCTAACGATTTCGATGTCGACGAGGCGTAATGCCAGAAAAAAAAACGAAAAAACAGTGTCAAATTTCATTTCGCCTCAGCGGTTCATATTAAAGCGAGAAAGAAGTTGCACTTAAAAAAAGGTGGGCGTTATCTGAGTAAGGATCCGTGTCACAATCTTTTCTCGTTATTAGGTTTCGAGATGGTAGACAAGAAACGTACAGGAAGGTGTGAAATTTACATACAACACGATGAAGGATTGCAGGAAACACAGTCTTAACGTCCGCACGAGATAAAACACTGACAAATTCGAGGAAGATATTGTTGGAGACCTCGCGTGTTTGGCCACGCTTCTGTTTTAATAACCGCCAGATTTCTCTCACGAACAACGATCGTTATCAACTGCGGCGGAACGCGAAAATTACGTCAGAGGTACTCCTTAGTTACGAGAAAGGGTAGAAGTTTATCGAGAGGCTGGTCGATCTACAAACCAAATTCGATTCCGAGCGAGTGTATTCGACTCAGGGGAGGGGTAACAGCGACGTAATAATACGCTGCACGCAACTCGACTGAAATCAAGTTTCCGAGCCGCGTCGAAAAACGCGTTTCCCATTTGTGGCTACGATTAACATGCGCAGGGGTTCACTATAATATACCGCCCATTAGCATATAATAAGGGCACAAATTACTTCTTCCTGCGCTTTCAACTCTTGACTTTTCTTTCTGGTTCGTATGTTTGGTTAAATCTTAGTTTTTTTTAGCTGATGGGGAAACATGGAGAATCCACCTTGAATAAAGTTATATCCTCAAGTTTGTTCGCCATCGTATTGTACTTTTGTAGGTACAGTACTACGGTCCATGCTGCAAATTTTCGACCTGATTACGGCTTTCTTCCATGCTGCGATTGCGAATAGTGTTCAACCATAACATAGAAAGATTCTAACAAAAGTTGTAACAATAAGCTGTCTCATAAAAGAACTCTATCACTTTCCTCCTCCTTCGCTTGTTTTTACCTTGGTGTGCGTGGAAATGCATTTGTTTTTTGTTTTACTTTTAGTAGAAAAGCATTAACGTTGGTAATGTAGTATCTTTGAAATCTTTACCAAAAATTAAATTGGAAAATTTCGTTACGTTCATTGGAATGTTAATCTTTGATTAATGTTTTCCTTGTGTACTAAAACTATATTTCTGAAAAAAGAAGAAATAAATAACCTAAGTAGTGAAAGAAAGGAAAAAAAAGAACAGAAAGGGCGGAGAGTGTATCTGTATTATAGCATGATCTTTGGTAGGTATCCCGTAAAGGAGTGTTCATCTACATGCAGTGTGATCTGTGGCGGATCTTCGTGTGCGTATGAGTGCGTTTACCTTTCTTTTGTCTTCTAGTACCAAATCGTAAATTATTGTAATGTAGTCTAGTTCCCTTACAGTAAATTAAATTTCATAATTTAGTTAGAGTTTTCGGAGTGTTAATCTTTGATATAGCGTTTTGATTAATGTTTCCTTTGTATTCTTACGTACTATATCTCAGAAATAAGAAGAAATTCATAATCAATGTTACACCCTCATGAAACAATATTAACAGAATTGTAAGTGCAAGTTGTGTATCTGCGTTGTAGTATGATCTTTGGTTGATATTTCGTAACGTAGTGTACATCTGCGATGTAGTGTGGTCTGTGGCAGTCTGCGTGTTCGTTGATGTCCTTATTAATGCGTTTGTCTTTTGTTTTTCTTTTAGTGCCATATCATAAACTATTGCAGTCTAATACCCTCGTGGTATATAAAATTCCACAATTTCGTAATGCATATTGGAGTGTTAATCTATAATGTTGCGCTTTGAATAAAGTTTTCCGCGTATTCTAACTTACTATGTTTCAGAAAACAGTATAAATAAATAATGAAAGTTACATAGTGAAAAAAATCAATATTAACATAATCGAAACAATGAAGAGCTTATCTGTGTGATAGCCTGATATTTGGTGCGTAGCTCCTAGAGGACCGTTCATCTGAGATTCTGTATGATTTGTGTGTCTTATTTTTTGTCGATACAAAGGAGTTGTTATTTCTTGTCCCATTGCTTGAAACTATTTCATCTTGGGTAGAGGCAGTTTCGGAACACTTTAAGATTTGATACGGCACTTCTGTGTATAATATTTTACCATTTGTACCTTCAGAAATTTAATAAAAAATGATACCGACTCTACTAGTGTACATTGGTTTTTCAAGTCTACACTATTTTTGTTAATGTATGTATATTAGGGTGTCCCTTATTTTTCAAAGTCAAAATTTTTTAACACACATATAAATTTTTATGCCATTCAGATATCTGTAACCCCGTGCCGACATGCACCGACTCATCTTCATGTAAGTTACGCAAGAGTAGTGGCGTGCGCTAAAGGTAATTGTTACTGTCATTACAGTTACTGAATACGTATCACGTGTTGTTTCGTTCTAATAGACGGATTTATGATTACGAAGTGCTAGAAAGATCATATTTTAATTAGGAGAGACAAACTGCCAAATTGCAAGAGTTCTATAAGTTTTTTTAAATATTGACTATAACTGAAAGCCCTGTACAAGAGTGAATTATATTCTGGAAAATATTATGAAGACAGTTGAAAAATAATGCAAGCAAATCTCTGGTTGTTTGTCAGCAAAGGGAAGAGGATTTCAAACGTTAACTGGATATTGTTTCTGGTATTGCACACACTTAAGCCCTCGAAAAGATGTGAACAAAGAAGGGTAAAATCTTCTTACCAGGTTGCTTGGTGTGTGTGTAAAACTAGCTGGAAAAGGAGAAAGGCTAAAACAAATGAAAATAAATTAACAGGAAAATACTTAAATATATGTGTTACAGGGGGAAGTCAAGCTCTTCAGCGTCCTATGATTTGTTCCTGCTATCTGAAGAACACAACAACACATCTTTCAGTTTTGGAGAACATCGGTAAGAGCATTTAGCAAACCCACTCGAAATAATTCAATCAGGAACTGCTGCAAAGTGCATAAGAAAAAAATATCATTACTCCCTTGCCTTGGATAGATGCCAGTTAAGTGCAAGAGATTCAGTTTACGTTCTACAAGCTATCGTGGAGGCACTAGGACTTGGTATTGACGTTTTTTTTTTTTTTTTTAAATAAGTCTTTCATTCAACGAATGAGGACACAAGCGAACAAGCGAGGAAGGAATGAGAAGAAGCTATAATAACAGATTTGAAAATGACATGTCCTAACTCGTGACCATTCAGTGGGATAGCAAGTTGTTGCATGGTCTGGGCGTATAAGAAGCTCCAAAGAAAAACGACTGCCAATCTATCTCATATTACATTTCGTAATAGGGAACAACTTCTTGTGATAAAGACCAAGGTGAAGTTGTTCTGAATGCTCTAAATAAGTGTTAGAGTGCGGATAATGAGCTGCGACACAATAACATTTAACATAAGTCATCTCAATGGTGCCTGGACACTTCTGGAGCAAATGTTAGAAAGAAAGATGTTACTTTTTGGATGAAGGCATCAGATTAATATAAGCACTCTGAAGCATTCCGCATTTCGAATGCTTCATTTTGCAAGCAAATATTCCTGCAAAGGTGCTTCGTGTCGGACAGCACTGGGCCGTAACGGTACCTCAGGTAGCGCGGCTCGGAATGTTTACCGAATGGGATTTAAAGAGACAGGTGTCGCGGCGGAAATTTTCCATTAGGCGAGAGAGAGGAACATGTTCCGTGAAAAGATGGACAAAAGTAGTGCCGAAGAGGGTGTGTGTGTGTGTGTGAGCCAATCACAGCCCCCGTGTGGTTTCACGCGGACTAATACGATTTCTCTGCTTTCCATACAACGCGGGAGGCGAGACTTTTGCTCCGAGACACCGTCGCGTCGGGTGCTTGTGTGAAGGAGGGAGCTTCTGTGCGGGTTGACGTAGGTTCGACACCCGCGGCGACTAAGACAGCCTTCTATAGCGACGGGCTGACTACTAGAGTGCGGCGTATGCAAATTTGTGCCGCTCTTCTTTGTGTGTTGCCGAGAGTGCATCAGTGTATCAGTGCGACCTCACACACACACGTGAGTTACTAAGTAACGTGCCTGGTGGTAACTACCATCCGGTAACTCGTGATATGTTGTGAAGATCTCTTGTGGTGGTCTCCTTCAAGCCTCCTTCGTCACCAAGGAATACATCCACGGTAATATTTTCAAGTACCTGCTACCGCAAATCTTTGTATGAAACTGTCGAGACCCCAAAACTGTGTTACAAAGCCCAGTAACGGCCTTCATCGAGATAAAGAGGTTATCACTCTCTGAACTGAGCTAAATTATCATTGTAAATGGTCTGCTATCCCTCTGTTTCGTGTCCAACTTGAATTTAATTTCATTTTTTGTTGTTTTGCTTTGGTTCCAATTTCATTATCATTACAATTTTGTGCATAAAGTAATTTTTCTTTGCACATAATAAATATAATGTAATTAATGGTAGATTACCGTTTTCATTATTTGAAATCTCCCATTTCCAATGCTTAATGGATAATTAGCTACTTGCATTGTTATTATTAAAATAATTATTGCAGGGAGAATATTTATTAATTTCATGTGGAAGTAATTCCTGGCGCCCAGCTCTTATCACGAATGCAAGTTTTTAGCGGACATTTACAGCTCTCACCAATAAATGGTGCAAGGTGTAGTGTGATTAATATATGTACAGGGTACACTACACACTCTGAAAAAAACATTTCAATGACACACAAACTGAGTAGTTGTTACATTTCTATTTAACTGAATTAAAACAAAATATTTCGCGAGAGACGACTACAGAGAACTAATTGAGCTATGAGTTATATTTTTGGATGGAGATAGTGGCAAAGAACTAAAAATAAGGCATCCTTGTGCAGTGTATTGGGAAAAGCCATTTATTCAATCAAGATAGGTTTTCTAATTTTTCGACATAAATTGAGCAAGAAACGCAAAATGATACGTAATTTAGAAAGGGAGAGTACATCTGACTGTATCGAAAGGTACTGTACTGTACTTTGATGGCAGAAATATCCTGCTCTATTTTGTATTGTATGTAAAATTAGCTGTCTTGTATGTACATTATTTTGTATTTTTAGCAACTTGGTTAATGCTTACCTTTATTTTGTTTTAGGGAAAACCATGACGAATTTGTATTCCGAAGAGCAAAACATTTCGTTTCTCGGTTGAAAATTTAAAGCAATGTTCTCCAGCAGAGCGTTTCTTTGTTGAAAGAAACTGCTGTTTTTGTACAAGCTAAAAGAAAGGTCTATTATCTGAACGACACAGCTGAAAGAGCTGTAAAATTGATTCAGGAGTTTCATGGATTAATTACAGCCGATGAAGAACGGAAACAATTTTCATGCAAAATGACTCAAAATAGTACCCGCGCCGTAAAAAATGTAAATACCCCTCATAATTTTAATACTTGGTCTTATTTAAAAAAATAAGTATTATTTTTTGTTGTCAGTACTTCATTGTTAACTCAGAATTAAACATAATTTAGTCACGTATCAAGCGATAGTCAAAGTAAGCATTTTTTGTAAACTTTTGGGCCTACTCGGCATGGGTTAACGTCACGGTAGGAGGATAAAATTTCTTATGTAAGTAAGCTACAGTGATTTAAAAAGAATTAGAGGGCATGCGTTTCAATATTCGTTTTTTTTTTTTTTTTTTTTTTTTTTTTTTTTTTTTTGCTCTTATAAGGGACACCCCGATGTAGGCCTATATGTATTATTTCTCACGTATTTTTGATTTCCGTAGTGCGGACAACACGAGATAGACACAGCATTTAGTTAAAGTCACACATGGCCTAGGCCGGAATTGAACCGGCGACCCCACTAACTCAAGGCCAACCCTTACGCTGCTAGTGTCAGCCTCATCGTCTTCCTAGACACGAGTTTAAACGTGTGGTGAGTTTTGTAGGAGGCTATATCGTAGGGATGGCGATATGAAATCGATTAATCGAAGAATCGATTTTTTAAATCGATTTATAGTACTGAATCGATATTTCACCCTTGAAAATCGAATGAGAAAAAGCAATTTCTACATGTAATACATTTGCACATGAAAGTCAAAGCTTAAACCAAGAATTTAAACACTATTTAACGCAAGCAGTTGAGCGTCTGAAGTAAGATGCTATACTTTACTGGCAAGAACAAAAAAATTCAATTTATCATCACGTTTACTGAACAGCCAAGCAGTATATCTGTATAGTGGGATCATCAGTACCTTACTGCCGGCAACATCGCAAGTGATGAGTGGAACCGCTTTGATCCTAGTAGACCGGGCAGACTATTGTTCCTTAAAATCTTAGATATTAAGCATTGGGAACTGTAAACTATATGAATTCAAAACAGGTGTAACCAACAATTTTGTGAAATAAATGTCTTATTGTATATCTGATACTTTGATTTAGTTATAAAAAACTTTAATTGATTTAAAAATGATTATTATGGTGTCCTTCTTAATTTTCATGATTGGAATTGTATTAAAAATACGAACACGAAAACAAAATTGGAAAAAGATCGATTATTAGAAAATCGATATTTTAGACCTCGATTTTTTGTGAATCGATTTTTCAGATTTCGATTCTAATCGATTCAAGAATCGATCTTTTTCGGAAAGAATCGCCATCCCTACTTTATGGTATGTCAAACAGGAGAAACTGGATTGCAGAAGACGTTCCTGTAATGATTTCTCCTGCACAAAACGCAGAGAAACAAAAACAAACGCTCGCGACTGCATAGTGAAAGGCGGTAATGCGTGGAAGGGGCGTCCAATCGGTCGATGGACGCAGGCGGTTTTGTTGCATGCCAGCAGGCAAGCAGATTCTGCCAACGCCGAAGGCGTTGGCTGTATTTGGGGAGGGGTACCTATTGCCCTTTGGCAGTATTTGCCCCTACATTTTCCTTTAGCAGTAAAATTTCATTACATTTATGATCTGGTCCATTGCTATTTGCTCTATGGGTAAGTTTCATTTCATTTTATATATATATATATATTATTTTTTATTATTATTTCTTTGTTTTAATTATTATTTTTTAATTTAATTCACGTACATAATTACCCGTTTAGTAGAGACTTGGGCATTTTATGGCGTAGTTCAATATGTTCATAGCTTCCTAGGTTGCGTATGAGTTCATTGTTGCATTTGGAGGCACTTTCGTAGAACTTTTGGGCCGCGGTAACCATCCGTGACTTGAGTTTCGGTGTTTTTGCCAGGTGGTGCAGGTCTTCCGTTGGGAAGTCAAAGGGTAGATGCAGTGCTCTTTTTAAAGCACGGTTTTGCAACACCTGCAACTTTTTCATATGTGTTGCAGCCGCATATCCCCATACAGGACTGGCATATTCGATGATAGGTCTAACAAGAGCCTTGCCCGGCCGTAATCGCGGTTTAATACCAGACCCGCAACCGACCCGCCGGCCTTGGAAACAACAACCTGTCCTGTCGGACGCTCGCCATTGGTCGATCAGATACGGAGAGAGCACTGGATGGTTCCGCTTGTTTCCTTTTTTTGCGTCTTCCAATCTCCATAACACAAAAAATCTAACAACTGCTCTCTACAATCTTCTTGTAGGATCCTCACAAACTACTTTAAACTGGTATACGTTTTCAGTATGATATGTAATAATTCTTGAGTTATTGATCCAATTTTCACGAAATTTCGTATCAATTGCTTCTGCTTGACCTATTTATGTTTTTCGACGTGTGGATAAGAGCACTTTACAATAGTGCCACATGGACTTTTAGAAAAATGAAAATTTAAAGAAGGGAAATTGATGCATTCGATATGTGATGCTATAGACGGATGTTCAAAATTAAGTGAATAGTTGAAATAAGTACAAAGTCTCGAAAGTGTAATAGAATTTGTTTAGAAATAACAGAAGGAAAGTATCTACATCATTTCCTATTCGCCGATGATCAAGTCGTAGCACAAGATGCAAACTACATTTGTCATCAGCTATCAATGTAGTAAAAAAAAATGGGGCTGGATGGAATACAAATTAAAGAGGTATATAATTTTTGCTATTTGGGTTCAAGTTTAGAAAGAGAGGGAAAATAAAACATGGAAATTAACAAAAGAACTACTAATGACCGGAAAGAAATCGAGATGCTCAATTCAATTCTATGGATCAATAATGTTATCAATAGAACAAAAAGAATTATAATCAAATTATTATTGGGAAGTATAGTCTTATACGGATCAGAAACCTGGACAATCAACCAAAAACGAACTAAGAACTTGAAAGCATTAGAAATGGATTTCTGGAGAAGATCAGCTAGAATTTCAAGGAAAGAAAAAGTGAGGAATACTGAAATAATAAGGCTATTGGAAGTGAAAGAAGACATGTATCAAGTTATAGAATGAAAAAGATTTGGAATATTATGACCATGTAAGAAGGGTGGAAGATACTAGGATACCAAAACTTGGGGTTTTTTTTTTTATTATTATTTTAATGGCATTCGGCAACGGAGGCCATACAGCCAGCTCAATGTGTATTTTTTCCAATGTATGGACGCCACAGGACGGACAGGACATTCACACAGACACACAACACTTAACATCCATGCCCGCGGCCGGATTCGAACCAGCGGCCTTCGGCACGCGGAGCTAGCACTCTAGACCCTACGCTACCGAGGCCGGCAAAACTTGGGTTGGGAAGTTAAAGGAAGGAGAAAAACAGGATGGCCCATGTTTACCTGGCTCCAAAGCGTGCAAACAGCGATGAGAAGGTTTGGTATAGAAGAGGAAGATCAAGACCGAAATATCTGGAAAAATATTTTTAGAAGATAAAGTTCTGTGTTCCGAGTTTTTGATGATGGAGTAAAACCTGTGCAATAAGGAAAATCACTTTCAATTAAATTATCCAGTCAATAGCTAACAATTTTTTAAGATTACTATGGAAATTTGTATTGAAAAAAGAATATATTGGATAATATTTTTTTTTTTGTATTAAAAAAAGAATATATTGGATATTATGTATTAGCCTAATTTTATAGTCTACTTTAAATATACCAACTGCGAGAAACAATTTCGTTTGCAATATTGAAAAAAGAATATATTGGATATTATGTATTAGCCTAATTTTATAGTCTACTTTAACTATACCAACTGCGAGAAACAAATTCTATTTCTTAGTGTGCGATTTATACAAGCGAGCGAGCCAGCTGTATTTGTCGCAGACATAAGCTACATGTCGTCCTTTGCTCCAGACCGAGAGTTGTGGGTGAACGGTAACGCTCTTGCCTCGCATTCGGGAGTACGCGGGCTCAAATCCCGTCAGAGCATCCCGGTATTGGTTTTACAAGGTTTCTCCATATCACTCCAGGCGAATGCCGGGATGCTTCCTTCAAAAGGCAACGGCTGAGTTCCTTCCCGTTCCTTGCCCTCAGTCCTTTCCCATCGCTAATGTCCTCAATGACCTCAACTAGGCGAAAGGCCCTAAAAAAAAATCTAAATCTGTAATGAAAATGTGGCTTAAATTCATTTTTTAATTATTGTAGTTCTGGAGTAATTTTATATACAAGATTTATTCTAGAATTTTTTTTCTGGAAGCTAACTATTTCTTAACTATTTTATTGCCTATTTCTACTTATAACTAATGGAGGATGAATTTATGATGCAAATTATATTCAAGGGACCTGTTTGAATGTTGAAGGGGCTTATTTACAGTTAATGGAGAATTCGAGGGCTAGGTGGTCAGTAGGGGAATTGTTTAAGATGCCGAAATGGCATTAATTCTTATGGTTTATTTCCTATGATTGTGTTTTCTGGATAGGTTGAGTTTCCGCAGCTGAAAGAGAATCTATCTGATGCATTTTTTTAGTGGTAGTCAGTGGGGCAAAGTGTAGGTCCTGCTGTATTCTCCAGTTTGGAAGACCAACAATAACACTCAGGGCTGTGTTCTCTAGTGCCTGGCAGGCGGCATACATCTATATTAATATTATAAATGCGAAAGTAACTCTGTCAGTCTGTTTGTTACGTTTCTTGGGATAAACGGCTACTCCGATCGTGGTGAAATTTGACAAGGAGATGCTATTTGATATTAGGATAGACATAAGATACTATTTTCTTTATAAATAATACATATTGTCATTGAATTATGAAAACTATCTGAACTGTGACAGACAGACACATAATATCTATTCGCCTCTGCAATGCCAATGTGGTCAGGTAGCGTAGTGGGTAAAGAAATTTCCAGTGAGGCTTCCGGTTCAAACCCCGTTTGGAACAAATATTTTTAAGAATTGTTTTTCATAGTTTGAGCCAAGCCCAGGATTTTGTAGTAAGGATACCATATTGAAATGTAGGTCCCATAAATTCAGGGCTGGATGCGTGGCAAATTGTAGGCGGTAGAAGAGTGCCTTAAGTGTTTGCTTTATTCACGGTATACTGGTTCAACAAGCAGTTTGTGTGCGATCTAAACTAATAATGTTATATAAAGATGAATGTATGTATGTTTGTTTGTTTGTTCTTTATACAAATCCACAGTTTTCATCCGATCTAAATGAAACTTTGAAACAAGGAGAAAAATACTGTCTACATTTGGTTGAAAAATTATCTGTATAAATAATACATGTTGTCTCATAACTTCGAAATACTACTGGACGGCGATAGACAGACGCGTTGGATATGGACGTCTCTGTACTGTTTTTACGTGTACGGGTCTGGCAGCTCAGTGGTTAAAGCGCTTGCTTACAACTGTCGTGGTCTCCGATTCAAATCTCCGTGGAGGCTAATATTTTTAAAAATTGTTTTTGATCTTAATAGTCACGTCTGGGCCGTAGTTTATTCGGATTGAATGTTAAACTATAGATATTAGAAAGTTAGAGGTGCAATGCGAGGCAAATCGTAGGTAATCTTGCAATGCTGTAGGTGTACTTTTTTGCGTTATAATGATCCCTCAGGGGTTGTTCGCAGTCAGTGTGTGTGAGAGAGGCAGTAATAATATTATAAATACGGAAGTAAATCTCTGTCTTTTTGTAACGTTTTGACTACTAAATGGCTATATCGATATTGATGGAATTTAACAAGAAAATCTGTAGGATGAGCACAGGACATTTTTTCCAGTATGATTAACAGTTGTAGTCACGAAATTTTGAGATCTTATCGAATAGTGACAGAAATATGTTGATAATTGATTCTCTTCAAGAGACAGGTTCGACGGTAGAATGATATAGTGATAGCTTTCCTGTCATATTATGCCGACTCGATATTGTTTGGGACCAATCCTTCGTTACTAACAACTTTCTATATTTAATTCTGGTAAAAAAAAAAATTCTTAATCCACGCGTACGAAGTCGCGGGTACGAGCTAGTAATGTTATGTATTGCGAAAGTAAGTCTACGTCTTTTTGTTACGTTTTGACGACTGTACGTGTATATCAATGACAAGGAAATACTTTGTATCTTTAGGAAGGAGATTGGATAATTTTTTCCGGTATGAATAACAGTTTTAGTCATGAGGCAGGTTCGACGGTAGAATGGTAAATCGATGGTGTTCCCGTCATATTATGCCGACTCGGTGTTGTTTGGGACATATCTTAGGTAACTTTCAGCTTTGTATATCCAATTCTATCAATCATTTGTTTAGTCCACGTGTACGAAGTCGCGGGTATCAGCTAGTTGAAATACAAATAAACTTGTCTTGCAGAATCATGGTAAGCGTATAAAATAGTTCCATTCGTTGAAAAATTAGTACGTTTTTCAAGGTGGTTGAAACTGTAGTGTGGATGTGTCACTTGTGGGAAGACAGCCATCTGAAATGTAGTGTTCGAGTCTTTCTGCATTATTTGTGTGTCTGTGTGTAGGCAGTTAGAGGGCTCGTTTGTCGACCGTGGGAAAATGTTCAGGTGGAATGACCAGGGAAACAGACCGAAAATGTGCCCTGCATTTGTCACAGCAGCACCTCCCTACGGCTCGATAAGGTTGCTCCGTGAAACTTTATTCGGATGATGTAAAGGTTATTAATGCTGATCGGTGGCTCACACACAGCACCAAAGATAAAAATAAAACTACATATTCAAATATATAAGTAGGTTGTGATTGTATCTCTGTAACAGCAGCATTCAAAAACTACAGAACCGATTTGAATGGCGTTTCCACAGTTTTAAAGCTTGCGATCTATTTTAAATCTGCGGTACACCTTATCACTGTCCGTGGAACAGAACAAGAAATGATAATGAGGACCACAGATCACAGTGCATCTGAGATAAACAAAACTTTCTTAACCCACCAAAAATCACACCACGTAAACATAAACACTTTTGATTCTGTTAATATTGTGTTTGGCTAGGTCACCTGGGAATGTAACAAAAATTATAAACTACTAGCTGACCCGGAAATGCTTCACTATTGCTGGACTTGAGTAGGCACATAGATTAAATGAAAAAATATTTACATATAAATTTTAAACTGCTGTTCATTCATTTTCAGTTGGAAAGGGTGAGAGGGGATGCGCTTTGGAAAACATATGCAGGCAGTATTTTTCTGTTTGTTTCAAAGTATAAGTGTGCAAATTCCCATTGAAATCTGATGAAATATGTGGTTTTGTCTAAATTATTGGGAGGAGCGGTGGGTTTTTTAATATTAGTTTTTTGACAGGAACCATTTTCGACATCCCCTCGACAACTCACCATAGCTTCGCCGTAATCGGGCGAACGGTTTGCGGGTTTGTTTAAATTATGGGGTGTTATGGGGAAGAGGGGGTAATTAAGGTGGTGGAAAGAGAGGAGAGGGATTGGGTTTTTGTGAAATTAATATGTACAGTATTTCTCTCTCTTTTTTAAAGTATAAGTGTACAAATTCTTATCTAAATCGGATAAAAAATGTGGTTTGCCTAAATTATGGGGTAAAAACGTAATGGGGTTGGAAAGGGGGAGAGGGGATGAATATTCGGAAACCATACGTAGGCAGTATTTTTCTGTTTGTTTTAAAGTATAAGTGTACAAATTCTTATCTAAATCAGATAAAAAAATGTGGTTTTGCCTAAATTATGGGGTGTTATGGGGAATAGGGGGTGACTTTTTGGAAACATTTTCTCACAGGAACCTTCGCAGACGCACACTCGAAAACTCTCCAAAGTTTCATTGCAATCTGATAAATGGTATAGGAATGCATAGAAGACGAACAAACCCACAAACCCACAAACAAACATTGATTTTTATATATAAGATAGATAGGCGCTACAGACCATTCTAAATCTAACATAAATGCAGCTTTCTTAACCTCAGAAAATACCCAACAAAGATCTTACTATGTTACGAATAAACACAGCACTCTTTGGATTCTGTTTATGTTGTGTTTGATTGCGTAACTTTTATGGCTATCTAATTAATTAAAATTACAATGGACCTCCGGTGTCAATATACCTACACACCCATCTTCCTCCTTTCCTGCACACACCCACACTTGCCCTCTACAAATTTCAAGGTTAAAATCTTTCAACATTTCTGGTAAATAATTCATAATTTCTCTTGATTACTTATTCCAATCCCTGACACCCTTACCTAAAAAAGGGAATCTTCTTACACCCTTGTGCCTGAAATCGAGTGCCAGTTTGTGGGCATGGTCATCTTTTACCTTCCATGCATTACTTTTATATCTTATACCAATATCTTTTAATGCCTCACTATCAATATACGCCTTTTACACTCCCATGACCCTCTTAACCCTCCTCCTGTCTTCCAGTGAATCCCATTCCAACTCTTTTATCATATCTGTTACTGATTGCGTTCTGCAGCCTTTTTTTGCAGCCTTTCCACCTCCTGTATTTGATGCTCAAAATGTGGTTCCCATACTACACTACCATACCATTTTCAACCAATGGACTGACGAAAGTTTTGTAACTCAATTCCTTTACTTCTCTCGTATATTCCCCCATCACTTTTTCCGACAAGTGCAAAATTTTGAAACCTATTCCTACTACCTGTCCAATGTGTCCTACCCAGTTAAGCTTGTTATCAAATGTAATGCCAAGATATTTACATTTCAAGCCATCAACAAGCAATTCTTTCCCCACCTTATATTCAAAATCAACCTTTTGTTTTCTAATTGTGTATCTAATAAGTTGACTATTCTTTGCATTTATTTTCATCCCATGTTTACCAACCCAATTTGATATCCTGTCCAGATCACCCTGCTGGTGTTTACAGTGCTCTACGTTTTTGGTCCTTTTATATAGCACAATGTAATATGCAAACAATCTGATTTCTGAAAGTAAACCATCAAAAAATTATTCATTACAATAATGAATAACAGTGGTCCCGATACGCTACCCTGTGGCACTCCCATTTTTACTTCTACTTCTTTTGATACTACATTTCCTGCCGTAACCTTCTGTTTTCTACCTTTCAAAAATTCTTCTATCCAGTAAATCACTTTCTCACCCACTCCAATTGTTTTTGCCTTACTTATATTCTGAAATATGGAATACTCGAAGGAACAAACCCCGCATTCTCCTGGATAGACTTAGAGAAATCATGGAAATCAAAAATTTGGGTGCCGGGATTGAGAGTCGAATACGGATTCTCCCGAATTTCACAGCCGAATGCAGTTAAAGAAAATTAGCTACGTACATCTTGATCACTATGTATCATAATTCATTTGCACTGAGTTTCATCAATCAAAGTATAATATTTTTAACGTGAAAATAGACCATTAGCAATTTAATAATGCCGTTTTTAAGTGACAGGTAAAATGTAGATCATCATCAACAATTTTCAATTTAATTATGGTACACAAGTTTTTATCTACTTGTTCGCAGATGCACGTAGAAATAATATTTTTGAAAATAGTATCAGTATAAAAGTACGCGATGATAATAGCGGAATGTTATAAGAGTGTTTCGTTGTAACCCGTTCTCGGAATTTTCTTGGCGTACATATATCTCTGTCAGACGTCCACAAAGGAGTACGAATGTCGTCTACGTCGGTGTCTCCACTGTCCCGCTTTACCTACAGCCGCGCCGCTTGCGGGACAAGATTGATAGACACACACACACACACTCACACACTCGGACGCACACACTGACGGAGGCAAACAACACGACCTGACCCTCCATGTACTGTACTCCTGTTCGACAAATGCGAAAATAAAAGTAGGGCAATCGCTCTACGGATACCGTGACAAACACCAACAAAGTGTCGAGTATAAGGTTTGAGTGTATTTCTGAATTACAGCGCTTGTACCATCAAAACTATACCGATAAAGGAAATTTGTTCTGTTTTACCGCGTCTAGTTGGTGAGCGGTAACGCTCTGGCCTCGAATTCTGGAGGACTATTAGTAGGACAGCCTATCAGTTTTGAAAATCTTTACAGTGGAACATAGTCTTCACAATCCACCATAGTCTTCACTATGCAACTTAGTCTTCACAATGCAACATAGTCTTCACAATGCAACATAATATTCAAAATGCAACGTAGTCTTAAAAATGAAACATAATCTTCACAATGAAACATAGTCTTCACAATGCAACATAGTCTTGACAAGGCAAGGTAGTCTTCACCGATTTGCAGCCGGATTTTTTTTACTAAATTATGACAGCGTTTCGACAACTGCCTCTGTTGTTTTCATCAGGCATACGTATCTTCCCATTGAGAATCTGCAAGATCAGTGCGCAGTGATCTTGCAGATTCTCTATAGCAAGATACGTTTGCCTGATGAAGACAACAGAGGACGTTGTCGAAACGTTATTATGAAGACCATGTTCCCATAACGTTAACAATGTTTTTAAACAGTCTTAAGGTACTTTGTTTTTGGCAGTTCGCATTTTAGCAAAAATAGTTTTATTGGATTCGTATTTGTAATCTATCTAGAAAATTAAGGTTACCTTTATGTGATGAATGAATAAGGTTTCTTCTTCCTCTGTTTCGCCACCTTTTCCTAACTTAAGGGAACGACTGCCTTTGTAGAGTTCCACTCAAAACTGGCTTGGTCAACCACTGAGCTTTGGTTTAGGACGCATGCTCCTGCTTACGCCTCGCATTTCATACTTTCTGCCAGGAAGTACTGAGTACCAAAGGGGGAAGTGAAGTATTACCATCTGTCTGTTGTGTGTGTGATAAGTGAATTTTGTATTTGTGAAATGTTTAGTTTATGATGTGGAGTTTGTGGACCGCCCCGGCATTCACCTTGTCGCTGTGGAGAATCGCCTGAAAACTGCAGTTAGTGGGGCCAATACGTCGGGTTTGGGCTCAAGTCCGACCGCGTTGTACCTCCCCGAACAGAGTGCGACGCCTCAGCGCACTGAATCACACTGGCGGGTAGTAACTGAACAAAGTTTATTACCGTTTAATTTTTTTTTTTTTTGACGATATAATTTATCACTGTTTGGGATGAGTATTGCTTGATAAACATTTAAGAGCTGTGTATCTTCTAATTGACCGTCGATATCCCCATTCTCTTGTGACACTTTTACAACCCCTCCCCCGATCATTTTATGTTACTAATTTTGCTGTTATTAATATTAGTATTGAATTATTTTTACTTGAATAATTCTATTAATATTTGTACCTGGTTTGTATTATTATCGGGTCTCCACAGACGTTTCTTTTGGTAAACGGGGTAGCATAGTATTATTATCTTTAAATAGTTGTGTAACAATTTGGCATTGGCCAGTACAGGTCGGCGGGCAGCAGTCAGTGTTTTTTCAACTGTTTGGTGACAGTAAGTTAGAGATTATTATCAATTAAACTGAAATGAGCGCGCAGCTTGCATGGGTTGAGAGGTGGCAATTGGGCCGTTTCCATCCAAAAATACGCTGTTACTTCATTTAATGTGGAACAATATAAACATGTTACGTGTTTCGTCGGATGCTACCTGCGTGTTTCCGGCAGCTAATTAACCTGCACTAATAGGGTGGCTAGCTGTCACTATGCGTTATATAGTAAAACCTTCACGATGGCTTGATCGTGACTCGGTTGTCGACTTATTTACGGTGACTGTGTGTATCGAAGAAGAGGGTGGCACTTTTTAGTCGTTAACATTGATCGGCAACGCCAGCTGGCTGCTTGGGGCGTCTCCCCTGCGTCTGTGGCAAGTGGCTGTACTCTCCTCAACTATACAGCAAGTAGTTTTCTGAACAGCAGCTACATGCATCCGCAACTAAACTCCACTAGGCTTTAACACTATACACAACACATTTCATGGAAGAGGATCATTTCTGTTTTCATACACTCAATTATCAGGATTTTATTTGTAACAACTTTAAGACCGAGTTTCCTGTTACTTACAGTCCTGCGAATTAATTAAATTTGTGTCTGAAGAGATAAGCGGTGATTAGCTTGTAAATTTGTATATGGTCCCTATGAATATATAGTGTTTTTACCGTCTGAAATTGTTTAAATGAATTTTAATTCGATTAAAAAGCAGTAAAGTATCTTGTTGATTAAGAGAGACTAATTAACAATGTTGTATAAGTAATGTGTTGATTGAGATTTTGAATGTTTTTCATTGTTTGTTTTTGTCATTTTGATGTTTAAAATTTTTCTTCGTGGCTTTAGAGTGGTCTGCGAGCTGAGTGTTTGCTTTCAGAATTTTCACTCCGGTCCCGGGTTCAACACCCGGTGGGGCCAGCAATTTTTAAGAGTTTGATCGTATGAACTACGCCATTGCGTCCCGTGGTTACGATTGCACGTTAAACTTTAGGTTCCAGAGGAAAGGAACTTGCCGATCTACCTCTGACACTATAGCTTAGTATTCCTCCTTCGTGAGGATCCACCGAACCTTCGGGTTGTAGATGATTTTCTATAAGTTTTCGATTGTTTTTGTACAATTTATATTGTTGGAGCGATTCTCTGCGCTTCAGAAGCAGCGGAAGGATCTTTTAATATTGTCTCGTAAATTCTACGACGCCAATAGGTATAACCTGCCAATTATCTGGAGCGGACACCGTCAGTAATACGGCATAATTTTTTTGTTTTGTTTTGTTTTTTTGTTATTAATGCGCTTTGAATTTTTGGAAGAAGTCTGTGACGTATTGCTCTTGGTTGTTTATCAGAATGTTTGTCAAAGTAAAATCCAAGTAAAAAGTTTATCGTTGGTGTTATTAGGTTGTTATTCAAGAAGCTCCTATTCATTTTGACAATGCACAAGGAGTTCAGTTAAATTCTTTGTGTTTGCCAATAGTGTACTTTCTACTATACAACCAAGAACAGGGTATCTTGGGAAAAAAATTGCAAGCTCATCGTTGCTATTGTTATATTTTTTCTTTGTTCTTTTAAGTAAATTTAGAATTTTTCAGTTTTTACATTTCTTAGAAAATTTAAAACTAGTAATTTTATAAGAAATGAAAATAAATATATTTAATTTCGTATTTGTCAATTTTTAAAATCTTTTTCAATATTTTTTTTTGGTCACGGAATGCGGTATGTAGTAAGAAAAACATGTGAAGCATCTCTTCTAAGCTAATTTACAGCGAAGTGAAATGAAGCTTTGCTGAAATTAATACAGTTAACACATCTTTTCTTACCTCGGTGTTTTAAAGGATTTTTTTAAAAAAACAAGTCATTTACGTTTTTATGTCGAAAATGTTAAAAATTGTGTTGAGAATATAGTGGCTTTCCTTTTTGTCTGAAATAACTATGACTGGAGTATTTCCTCCATATCAGTCAAATCATTATTACGAATAAGCTGAATGCATACCTCGCTTTTCACTGAGCTTCAATATGTTTTTCGTCTAGAGAAGGAAACATTAATATATTATTTTTCCCGGGACTAGTAGGCTGAAAAGAACCAAGAAATATTGTGTTGTAGATATATCTGTATTTCGCTTCCGTGCAAGAAACGTAAATAGCATTTATTGAACTGTACATAATCAGATAATAAAGAATAGTAATTAGTAATAATGATTGATATCATATTATGTACACCAAACAACAAAGGAACAACAACAATTGCAGTATTAGCTAACTTTTAATCTAGTTTATGATAGTAAAGAATTATTTTTTTAATCAAGTATTGCCCTTAATTCTTTTTAGTCATGTTTTGATTAATTTTATAAATTGTTGCACCTGCTTATTAAAAACATTGTTTTCTGTTTCTACTTCCACCATGATGGAGCAAAAAGCACTATACATCTAAAACAATTATTTGAGAAATTGTGTAGTTATTTACAGCATCAAATTGCACTGTATTAACCCAGGCGAAAGCCTTTTTAAGGTTCCTGCCTGCATAGTTAACAAAAATGTGTGTGTGTTTTTTTTTTAACATGTATTCTCTATTAAACAGGTTTGTTAGAACAATTCTTTTCTTGCGTCCCTCAGCTAACAATGCATGTTTATATCACAATTCACTTTTCTATTTACAATTCAACTTGCAAAATTCAGTAGGTAATGTCTTTACTCACAGGTTCTTGTATGATCACTGGGGTATTTACGTATAAACGGATTGTTAATGCTTCTCTTTTCTTGAAGATATCACACTTTGTAAAAAAAAAAAAAACTGTAATGATTGTTCATTGCTAATTATTCGCAATTAACCAGGTTAGGTAGTTTTGAAAAGGACATACTTGGCGTTTATTTCTTTCACTGAAAATCCATTCTTCTTGCATATATGTAATATCAGAATTATCTTACTAGATGAGAGATTTAGCAGTCTGCTGGATAATATTAATATTTGCACCAGAGATATTGTTTAGTAGCTCTCCAAAAAATTAATATAATATGAGGCCACCAATAAACTGATCTTGCTCTTGTGTAACAAAAACATAGATTTTGTTTAATAACTCTGTCATTCCATTAGTATCATAGATGATAGCATACATTCTCATTTAAATAAACATTTGAAGTAAACTTAAATCCCTGCAACATTGTCAGTTTAATCCGTTTTCAGTTTCAATGGAAACCGTGATTCTGAAGTATATATTTTAAATATTGTTTCGAAAACTTCAAATTAACCCAGTTAAGACTGGAATATATAAAGGAGACAGCTGAGGATATAAGTAATAGTTGATTTGTTGAGATGTAAAGATTAGCTCAGCATAACAAAGATGGATAACAATCAAAACAAACTTGAAGATTAATGACAGGAAAAAAGGTGTGTATTACTTTCAGCTGTAGCAGTTTTAATGAGTAACAATGTGCTACAAATCCACGCTGATGTGATGATATGAAAATAATTTTTGGAGATATATAAGATCTTGTATTGTTCGCTTGTTATGTAACCCCTTTGGCTCGCAGTAATAAAACACTAAGTTTCACGTTAGCCTTGATGTATGTATCTAGTTCGTAGTTTCAGTCGGTAGATGGCAGCCTGTCGCATGATAATGGCGGGGGAGAATTTGACAAAAGACTGTCGCCGGCCTGGATGGACATTTGAATAGCTGCGAGCTGGACGGGGCTTTACAAATTTTGGAAACGGGGAGGGGAGGGATGCTGGTTTGAAGTGCCGGTGATTCATGGAACTTTCCGGTAAACCCACGTATCAATCACCACTTGCTTGGTCTAAATTTTGACTTAATAGAGTGCGTGTTTTGGTCAAATAATGTGGATGATTTGTTAATTTTTTTTTTTTTTTAGATTTGGTATGGAGAATCTTCTGGAGCTTATGGTATTTGGCACAACTACTAAATGGTTTTTCCAGTGTAACTATCGTTAAAAAATAAAATAAAATAAAAAAAAAAAGCTTTTGTGGGGAGATTAAGAATATCAACCATGACACAGCTATGTTATCCCAGTGACAACTTTTCTAATCAAATATTCATGGAATCTTTGTGTCGTGTGTATAAGATGCTAAGTTTGAAAAAAACTTTAAACAATATCGAGTTAGTTTATTGTGCTAGTGCTTAAGTACTTTGTCAGATACCAGAAAAAATGGGGATGACGCAAAACAATCACAGTTGATTTTAAATACCATACATCTTTCTTCTTCTCTTATTGTTTAAAATATAACTTAAATATAGTTACTATTAGTGTTTATTTCTGGTGGTTTCAAACGAAAGTTACTTCGACGGGGATTAAGTTAGCATAAAAAAAAAAAAAAATGCAAAGCATTGAGTGTAATTGAAATTCATATGATAAAATCGGAACCGTATTTATAAGTATAAGAATAAGATTTTACTAATTTTCTTATATTCTATGAAGCGTGTAAATTGTTCTTAAGTAAGATTGACTGATTAGAAAATGGTTATTCGAAAAAGCTGTACCACATTACACCAATCTGGTTAAATTTAAATAGGCTGACTCAAAATATGATGCAGTTTTTGCATTTTATAAAAGATTCATCTATCCACAAAAAAAGTAGGTTGTAAAGATTTGAATTCTTTGATGCTTGCTAGTGGTAATAAATAAAATCCTTTTTTTGTAAAAAAAAAACAAAAATACAATTTCTTGTAGCAGATAAGACTTTATAATGGAAGTGATAGTGCTTGGAAGGATAGAGTTTTGTATCTTCAGTCACTGTAAGGGATTATTGAATTCTAGTTTTCGTATATCTTCGTAAATGTTATGAGATGTCCGTCACGGGCGTGTAGTTAACAACATAGTGTGAATGCACAGCTTTAAAGTATTTTGTAATCTTTAGCTGTTATTGTTTTGACCAGCAGCAGGGGTAAATGAAACAAAATAGCAGACTGCCATTATAAAGTGTTTTGAGCAACCTCTGCCACCCACAATTTTGTGAATTGCAGAGTATATATGTAGATGTAGAAACATTTCTTCACTAAGGCACGAAAGTGCCCTCTCACATGATGCGCTTTCAGTAACATAAAAGACCTGAAAATAAGTCATTTTTACAGGAGTAAACGTCTTCGAATCGACATATATATCCAAACTGACATAATAACATCTGATCGATGATGAGAAAGTTTGCTCCACTGCCTTATCGAAAACACTCGCCACAAGTCTCTTTCTGAAGATTTCCACCAGGTGCCAAATCTGCGATATCGCAATAAAGTTGTGCAGAGGACAATCACCGAATGTATCATCAGCGATAACAATCAGGTCAGAGTTTTATAACGTTTACAACTACTGACCAGCGAAGAGATTCATAAACACATCGATACAGGTAACGGCCAGCTACATGAAGAGATATTCCTGGAGAATGCAGGGCTTCAGCTCTCTGGGTCACTGTAACAACCTATCACGGTAACGCCTTGAAACTGATTACGTCTATTGAGTGCGTAACGTAAAGCTACAGGTTTTGTGAGTTAAGAAAATCGCGACTTCTTCAGCCAGCGAGTGGTGGGAGCTGGAGGGACGATCTTCAGCTCAGCTGGTAATACTCGGGGGCGAAGTCGTTGGCCAGGTTGCTCAGGAAGTTGAAGTCCGCCGAGCTGTTGCTGTTCTCTGGAGGCGGTTCGCTGTAGAAGTGGTGGAAGCCGCCCCCGACGCTGGTAGTTCCACCCCCGAAGCCACTGCCGCCTCCACCACTCTCACCAGACCCTTCCGCCGGGTGAACACTTGTCGGAGGAGTCATGATGGCTGCGGATGACGCCGACGCAGGTGTCGGTGGTGCAACACTGGGCGGTGTCGTCTGGGTGCCACCAGTGGGTGTGGACGGGTTGTTGTTGACCACCGTCACGGAGTTGTTGTTGTTATTGGCATTGTTGACGGGGAACTGGTCGGGCGAGGAGACGAAGTTGGGGGGGGATGTGCGAGGCGTCGCCGCCGTGGTGCATCACGTGGTGGTGCTCGTAGAAGTGGTGATGGTGATGCTGCTGCTGGTGCTTGAGGTACTCGTGGTGCTGCTGCGGGTGCTGCTGCTGTTGGTGGTTCATCATGGCGTGATGCGGGTGCTGCTGGTGATGCTGGGCGAAGGCCTGGTGCTGGGCCACCTGGTGCTGCGACTGGTGTTGCTGCAGATGGTGCGGGTGATGGTGGTGGTTAGCGACTTCTTCGTGGTAGAACTCCGGTTGGGGGTGGACGCTGTCGGGGTTGTAGGGACCACTGTCGACGTACACTCCGGGATACACTGGCACCGCCGCAGTGTACTGGTCGTGATGGGGATAGTTGTGGTGGTTAGGTTGGTAGCCCGACACTTGTTGCTGCTGCTGCTGTTGCTGTTGTTGGTGGCCGTGGGGCAGGGTCTGGTTGTGGCGGTAGACTCCGGCGGCGGTGTAGCCCGCTGCCTCCGCCGTCGGGGGTGGTTGGGCATGGTAGCCGTTGTAGTTAGCGTAGTGGTGGTACTGTTGCTGCTGTTGGAGAACTGCTTGCTGTGGGGGCGGGTGAAGCTGAGGCTGATAACCAGGACTCACCACGCCGCCTCCACTGCCCCCGATGACGGCTCCACCTCCCCTGCCGCCTCCAGAGGCCGTTCCTCGCGTCGAGGCGTGGAGGCCGTTCGGACGAGGATATTGCCTGTTAAACACAGCAAAAAACCAAAACTTCAGTATCCTAGAATTGATACAGAATTTAGCTTTTTAATTATCTCTTACTGATAAACCCCTGCGTTACTTTCGTACATTTGTCCTTCTGAATCTCAGGAAAAGGTATGTTCTGTATGAAAACTGGAGAAACAGAAGAGACAGAGAAAAATGTAAAGAAAATCTTGAATAAAAGTTGGGCATCATTGAAAACTGAAGAAGGAGAGTTTTGGCACAGGAGGAATAAGGATCTATACAAGGAAGAAGAAAGTTAAAAGATGTTAGAAACGATCAAAAAGGGGAGAAACTGTTTTTTGGTCACATAATGAGACACGCGAAAATAATTTTTACCTACGATTAGAAGAGTATGAATAGCAACCAATCGATCCAAAGATTAGAATGAGATATGATAGAGATCGGAAGAAGAGAGGGCATAATACATGATAGAGCAACTTAAGATTGATACAAATTTTTAAGGGTTTATAGGGAAGGGAGAAGAAGAAGGGTAATAACATCTGGACGCAGCCTGTATAACACCGTAAAAAACAATACTTCTGTATTTTAGAACTGATTAAGATGTAATTGTCTCTTATCCGTAAACCCCTACGATAAATTCAAAGTTCTGCATCTTCAGGATGTTTACTATGAAACTAGAGAAATAACAGAGAGAAAATGAAGAGGAAAATTTTTGGGGAGAATATGGGGACCGTTGAAAAGCGAAGCGGATGAATGAAGGTGTATACATGGAAGAAGAAAATGAAAGATCAGACACAATCAGAAGAACATAATCAGTTTTTTTCTGTCACTTGATGAGAATCGATAACAGAAAGACTTACAAAAAGAATTTTCAAACATGTTTACAAGAGTAAGAGTGGCCACTAGTGGATCCATACAGTAAAGGATAATATAATAGATATCGGATAGAAGGTAAAATAGAACAACTTTCAGAAAGTTGATACAAAATTTCAAGATTTTCCAGCAGATGGAGAAAAGAAACGGAAATAACACTTGAAATCAAGAAAGCAGGACGGAAGGATGAGGAACTGTTGGGAGTCAAGAAAAGAGGCATCGTGATAAATACACGTGATTACTTTTCTTGTTCCTGAGATGGAAAAAATCGGAGAGAATAAAAGAAAGAGAAATCATTTAGTCTTTTGCTGGATTGTTATGATTAAATACTCAGAAGTCCGTACAGAAAAAGCGAAGAGAGTTTACTATTGTGTACGTATTTACAATACTCCTTCCAACACAATATTTGATGTCAGATTTCGACGATCCTGAAATTTTTGTTTGTCGTATTTGGTAACTGATAAGGTAATTTGTACAAAACTATTGTTCGAAAAGGCTGGACTGGCAAACATACTCCAGCTCAATGAAACGCTGGTAACTTTCAGCGTGAACACTTTCTTACCCATGAAGCTACCAAAGCGAATGTACTGTGCGGCGGACCCACTTTTATCTTAAATTTTAAACAAACAATGTGTTTTGACGTAAACCAAGGACGTGATGTCAGAAATCGGTAAATATTTTATCCACTAATACCATTTTCATGGCTGAGACCTTTGTATTGGTTGAAAAATGAGTGTTCAAAACAAAAATAACATACAGGATTAACAGGACTGCTGGGGTATCTAGCCTGTTCAGTTAACAGAGGCGGTTCAAGCCCATTCTGCCCTATCCCCACTCCGCTGCCCTGACCCCTACATGCGAAGGGGAGAGAGTTCCCGCCGATAAATTTGCCATCGCTTGCATAGACACAGCGGTCAGTTCGGAGGGATAGGTAACGGGAGAGGGTGTCGAGGTGAGGAGTTGGGTAATGGTAATGTGACCTTGAGCCGCCTGTTGAAAGTGAACAGACTATAAGTGATTTCTTCATCCGGGAACCCTACAGATTTTGCCGCTTCTCGCATCTCAGTCCCCACAATTGCCTATAGTGTGCCTCCTTTGGTTCTGTATTTTGTTGTTTCATTGATCGCTCCTCATCTTGCAACCATCTAATTAGTCGTCTGCCTCGTCGACTCCGGTTTTCTGGTTGGTAATTAAAGAATATTTTTGACATACTTCGTCCATTCTGGCTATCTGCCCTAACCACAATACTTGTTTCCTTTCCAAGTTCTGTACCTTGTGTGTTTGATGCCAGTCGGCTACCTAATTTTTTCCTTCCGGACATACTCTAATTTAGACACTCGGGAAGCTCTTCGAAAGAAACCACCGAGCGGTTGCCTTAACGGGAATCGAACCAACAGTCATGAATAATTAAGAGGTTAGAGTGACCGCTCTTAGAAGTAAATAAATCTTATTATTTAGGCTCAAGATTATTTTATACACCGTAAAATTAAATTTTATTTGGCAATCCAAATACATGTCAAGGTGTCTTGTCGAAAACAGTATCCGTTAAAAGCTCTTATTAAGAATTGTTGTCTTCAGTTTTTTTCAGATTGAACTGGAAAATCGTAGACGGGGACACATAACTCTCGAAGAACAGTACTAAATAAAAATTCTTGAAAATAATATTTATTTCAGCTTTGGCTATCAGTTCAAAACTGCCTAACTCAAACGAAGAGATAATTTTTCCCCTTCTGTAATGTTTTGGTAAGATACACTGAAAGTTCTTTTGAGTGTCATTTTATGACTCTGTATTTCGGTCAGTAAAATGAAGCAATGATACATGTTTTTTATGTAGATTCAATCTGCTATTGTTCGTTGAATTCATAGTTATTTCACTAGAAAGAATAAAACTGAAGATTATCGTGTTTGCCGTGTTACATGAAACTAAATTTTAGTTAGACAGAAATACCAAAAGAGGAGAAATATTGGCCCGTAGTTGTTCTTGAGGTGCATTGCTACAAAATTACACTTCAACTGATGGGGGAATTGGTCTCAGTTAATTTCTATATGCGTCGAAAGCTGTATGTCCTTTTTTGAACGTTCTCTTATATAATCAGGCCTAGTCTGTCAGCACAAATCTGTCTTTATCCAAGCTAAATCCCTTTAAACTAAACAGCAAATTCTTCAGATTTTAAGAGAAAGACCTTAGGTGGAGTTCGTATTTCAGCTAGATCAGATTAAGCAATCACGACCTATGATAATTATACTATATTGATACTCCGTGTCTGGTCCATGTAAATACCGCTTACCGCATTATAACTCCGTTCATACTGAAGAGAAATTCTTCATGTTTTGCAGCGAGAACCCTCAGGGTCAAATACAGGTTCAGTGCGTATTTCAGCTGGATCAGATGACACGGTCTTGACGTTTGACAGACTGAACCAAAATTCTTCAAATTTTGCAGTTTGAGCTCAAATGGTGAAACACAGATGAAGTTCATATTTATGCTTAACCATTTGCCAATATAGTGCCGCAGTTTCTGTCCGCGCAAAACATCCGTCTTAATTACTTCCAAGTCCATTCAAACTGTACAAATTTTCTTGAAATTACTTATCTCTTATCGTTGACCTGAATTACGTCAGTTATATCAGTTATTACTTCGTTATTTCTTATCGCTTCCCTTTCTTAATTATCTCGTATCACTAACTTGAGTTTTATTAATTATATCAAATAAACGAGTTTCATTAATTATATCTTATCTCTAATCTGAGTTGTTATATCACTTTTTCTTAAGGTTTTAAATGATTATCTAATATTGCTACTTTGTTTTTCATTAATTATATGAAATCACTGACCTAAGTTTCGTCAATTATATCTGAACACTACCCTTAATTATTACTTCAATAAATGTCGTCGCTTCCGGGTCATTAATTATCTCTTATCGCTAACATGTGTTTCATTAAGTATATAAAATCTCTGATGTGAGTTTCGTTAGTTATATCTTATCGCTGATATATGTTAGTATATGATTAACTCTTATTGCTAACGAATAATTAATTATCGCTTGCTTTAGTTCCATTAATTATACCGAATCACTGACCCGAGTTTCATATAATGTAATATCTTATCGCTAACCAGAGTTATTTCGTCATTATTTCTAATCGTTTCCGATCATTAATTCTCTCTTATCACTAACTTTATTTTCGTTAATTATACCAAACCACTAACCTAGTTTCGTTAAATATATACCATCACTAACATTAGGTATTATATCACTCTCCCTTGTGGCTTCAAACCACTATTATCACTAACTTGAGTTTCATCAACTATATCATTTCTCTTACCTAAATCATTACGTCATTATCTTTTATCGCTTCCGATATTTAACCCTGCAGTGGTCGCGTGGATTACATATGTAGTCCACTCAAGCCATTTCTAATGGGACTTTTCAGAGCGCGACCACTGCAGGGTTAATTACATCTTTTCGCTAATCTGAGTATGATTAACTATATCAAAACGCTGACCTGAGTTTCAATAGTTATATCTTATTGATAACTAGCGTTATTATATCATTCTCCCTTATGGCTTCAAATCATTAATTATCTCTTATCACTAGAGTTTCATAAATTATATCTTATCACTAATCTCAGTCATTAGGTCATTATCACTTATCAGTTCTAGTCATTAATAATCTTTTTATCTTAACCTCATCGTCATGACCCGATAATTATTTATTTCTTAACACTAATATCAATATTAATAACCGATAGGTAGGCCAAACCCATTTCGACTTATATTAGAATTACAGTACGATATTGTAAAATCCTCCAGGTTATCGAAAGCATTCAGCCTTCACTGAATGTATAGTGAATGTATTTACCAACGATAATGTAAGGATTGGGACGAAGAGAATGAAAGCAATGCTGATGCCGATAACTTAATAATCTGGGGAAAGAAGGAAGGTATTGTGCAGTAAGTTTTGTAATCTTATGGAATGAAGTTTTTAATGCAAAAGATTGAAGTAGTGATAGTAAAGCATGAGGAGAGTATTAAGTGAACAGCAATTGAAGAGAGTGGTAAGCTTAAAAGACTAGGGCAGCACTACCGAAGAAGATGGGGAATCAAAAGGGAAATAAGTGAAACAGAGAAATGTGCAAATAGATTATTCAGAAGTGTTAGGGGTATGATAAGAAACAGGGATATGCCTCAGAAGTGTAAAGGAATCTCACAAAAGACGTTTTTTTCTATGAATCTGACAAATGGATCAGACATATGGGTAAGGGAGGAAGGAGATGAAAGCAGAATACAACAGTGGGAATGAAGTTCAAGAGGAGTCAAGTAGGTGTAACAAGAATGGACAGAGACAGAAACTATAGAATTAGAGAAAATACTAAATAAAGAAACTCTGCAGAAGAAGACAGAAAAGTCAAGACTACAGTGATATAGAAAGAATGGAAGGAGAGAGGATAACCACGAAAATGTTAGGAATGGAATTTAAGAAAAAGACCTATAGGAAGAAGAAAAGATAGGTGAATTAAAGTGGTCAAATAGAGAGCCGAGAGAAAAGGAGTAAACTGGACGATAGGGACAGAAGAGAGACAGTGGATGTATTTAGAATAATGGAAAGGCTTATGTTCCAAGGAGATTCAACCTGTGGTTGGAAACTGCTGTATAAGATGATGTAAGTAAGTCAATGCAGTATTTTGAAAATCCGATGAACAGTGAGAGGACATACCTAGTGCGACATTTGCAGTCCATGGGCACATCAGGAAAAAAGTTACGGACTCAGAAACCACCCTATACCCTGTTCACTCCAAATGGCGGATGAAGGCCATGTTCATCGTGGTCTGCTGGGCCCGCCCCTCACCTTATCATCCTTTCCCTTCGTATGGTGAAATGAACTGAGGTGAATGAGCACAGGGGTAAGGGCAGCACATTGGGGATTGAGCAGATCGACCTTGAGACGCCTGTGTTAAGTGAACAGGATATCACAGTAAACGAATTGGTGACTTTGTCTACCTACCTGTAGACGGGGGCTGTCTGCTCTTGGTAGCCCCTATGGGGGCTGAAGCAGGGCTGCTGCACAGCACCGCCCCTCCTGGGGGCCGCAGCGCCACCTCTGAGAGCCGGAGGCGGCGGCGCTGCGGGGCCGGGGGCTGGCAGTCGTGGATAGCACCCGCCGCCGCCCCCACTGCCCCCGGGACTGGGCGTGGAGGCGGGCGTGAGGGCAGCCGAATCTAGCACCGACACCGTCTCTCGCTTGGCCGTCATCAGCATCGTGGAGGCGGCCGGGGGTGGCGGCGGCGTCCGCCCGGGCGCGGAGGACTCCTGCTTCACGGTCGTCGCAGACACGGACACCGTCTGAGGAAGAAAAATAGTACGGGTCGAAACAACCGGACCAGTAATACTGCAATTAGAACAGGGAATACAATAGACTAGAGAGAACGGACAAAAGAAAGAAAAAAACAAGAAAAGCCAAGCTGAGACCGAAGAAGGAGAGAGGAAGGACTGATACAATATGTGAAGTAACAGCTATTAACGTAAAAGTAAAATAAAGATGGATTGTAATTACAATGAAACAAAACAATTGGAGGCTCCGCGGAAAAAAAAGAAAAAAATATTTCTATGCTTCCATGTATCTTTGCGTGCTAGTATTAATGTCGATCTGCATTGGTCTATTTTGAAAAAAAAAAAACAAAAAAAAACAAACAAACAAACTACTGAAATGCACCGAGCTGTGTTTAACTCGCACTGCCAAATAGTTGGAGAGCCACGAAAAATTCTGCTATTAATACCAAGTAGTAGAGACACACAGGAAGCGTGGAAATTAGTAAAACAATAGTTAATAGATCGCCTTTGAGCATTCAACATGAAAATAATACGAGGTATCAGGTTTATCAGGCTCTTTACAAGCACAGACACTGACTGGTATGTAACACATATCGCCTGGAATTCGGAACGACGCAGGTTCATGTATTCATCCGGACATCTAGAATTTAATTTCAACGTGGTTTCCAGTAATCACTCCAGGAGATTGTCAGGATGATTGTTTCAAGAGGCCATAGCTGATTACTTTTCCGTTCCTTGTTGTCCCGACTCTAATTATCTATGAGTCGTAAGCTGCTAAGGGAAGGGGGAAATCTTTTTCAAAAATATTTGCTAATACTCTCTGAAGTTTTATGAGAACTTGGAAGTTATGCAAATAAAATATATGATGATTAATTTACAACACTACCGAAATAATTATATCGAAGTTCGTTAATC
Source organism: Vandiemenella viatica (assembly GCA_031002005.1). Classification (NCBI taxonomy): domain Eukaryota; kingdom Metazoa; phylum Arthropoda; class Insecta; order Orthoptera; family Morabidae; genus Vandiemenella; species Vandiemenella viatica. The sequence continues at coordinate 81,179,980 of CM061918.1, forward strand.
CGAGCCTGAAATGATGAAACCAGACTATTTGAAATATTTCGAAATTATATTAAAAATATTAATGAAAGAATGAAATATATTTTTAATAATAACAATCATATTTAAATATAAATTATCAGGTTCCTTGGCTGATTTTTTTTCTGACGGTACTATTGCAAGCCCTCCTAAATTAAATTTTTCTTATCCATCGCATTAAATCAAAACAACAGATTATAGACTGAAACCTGACACTTATAATATTTGTTTGGATGGTCTGTTGTTGCTTTTTGAATTAGATAACCTAACAAATGGGGTGCTAAGCAGCAACGAAAAAGCGGGAAATGTCCACATAGGAAATAAATGTCTCTATGGAATTTTGCTAAATCTGGTTCCCTTATGAAAAAAATACAATTGAAGAGATTCAGTGAGTGCGACCTCATTTTTTGCTTATGGCTGTGTAAAAGTCATTAGAGAATGAAGAGAGAGGGAGACAAGGAACATATGGGAATTAGGCCGTGGTCTTTTGGAGGAATTATTTGGCTCGGATAATTTTGGGAGTACTACAATCTGTATGGATTTGAACCCGCGTCCTTCTGAATACTAATCCCGCACTCTAATCGTTTATCAACCATTCTCTGTGCCTCAAGAGAAATATTTATCGACGGTTGCAATTTGCAGTTCAGTGATACGGGGCTAACTGGTTCAAGTCGTGATGGCGCAAGGATTTTTATCACCATGGCTTGGCCGGCAGGGTAGGAGAACTGGTGGTGCTCAATTCCTAATCACCAGATTGTGCGGTTGGGGGGTGTCTTTCGGAAGAGCAGGCCTGAATGGACCGGCACCGGGCTTAACACTTTCCCTTCTTCATATCTCATTTCATACAGCACAAAACAATATTCTATACACTGAACACATACGATAACAATTACAAACACACTCTGTGTAAGTCAATGGGAAATCACCCCAGTTCATCTTCCCACGAGCGTTTGTGACATTAGATGAACTAAAATATGCATGGTGTAAGGTGAGCTGTTCCTAATAGGATCACTTATGTATCCTACGCGCTAGTGTGCAGTGCTACCAAGCAGGTATATAAATTGATTTGACTTCTGGTAGCAATAGAAAAAAGTGTTACAAGGACGCTCTTGAATGGTTTGTCACAGAAGAAGTGTCTGTAATTCGACATAAGACTACTCTGTTTACACAGTTATATTATTCCTTTTGATTTCCTCCCTACGAGTTCTGAAATATAAGGAAAATAAATCAGATAAGTGTGGTTTGTGACTCCTAGGGGAAGACTTTTAGATGAAAAATCTTTGGAAAACTTTGAATCATGACTGTGCTATCAGTGTTTGTTAGTTTACTTCTGAACATAATTCCACAATCTTCTTTCCCTATCCAGACGAGAAATTTACCTGGTGAACGTGACAATTTCTGAAACTAAAGGGACGAACTAAGGTATCTTAGTGGTCAGAATGACACTAGTAATCTCACGTGGTATGACGGTGACAGTAATCTTACATGTTCCACCGGAAGAAGAATAAAGTGTAGTTATGGCTTACAGAAGAATTGGTGACGGCAGATTACTTTTCTTACATGCTGCTGAGGAGGCGACGCCGTGGTTGACCTGGAGTCGTCCTCGGCGGCCATCTTGTCGAAGGCGCCAGCACTGCCGACGGAGCTGGCGACGCTGGAGGCACCCGAGCTGGCCGCCCCGACGCCCGCCGTCGTCGGCGTCCCCGAAGAGGGCGTCGCCTGCTGCTGCGGCTGCTGAGGTACCCCGCCTGGTAGCTCGCAGCCCTGGCAACCACCTGTCAACGCAAAGTGGTTCAGAGTAGGGTTGTAACGGAAGTCATCTTTGCGGATGCGGAGGTCAGTGCTTAGCTTCCGCGGAGATTTAGCGGAAAACGAAGTTTAGCGGAAGAGGAGGTTTAGCGAAAGCGGAGGTTTAGCGGAAGCGGAGGTTTTAGCGGAAGCGGAAGTTTAGCGGAAGTAAAGGTTTAGCGGATCGGAGGTTTAGCGGAAGCTGAGGCGGAAAAATAAATTTATAATTATTTGACATTTAATATATTACTAAAAATATACCATAATTCAACAGAGTACATGTTTATCACAATTTTTCCTTTTTTGGTTTCTTTCAACAACAAAGAGACGATTCCATAACTGAATTAAATTATTCCTAATTACACACGCAATCTATGTATTATTAACTTGTGACATTCACTGTTCAGTTAATTCCAGCGACAAGCATAACGCCACGCCACTTTACATTACCGCGTCCACCAGCTGCCTTTCCACAACTCTACTGGCCCATTCAGAATCCAACTTGTAGGACTCACAATGATCTGATTTTCCGATGTAGGAATCTTATTGGAACTTGAAGGTGGTTGTAAGACTACATAAAGTTCGTAATGGATGTTTTTGGACTCTGTGATGAGCCAATATGCGTCCCTACTGACAAAAATTCTACTGCTTTGGACAGCGAATGGGGCAATCGTTCGACAGAGCTTCCACATAAGTGTGTGATGACGACACTAGTATGCCGCGATAAAGTACGAAAGAGAAGCACTGGTTGGAACAACTTGTTGTGAATGCGCGAACGCTTCCAACGGTTGTCCTACGGTGATGTCCTACAGATTGGACTGTTGATACAAGTTCAATCTTGTAATTCGACAACTGGGTAACATCGCCTACCATTGACGCTGGGACGAATTTTGTTCAAAGAGAAAAGAACGAGGTATATAACATATATATTTCAATTCAAACAAAACCTCCGTTATACTTCCACATTAAAAGCTGCGGAAGTGGAATCGGACTATGATTTTCATGCCGAACTACAGAACTACTGGATGCGGAACACCATAGCAACTCTGGTATAGGGTGAATATAACAGGTCGCCAACAGCAAGTGTCAGTTAGCCATGCTGCTATCTAGACTTAAGGTAGCCTTTGAGAGAGAATACAGCAGTACAATTTCAATTACTCTGCGGACTTAGTGATGCGTCAAGGAATTTGCTACTGCTAACGTTTTGGTACCGATGTGGGGCCTTACTCAAGGGTATTTAGGCTGATGTATTCCCTGATAATGCCTAGTTAACAAAAACAATGCATCTACTGTTCAAGTGAACGACAGAATTATGTAAGCATCCGTCAGCAGGGACACTTCAAGTCTGAGGAAAGCCCCATGTTTGTTGCCGAAACGTTGTCAGTAGCAACGTGGTTGACGCAGCTCAATTCCTGCAAAAGTAAGAGGAAGTTTAAAAACATAGCGTCTGCTAAAAGCATCAAATTTTATGCAGTGTAATTGACTACAATCAATGAAGCCTAGCTTAGGAAAAAACTTTCCAGTTTGAAACAAATACTCGTAGTACTCAAAGACTACTGAATGGAGAACAACGTGGCTTCAACAAAGAAGGATTGAAAGGATCACGTGTATATCCAGCATCTCTATAGCCACTGGGAAGGGATATGACTGTTCCGGAAACAAAACAGGCTGACTAAGGCAGAATAATATCATTTAAGATCAATTAAAGTAAATTATCAAAAAACGGTCAAAGTGTATTGTAAGAAGGTGGAAATAGAACCAGCAGAATTCTACTACAATAGTAGCTAGTACAATGGAAATGTAAAGAGGAACAAAACTCAGCAGAAGAATACCCTTGGGTGACACCACCTTGGCTCTCAGCTCAAGAGGAAATTACCTTTCTCATTTTTGTCGCTTTTCTATTCTGCGTAATGCATTTTTGGTTTGATCTAAGCTGAAAAGTCCCCTGGGCAGACTCTGGGCAAAGTAGGTATATACCTTCTTAAACTTGTATACCATCTGGGAACTATTCTGTATAATCACGGCTTTATTTCTGGCACACTTATAATACAGATTTGCAAATAATTCGTACCTTATTACCATTAACTGTGCTTTGTATCTAGTATTGAACTGTCTGTGTTGTATATATTGCCCTACATTTTTAACATGTAAGTTGATTTTTGTCAATGTCGTTTTTCTTACTTGTGTCTGGGTTTTGATTTGTTTGTGTACTGAGTTGTATATTCGATTTGCAATGCTGATGTGTTGCTTCTTCAAAATTTAGTATTTTTCAGGGTATAAAGTTAAATTCCTATTGTCTTATGAACTAGTGAAAGAATTTCTACTTGCCTCTGATTATATGTCTCTCGGAGCTGGCAGCGTTAAGTGAAATCTTATCTACAGAGCATCCTGCGGCCCTCATATCAACAAAACAAATACCGTTAATACCCTTGTGGACGCATCGTGATTCGATCCTGGAACCCCCAATTGAGTTGTTTAGTGCCTTATCTAATGAACTACCAGACCGCTGATTATACGTAGTGTCCCATCAATGGCGGTAAAAACCCTAAAAGAAGGTGGAAAGCATCAAAGGGATTCAGAACTGCAGAGGTTCATGATAGCGCGTGTGCGTGGTGGACCGTTTGCCTGGTCGGATTTAAGCAGCCTCGATCTCTTTCTTTGGATGCCAATCAAATCCGTTGTGTATTAAACACCAGTCGATTCGAACGTGGTTGCAAGTATATTCCTTGTTGCTGCTGATATCTAAGAAAATATAGCTATGTTCGACTGTGTCCGCCAATCAATTGTCCAACAGTCTGACGTATGCATCAAAAGTAATAGCGAAAACATCGATTATCTCTTATAACACTGTAAAATTGAACAAATTTTCTCATCTGGAAGTTTCCGGTCATCGGTTCCTGTGCAAAACTGAATGGTTTGGTGATCTCCACGTCCTCTCAAGATTTGTATCCCTACTTATGGGACACCCTGGAAGCGCAGACATAGTCTACCTGCTAGCCTCGAGGTTTCTTACCTTTGCTGGAGTCGTCGAGCAGTGAAGACGCCAGCGCCTTGTCGGTACCGCCACCGCCTCCCTTCTTGCCGCCACCGCCCCCATTGCCGCCCCCGGGGGCGGAGTCCTTGCTGTCGGCGTCGCTGTCCGCCCCGCCGCCACCTCCGGCCTTGCTCAGCGTCTGCCTCTTGTGCTTCATGCGCCTGTTCTGGAACCACACCTTCACCTGTCGCTCGGTGAGGTCCAGCGAGGCCGCAATCTCTATCCTGCGCGGCCGACACAGGTACTTGTTGAAGTGGAACTCCTTCTCCAGCTCCAGCAGTTGCGTGTTGGTGTAGGCGGTGCGCAGCCTTCGAGGG
>CM061918.1:81186133-81221247 GCA_031002005.1 Vandiemenella viatica
TGGTGGTCTCTAAACGTTTTCCTATAATCACCTAGGCGAATGAAGGGGCGATTCTCAATCATAATATGTTTATTTAAAGTTAAAACCATCTCGAATCTGAACGGCGTTTGTGATGTTTGCAAACTAAAATAGGTCAATGTCATAAATTCCTATTTCTTTTTTATTTATATTAAAAATTTGTGGAGGCTGTTTCTCTGGCATTTTTTATAACTCAGATAACAAAGTTCTTAAATAAACTTTATTATGATTGTTAGTGATAATACAGAATTTAAATTAAACTAAACGCCATTGTTACAAATTAAACTACTATTTGGGCAAAGTTGCTGATTTGGACGTGATGCCTGGTGTCAAAAGTGTATTCAGCGTTTTTCTGCCCTGAACCTTTTTCGAACCGAGTACTATTAAAATATCAAAACGATTCTGCAGACCACTAACTTATATGGCGTAATATTTTATTCATAATATTTAACTAACCCTAACAATGGTTATCGACACATATTGTAGTGCCTTAAAATCTGCATCTACATATACTTGAAAACATAGTTACTTTACAACCATACATACTTATACTGTGGTGGGTGCCTTGGTGGGCAAACCACGTTACAATTATCTTTCATACCTTTATGATTAATAATTGTGGATTTTTAATTTTAATTTTTATGAAGGAGTGAAAATTATTTAATTTTGCAAGAATCTCGACGTTAGTTGGAATTTAGGAAAAATTGTCACAATATGACATTTATTTTCTTATCACTGGCGATTACAAGTCTGAGCGAATTTACCGTTAACATTAACACAAATTGGCAAAATCATAAAAGCAACGCTCAGAGTTACAATTAGCCGTCATGAGCAAGCAAACAATTGTATATTTACTTTTAAATATATCTCAGAATCAAAATGCAAGAAATAATGACAATTGGAACAATGAAAAATACAAGTTATGACGACCTCAGACAAAGGTATCATAATACTGTGACTTTACAGTTAAAAAGGAAAATCATGGGCGCCAGAATGAACAATATATCATTCGAAAATAACTAGTTCTGGCAAATTATGCCGCTAGCTCAGGGGTTTTTACAATTACAAAGTGAGAACATGGACCTATCCTCTCAAAGTCGCTTACGGGTTCTGTTTCACGGAATGCACAATCAGATGGCTTGGTCGTAATAAGTTACCATTGTAGTCCTGCGTCTGATGTCTGCGGTGACTGTAGCGGACCCACGATATGTGAGATTATCTCACAAGTCGGCTATAGGCATCTCTGGTCTGACAATGCGCATCATCGCATTACCGGCTGTGTTGCTGATAAGCTTGCTCCAGCAGGCAAGCTGCAGCCAGAAATCGTACAGCGGCAGTTGGCGAGAGAAGCCAACTTTCCAAGTCAACCTCAGACTAGACTCGCATAGCTTGGACTCGAAGATCGAAGTTAGAATGTCCAGCTCCTCGCTCTTCGGTCCACGAGGAAACTTCTCGCTCCGCCCATTTGTAGTCTCGAAGCTCACATAAAAACAAATTCCCAGGATTTTGAGTTATACGCTCATTTTGATTGGATCTTCAGGTCGGCACCTAATGTCACGTGATATCCTCGATATGTGATTTGGCCAGAGTATCTAACAGAGGTCGGACATATTCGGCTAAGTTCGGGGGAGGAACATTCGGGTTTCGGACGGCAGGCTTTTCCCGCCGGTGAGTGACTTGTTGACCGCCCATCCCTAGGGAGCAGAGTGTGTGGTCTGGCAAATCCCAAATCCGCGACTTCTTGTCGCCAAGGTTCGGGAACACCAAGATTAGCTTCAAGCCTACATAGCTCAATAATTCTTGAATATTCCTTTACCAAGATACACTGTATGTTCCATTTCATTAAGTCCTCACTTGGAATCTTGCGTACTTTATAAAATTACAACAAAAATCTATTTAGGTGGTCGCCCAAGATTTATGTAAATTACTCTTATATTATTACATATATAATAAAAATGCACCTTGTAACGTGGCGACAGCGCGGCTCGTTACAATATGGCCGTCCGTTGGTGAAAAATGAAATTATGATAGAATAATTTTATTTTTAACTACCTAATTCTATCTCCATTGTGACTCAACAAAAACTTAAGCATTTTTATAATTACATTAATTTTAAATGTGATTCCAATAACCATCGGTATTCCTGCCTTGTAAGGTGAATATATAACGGGAGCATATGTCCTTTTGGCCGTTTTACAATTCTTTACAAACAGAAGCACGTGAATTCAGGTAGCCTTCCCAAATGCAAAGTTATATTAAGCACAATACTAAAATATACATGAAAATAAATTATTTACACATACATGTTTAAATAATAATCTTGAAAGATAACTTGTATCAAATCTTATCATTAAATTAATAAAATGAAACACATTAATAAAACAAAACATTGTCAGAACACTTATGCAGAAAGTGGTTGAACTATACATTGTATTTACAATTTAGCGTGATGTTTTACTCATGTGCATAAAAATAATTCTGCCTTCAACAAACATCCATATAGATGCTAGAGGTGAGCGTAAAATATCTCATTACATTGCGCGGTTTTAATCTCAAAACAACGGAATAGTTTAGTCGGATTCGGTGACGTGATTTGCGTCATGACCGACGGTTAATTCAACAAGCATTTCATAGAGAAGATGTGTTCGTGTTCATGGTCAAATATCACCAACTGTAATCTTGGATTTGAATGACGCGGCATTTACTTATAATTCAACGTGGTGTGGAATGAACGATGTAAGTGCATGTTTTCGTGTGTTACGTAAATTATGAACCTTACTGGTTGAATGTTAGGTGGTCTCCTAATTAGTCTTTCATTGGTCGACATCTCTAACTTTTAACATACCGTCTGTGAAGTGATTGCGAATTTCATGGCGAAGGAAACTGTACTTTGCTCATGGGTATATGTAATGGAATTTCTATAAAATTTACCATTCCCCATATGAGACATTATACATATTATGCGGTTTGACCTGACCTTTTGTCATCGTCAACCAAAGTCGCTGTAGCATCTCTGGCATACGGACCAAACGCACATGAAAGGATAATGAATAGCGTAACTATCATTCCTCAGTAACATTACGATTCCTTCACAATGGGTCTATTGATGACTCGAGATTATCTCGACATTCAAAGAATATAAATTTTTCTCTTTATTTAGGAGTTATTATAATCCTCTTAACATGTCCGTCTACTCCACGTTTTATGCCGAAAATCCATCCCAGTTAGCGAATATTTTCCTTTTAAACACTTATGCTTCTTTAGCTTGTATGAAAAAGGTTGTAAGCTTTGTGCATAGAACGGTCCGATCTCAGGTTTTCCGTTTGCCAATACAAAGCAATTTTGAGATTTTCACGCTAGCAGAATACTACAAATCTATATAAAGCAAAAATATAAACTTTGCAATTTTCGTTGAGTGCACACAATTCTGAGCAAAACATGTGCTGTCCAACAATGACTGTTTTAATCTAATTTATAGAATACTATACAATTTACAGTTAGGGTACGCGAAATACCGCTAGAACGAGGCGTGGAACGATTTGTTTCCCTTCTCCATTCATCCTGGGGTATTCGCTACCTGACAATTCTCGGAACCTGCCGGTTGAGTTCAGCTGCCTCCCTGCGCTAATGAGCTCAGCTGTCGAGGGTAGCTGTTTCCAACTCTTTCGAAACCGTTACTGTATGAATGGCTTTAAGTTCGGGCGTTATGAGGCCCGATCTCGGTTTGTCCGTCCGTCAACATATAACAATTCTTCGAGATCACTCTGGCCACCAAATACGGCCAGAAATATAGCAGGAAAAACTTCGATATCACCAATAATCTTATTGTTCACGTCTTCACCATCTGTGCAATTATCATATACAAAATTCCTTTTCAATTGAAGTTAGCATCAAATATAATTACCTTAACTTGCAAAGTTAGCTGAATTATTGAATATATCCCGTAAATAAATTTTTCCTTTTAGCCTTTACAAATGCAGTCGCCTTTAACTTTTTGCTCTTCGACCTCGCCTATCGTTAGCAAAATAACAGCAAGGTATTGTGAAAACTCTCCTGTATATCTGTAATCGTTCAACTTAAGATTCCTAATTTCTGTGATGACCAACACAATTTAAAACAAATCTTTCTGGCAAGGTTTCGTGTTCTATAGGGCATTATCTATTGCACGTTAGCCACCCTTTACAGATACACAAAAAACCAAGAAGTAAATTTCGTTGACGAGATAACTTGCGATCTTCGGTCAACACAGACAAAGCGTCATTACGCTCGCTGTACACTTCTGCTCAGAAAAGATATAATGCAACTACCTAAGGTAAAACGTTACATCGAACTCATGCATCACAAAATGTTGAAACCCTTTTCGTTTATGTCACAAAATACATCTTAGAAAGCATATCACAATGTTTGTATCGCTGTCAGATTCATTGTGATTGCGAAGACAAGAAATTGTGGTTGCTAATGGCGCTTCATTTACCGCGAGTGCGTATCAACTTTATCTGGCTCAGGAAAACATTTAATATTCAGGATTTTTATCAAATCACGTCCACTTAACTAGCGTGAAAATCAAAAGTGACTATTAATATTTCACGTGGACAAAATATAAAGTTCGGAATAGCGAAATAAGCATTAAAATTCCGAATATGGAAATATCCTAAGTAGCTTTAACTGTAAGTGCAAATTTGGTAACTGGAATTTTAATTTTCCGTTTATCTAATCTTTCCAGCAAAACAGACGGTTTAGACTAGCGAAACCGGCATCGGCGTTTTTCAAGCATGAATTAATTTCGGTAAGGCGTCTAACCTAAAATGAATGTGTACTGTACATTTAATTTCCCCTTTTTTTATGATTCCAAATCGGTCAATTCATAGTCAGCCTTTTCGTCAACGTATTTGGCATGCTACACAACTTGTTGAACAATGCCTACAAGACGAATTTGAGACGTCCATGGATCTTCCTCTGGAAAATAATTCTGCGTCGCGAATATTCGTCTTTACCGCTTTCAACAGGATTTCGAAGGACGCAGAACCTTGGGCTTACAAGGTTACAGACGTTCGGCGGTTTGTGCCCGACAGCTAATGACATTCCTGGAACAGGTATAGTGTCCGCCGACCGACCGCACTTACTAACTGGTCCAGCTGACAATTGCGTCTTTTCTGACCGCAAGGAATGAACAAATTGTGTAGTGTTCCACACAAAGTTACGGACAGAAAAATTCCACGCGATGTTGATAGGCTGTGAATTCTGAGACTGATTTCGCATTTCTCCGAGGATTGGAAAAACTTGCCGACTCTTGTCTGACTTTCAAGAACGACATGTACTGTACATCTTTCCTCTCCTGCCCCACAAATGTCTTATGCTTTACTGACAGTTTGCACTTAACTGTGGATCCAAGACAACTGAAATTGTTGTGTTTCTTGATTTCAGATATTTTTGCGTACAAACTGACAATTTCACTGACTTAAGAGTTGAGTAGTGACTTTAACAACCGACTCACTCGCAGTCTGTAATATCGCATTCGGAGGATTTTGTGGAGGACTAAAATTACTACGTTCGGCTTCCAGAAATTCGTCCAGTGACAATTTCAACTCGGTTTGTGCCGTCTTAACGAGCTCAACTGAACTTGCCACGGCAGTCATCTCTGAGCTAAGTTTTCGGATGTTTTGTTCGCTTTGGTCTTTGACCTCTTGAACAAATTCCGAAATTTGCCCTAGGTTTTGGCCGTTCTCGTTTCGCATCTGTTCAATGGACAGTTCGGTAGCGTCAAGTCTTTTAGTCAACTGTTGATTACCCGATTGCAAAGAAGCACAGGTAGTTTTTACTTCTTCTGTGTCCCTTTCCACTTAGAAACAATTTTAGTTACATCAGACTTGAATTCGGATATTTCTTTTGTGACTACAGAACGGAAGGTGGATATTTTTCCGTCCAAATTTGTTAATATCGCAGCTTGCGAATCAAATCGTGTATCAAAACTCTGCTTAAGCAAATCCGAATTTCTCTTATTTTCCTCCTTTGTGAATCAAAACGCTTGTTTAATTCCAGAAATTGCTGGCTTGATTGTTCTATTGCAGCCATCAACATGTTTAGTATTTGCGATGATAGGGGTGGTGATTCTACAGGAATTTGGGTCATTTGTTGTGTCTGTTCTGAATGTGCGGGAGTATTCTGGTTATCTCACCGACAGGTGACGGAAAATTTTCCATGTATCTTCCTGTGGCGACAAAGTAGACTGCGAACTATATGAGTGGGTCGGAACTTCAGAACTTACGTTCCCCTCCCCTGCAGCCAATATTCCGCTTTGTTCCGTTAACTGAACCTGATCGTTCATGATTTCGGGAGATTTTTGCATATCAGACTGCTCTTCCATATCGAAATCTTTTATTGTACGAGATCGTAGCTTCATATGAACACACAACAATGAATTTACACCGCAATTGTGCAATGACGAAATCTAGATTCACTAACAACAAAAATACCGCGAATTTCAATACACACAAATACATATACCCCTCCAAAATACAGCAAGAGAAAAGCAACGATGAATCATGCAACACAACACCATGAAAGCAGACTTACTTTCAAACACATGGGCAAGACATGCGTGTCTTTAATTTTCTTACAAGCTACCATGCATTAAGAAATCAACACTGACGTTACTCATTTAAAATTTTTTAAACCGATCACAAAATAGTTACAATACAAAGTGTATTGCATCTCAATTGAAATACACAAATGAACTTCTTTTAATGCGTTGAAACAAAATAAATTTTATGCATTGAAACAAAATGAACTTTATGCATTAAAATACAAGTGAAACATCAAAATAAAATCTTGTATGAATATCTATTGACTACAAGAATGATAAAACAGCCAAAAACCATGTGCAACATTCCATGAAACTTTCTGAATTTGGGCTCCAAATTGTATTAATTTGAATTAGTGCCACCAAGTTCGCAGACATTAAGAAGTAATGTCTCATCTGGCACCACGTTGGGCGACATTATGTGGTGGGTGCCTTGGTGGGCAAACCACGTTACAATTATCTTTCATACCTTTATGATTAATAATTGTGGATTTTTAATTTTAATTTTTTATGAAGGAGTGAAAATTTATTAATTTTGCAAGAATCTCGACGTTAGTTGGAATTTAGGAAAAATTGTCACAATATGACATTTATTTTCTTATCACTGGCGATTACAAGTCTGAGCGAATTTACCGTTAACATTAACACAAATTGGCAAAATCATAAAAGCAACGCTCAGAGTTACAATTAGCCGTCATGGGCAAGCAAACAATTGTATATTTACTTTTAAATATCTCAGAATCAAAATGCAAGAAATAATGACAACTGGAAACAATGAAAAATACAAGTTATGACTACCTCAGACAAAGGCATCATAATACTGTGACTTTACAGTTAAAAAGAAAATCATGGGCGCCAGAATGAACAATATATCATTCGAAAATAACTAGTTCTGGCAAATTATGCCGCTAGCTCAGGGGTTTTTACAATTACAAAGTGAGAACATGGACCTATCCTCTCAAAGTCGCTTACGGGTTCTGTTTCACGGAATGCACAATCACATGGCTTGGTCGTAATCAATTACCATTGTAGTTCTGCGTCTGATGTCTGTGATGAGTGTAGCGGACCCACGATATGTGAGATTATCTCACAAGTCGGCTATAGGCATCTCTGGTCTGGCAATGCGCATCATCGCATTACCGGCTGTGTTGCGGTGATACGCTCGCTCCAGCAAGGCAAGCTGCAGTTAGCGAATGAAGTCAACTTTCCAAGTCAACCTCAGACTGGTGCGATCGAAGTTAGAATGTCCAGCTCCTCGCTCTTCGGTCCACGAGGAAACTTCTTGCTCCGCCCATTTGTAGTCTCGAAGCTCACATACAACAAAAATTCCCAGGATTTTGAGTTATACGCTCATTTTGATTGGACCTTCAGGTCGGCACCTAATGTCACGTGATATCCTCGATATGTGATTTGGCCAAAGAATCCAACAGAGGTCGGACATATTCGGCTAAGTTCGCCGGGGCGAGAGAACATTCGGGTTTCGGACGGCAGGCTTTTCCCGCTCGGTGAGTGACCCATCCCCAGGGAGCAGTGTGTGTGGTCCGGCAAAAACCCAAATCCGCGACGTCCCGTCGCCATGATCCGGAAAGACCAAGATTAGCTTCTAGCCTACATAGCTCAATAACTCTTTAATATTCGCTTTGCTACGATACACTGTATAAGTTCACCATTTCATTACAGTCCTCACTTGGAATCTTGCGTACTTTATAAAATTACAACAAAAATCTATTCACGTGGTCGCCCAAGATTTATGTAAATTACTCTTATATTATTACATATATAATAAAAATGCACCTTGTAACGTGGCGACAGCGCGGCTCGTTACACACGATATACTCAGACAACGAATAATAATTTTCATCTTTGACCAACTTGTAATAGACACAATCCTAAACTGTTTTGTATTTAAATTGTCCTGTTCATAAAAAATGTGTACCTTAAACGATATCGTGTCTAGTACAGTGGTGAGCAATAAATATGTACATGAAATTGATTTTTCAGCATATTGTCATACCTTGTAAGTTTTCCACAATTTTTTCATATTTACTCCTTTCTCTCAAAACGTGTTCACGACACTTACTTCAAATCTTTTTTCAGCACAGGAATAAACTTTGCTATGCACGAATCTCGCTTAAGGAAAAACTTTAAAACGAATGTAAATACCAAAGACACCAGAAGATGGATCCACAGGGTCTGAAATCAATTGTGTAATATAATAAAATTTGCATTCTAATGACTGAAGGCTATTTTTCATTCTACCTTTTGTCTAACCTAACTTCTAATAGTAAACCATTAACAGAAACATTCATTAGAATAATGAATAGCAATTGTCCCAATACACTACCCAGTGGCACTTCAGCTTCCACTTCTTTTGATACTGCGATTCCTATCTTAACTCTTTGATTACTACATTTTAAGAATTCTTCTATCCAGAAAATCACTTTTGCGTCCATTTCAGGGATTTTTGTCGTATTTGACATAATTTTATGCTTCACTTTGTTAAATGCCTTAGAAAGGCACAATACACTACCAACAAGGCCTCATGTGTCCATTTCATCCGAAATACTTTGCACGTACTAGGATTTACAGGAATATCCTTTCCTAAATCCACTTTGTATATCTGTAAACCAGTTTCTTTTCTCACAGACATTTCTGATATGGTTCCATATCAATCTCTCCATTAATTTAATTACCACTGATGTGAAACTGTAATTTTTGACCATATTTGCCACCTGTTCTTAATAGAGCTATACTGCTATCGCGTTTTTTCCAGTCCTCTGTTATGCACTAAGTATTTAGACACATTCTTAATAACATTTCAAGTTAAGGTACTAAGCCGTATGTTAATATCTTTAATGTTATCTACACTGGCTCCTTTATGCTTGTTTAGTCTTCTCACTTCCTTCATAAACTCCACAGGATCTACTTCAAAAGTTTTAATTTTATGTAGAAACGCTACCTCTCATATACTCCTTCCCATTCCAGGGGTGACAGTGCTATTTGTCTCATCAAACTAATTACTTAATCCCTCTTTCTTTTTCAAATTATCATTAACTTCGTCTCCATTCCTATTAGGATTGTTGATAATATATCGATATTCTTTTCTGAAAATATCGAAATTTATGAGTGATATTTTTAGGACGATATTTCGATACCGAAATCTGGATATCGGCATCGATATTTTTTTAAACATGGTATTATTTTTCGTTTGCTCTGAATGGCACTATGTCCCTCAAATTTCTGGTAAACATAGAGATCAGTAAGCTTAAGTAAATCTTACTACGTTACTATAATTAATTTTGAAGTTATAGGTAGTCAGATGACGACAACAGCACGAATCGAACGCGAGCCCATTGTTTGAAATGAGCGTGCGCATTGTCCAGGGAACTCCAGTGTGTTAGCAGGAATAGTGGGAAGTGCAAATAACAAATAGTTGCTAATTAGAGATCAAGAAAAGTAAGACAACCCAGAATAAGCTATCAACATACAAAATTAAATGAAATACTACAAAAAAAAATCTTATTAAAAAAAGTTATGTACTTAAATAAATTCCTCAACTGTATTGTTTATCAGTCTTTAAAATAAACAAAATAAGATTTGCCTCGAACCACTTTCAAGTTTTATAATTTTTATGAAAATTATGACACGCATAACGGTCATTTAAAAAAAAAAAAAAATCAAGAATCATCATCACCAACAGAAACCATTCGAAACTGAAAACCTGACTAAGAACAAAATCACACGTCTATTTATCAGTGGACAGCATAATTTTTAAAAGGTTTGATTTTATGAAATTGCATTCATGAAAGTATCGATAAAGCGATACTTTTCGATTTTTCGATATATCGACAGCCGATATTAATATTTTTTAAAATATCGATATATCGAAAATCCGGTATTTTTTAAAATATCAACAGCCCTAATTCCTATCGACAACTAAGCGTTTGTTGACTTAAGATTTGCTGATATATCAATATTCTAGTTATTCTTCCAGCTTACATGAGCAACTTTGAATATTACAATACTAAATTTTTAATTTTTTAAATCACGAACAAAATATTCTACGGCGAAATGAGCTAAGACCGATAATAGTTTCTAATGGTAATGTGACAGGATATAATAAGTATATTTTTAAGGACACAAAAACATTAAGTAACTGCGAGAAAAATGTCGGTGAAGGTTTTCTTCATACTTTGAGAATGAGGTGATAAGTTCTCTAATAGGATTTAGGTACCGTCGCTCACTTCGGGTCCCAGCACCCCGAAGATTTTCAACTGGCGATCTAGTACTGCGAATTAGAGGGCCTTAAAAAAAACTCATACCAATCAATGAACATACCCAGTAATTTAGGACACTCCGAAGTTCTGATTCCACGTAATCGCTGGTACCTTTTAAGCAGTGCGATTACCTCCAAACTTCCCTGTAATAATATATAGGTTCCGTAATAATTTTCGGTTTCAGTATAAAAATTTCTTCTTCCATTCTGATTATCTACTTGAACTGTTTCCACATTACGAAACTTCTGCCTTATAGTCAGAATTTAGGTTGTTTAAAGGTGACGTAATCATATATAAGAGAAACAATACGGGAGAATACTGTGGACAACTGCAGGATGTCCTTAGTAACAAGTTGCTATTATAGATGTAATTTACGACAGAGCAGACCAGTAAATATAATTTACATTTCCGATTTCAAAGTCGAAACTACAATCGAATTTAATGGTCGATACTAATGCAGTCCTTCCAAATGTGAACAATAGTAATTAGCTACTTACGATTATTTATTTTATTACTAGCAGATTGTTATTTTAATGCTTTAATTCCAATGAAATAACTAGCTTTCATATTTCAGACAGAACAAAGCCTAACGTGTGTGTTAGTAAAACTAAGAATTACAATCGGAATCTGAAATAGTTATTTAATTATTAATATATGAGTTAGTAATATTTGTTCTTCAAGGAGCACTGTATGCGACGGAGACATCGTCATAAACTGTAAATTTCTAAGGAATCGAGAAAATAGAAAGACAGATACTGAGAATAATATTCCGTCCCAAGATCCAAAACGACATCGGGATGCGCAAAAGCTCAGAAGAGCTGTATTCACTGGCCGAACGATTCACCTCACTCGCACGGAAAAGATGCATGAAATTCTGTGGACATGTAGTACGAATAGATGACTCACGACTGACCAAGAAAATTTTCCACATCGTCAACGGCTCCCGACAAACTAAAGCACGGCGGCTTATAGAAACCCAGAAGGACCTCGCAGAAGATAACCTAGATCCACTGAGATCTACACGCATTATATATAGACAGTTAATCACTTCACATAAATTTGCCCCTAAGATCCCCACAGCAGAAAGTCTGAAACTCATAAATGCATGGACACAAGAGACACGCCAAGCCAACAGCGAAAGGATGAGGAGGTTTTGGGAGGGTAAGAAGAAAAGCAAGAAGAATAAGAAAGACAATAGATATTAATCGTTCCACGCGCTCGTTACTGGGCTAAAAAATAAAATAAATAATAATAAATAATATGAGTTAAAATTGTTAAAATAACTTGCACCAAAAAATTTAACTATACTTTGGTGTATCTGAACTAACTACCGAGCTTTCAGCAAATTCTAAATTAATAAAGCTAGCAATAAAAAAATGAGAATCAATCAACAACAATATGCTATTTTCAGAGTATAATTTTCAACTGAAAATATTAATGTATCTTCTAGTTAACAACAATCCTAACTATTTACTTGATAATTCAAAGTTCTTAAATAATTTAGCTAGCAAAACTTTGCGAGTAATGGAGGTGAGTCGCAATTTATACATCACTTCACACACGCAACCAAGGATCAAACAGCCTATAGATTTTTGTGTGATACATACTACATTTTCAACCACAGGTAGTTCGATAGTTGACCAATTTTCGGCTTTAGATGATCGGAAATGTCTGTGAAATTCGCCCCTAGTTACTGTTCCTTAATCAAACACATATCTGGTATGTGGCAGTCCACACGCCAGTCACTTGGCACAAGATATCTGACTCACCAGGTAGAGCACTACGTTCCAACGCTGCTCTACGCTGTCCCATGCCGCTGGTACCATCGCTCGTATTATAGGTACCTTGAGAACGTAATTCACATTAAATTTATAGAATTTAAAGTAATATTATGATAGTATACAACGAACTAACCTCAATACAAAAACTCTTACATTTTTTCGTTACAACTCACAAAGAATAATAAATAGAAGTGTTTTTAGATTTTATCTTTAAAATATGGGTTACAGTCGATATTGGTGACAAATTTCAAGTTTCTAGGTAATATCGTTTTTGAGGCAGCACCCATAACAAAAATAGTTCAAAGATGACAATTTTGAGGGGCACTTGCCACTTATGTATTTATCTTCCAGTGAAAAAAAATTGGAAAAATTATATTACTCCTCTGTCTGATGAGTTGTAATGATCGTCATCACACAATGTGGAGTAGAAAAGTTCCATACCTTTACCTCAGCCGGAATTCTTGATTCAAAAGACCATGGCCGAATTCCTTCCCTTTCCTTGCCCCCAGTCCCATCACGCCTCTAATGACCCCGATGTCGACGAGGCGTAAAGCCATAAGTAAAAAAAAAAACCTTTACCTCCGTGTAAAGACCCTATGTTCGTTCGGGCCAAGTACTACCACGTTAAGCCTTTGTTTGACTTGAATTTGCTGTGGTTGCGTACACATCAATGTTACAGCTAGGGTTTTTAGCCTTAGCGTTTAACGTGGAATCCGAACCACGGAAGAGTTCTGGCGTTCATCGCATTACACAGTTAACTGTCTCGGAGGTGAAGGCCGGAATGAGGGATTATGAAAATCTCTGCTGACACAGGGATTCGAAAAGGTGACCTTTCGTTAACCGCTGAGCCACCAGGCCACTTTTGCAAAGAGCCTGTTATATAATTTTAGAAAATGTTACACTTGATTTTTGGTTTTGAGTCAACAAAATACATTACGTGTGCAAATTTTTACTCTTATTCCGTATAATTGATAAAGACCTTCGACAGACGATTCAGTAGTAATGCTGAGTTTGCCGTTGGAGAATTAAAGCGGATTAATATTTGCTCCAAAACCATCTGAATAACTCGTTATGACTTTACTAGAGGTTTATTTAGTGTTTATATGTGTTGACGTAAGCGTGTGATTGAGAGAATCGTTTCGCCGGAGTTCCAGCCTCCTTCTTCACAACACCGACCTGGCATTTCGATACGCCAACAGGGCCTAATTACCCTTCAACCGAGGTACAGCATAAGATCATGCCCGCACGGCAGAAAAAATAGACCGAGGTGATCCCCGGGCCGAAGGACTCGTCCCAAAATGTCAGGGCGCCAATAAAAATGACATGCAACATCAAACGATGGCGCGCCATAGGTCGTGGCTTGTTAAGACAGCGGGGTGCGAGCCCGCGAGAGAGCCAAATTACCAGCGACGGAGTCCGGGAGGGAAGGTTAGATCGCCGAGGTACAACTAGGGGTTTTATTAATTTACATCCAACTTATTCTTCTCCTCCTTACAAAAGCGCTTTAAAGAATGCTGAGTCATACTAAACCCTATTAAAACACAATAAGTGTTTTTCCAATACCGACGAAATCGTCAAAATCCAAAAACAATTTAATCTTTAAAATCTGGAATACCAAGGTCCCACTTTAACAAATCCAAATCGATTTAATTTCGACGGTAATTTCAGTTGTCTCACAAAAATGCTGTGTTATACTAACTAATAACAATCGCATCAAACTTTCTCCAAATCCCTAACGTCCACTTCTTATCATACGTAAAGCATTCATCCTGTAACGGAACGTCATTTATCTTAATATTTTAGTATCCAGATCATGTAAGTTTCTTAGGATTCACAGTGCCAAGACGCTGAGTTAGCTCGTCCTGTTTGTTCGACCTAGAATCTGCCGATCGACAGTCCAAGTTACAAGCAACACGTGCGCTGCTGAGCATGCAAGTCAATATCTGCAAACCAGGATACATGGATAGGTCTTACGTCTTCACTGTCGGGCAACAAGTAATCAGCTAGACCTCGGAATAGACGCTACACCAATCTTACCATTCTCTGTTAGTAGCACACAGTAGGACCAAGTCTCATCCCTCTGTTTTAGTTTCACGGGTTACGGAATACCTCACGTTTATTATACAGCTGTAGTTTTAGTTCAGATTAAATTAGATTTCCTAAACTGTTTGTTTAATTTCAAGTAACCACTAGGTGTCCACACTTCTCCCACTAGTCTCCAAGATGTATGCTCAACCTTCGATACTCATGTTTATTCAATATTTAGGCAGCAGTTACAAGAGCAGGAGACACATGAAGATAGTCTGCTCAAGTCATAGTGTATCGTAGGAAAAACCCATAGAACCCACATGTCAGCCATTCAGTTACAAACCATTACATATATGGACAAGCCACTCTGAGGACTTCACACCAAAAGTTTCGTGAAACGTCAAAAAAAAAAAAAAAAAAAAAAAAAAAAAAAAAAAAAAAATTCTTCTTCATCCCCAGCTTGCTTCAAAACTACTAACGAAATCATAAGAGTAAATCACCCCCGAAATCTCGTTTTCAAAACTACCCAAGAATGTGATCTCTGAATAAGTTACAATCGTCCCGCAATACTCTCAAAAATAATTCATTACGATCTTCTCCCAAAACATTAATATGTATTCCAGCCCCAGTTTTATACCTCTTTGGATCGTGGTGTTTATAATAATGCGTTTGTCTTTTGTTCTTTGTTTATGGAAAAGTATAAACGTTCCTAATTTAGTTTCTTTGTAGCAATACCGTAAATTAAATTCCCCAATTTCCCTATGCGTATTGGAGTGTTAATCTTTGACATAATGGTTTTACTATCATTTTCCACGTGTTATGATGTGCAATATTTCAGAAAACTGAAGAACTAGTTAACCGAAGTACACAAAAGAATAAAATTAACAAAATACAGAGCGTGGATTAGTTATCTGTGTTGCAGCATGATCTTTGGTTGCTATCTCGAAAGCAATGTTCATTTGAAACGCAGTATGATCGCCTATGTGTTGTCAGTAGGTTCAAACTATCATTCCTTGCTCCGTTCACCGTGCAGAACATATGTCATAGATTTTAAGATAGACCATAAGTATTCAAACTGTGAAAATCCTACCTAGATTAGTTCTGTACTTTTTGCGCGATTCTTGGCCAAAGACACAGACAAATACAACCCACCTGCAGATTTATAGTAGTATAGAAGACATGCACACAGCAGAAAAAAATTAAAGAAATAATAAAAAACTGCAGATTAACAAAAACAAATATTTAGTTATGCACGAACGTATCTTTTAACGGCGTTCTAAATGAATAATTTCTAGTTTGCCAATACCAGTTGAATTTTTTCAGAATGTATGGCTCATTTATGTTACTAGAAATTTTATCAAGTTGTATGAACGTAATGAATAGACAATGGGGTGGAATGATCTTCCAGCGGTGTACTGATGTGACAATTCTGGAACGTTTAGAAGGCGTCTATCTCTGCCCTCATTTTCAACCAACTGTTTGTTTATGCGGTGCCTCGGAAACGGCGGAAAACAAAAGCACACCCCGCGTGATGACGTCATCCACTCTTATGCTCCTTACCGAGGCGAAGCTGTTTCAACATTTTGATAGCCGGGTCCAGGCCACACTAAGTTGGTATCCAGTGTCCCTGTTAACTAAAGAATCGGTTGTTCTTATTTCAACAGCTTCTGTTCTAGTGCTGTCCCAAAATCTCTGATTTATTCTGAATTCTAATTTATTCAAAATTAAATGTATGACCACCTGGAACCCAGCTATCAAAATGTTAAACAGTTTCGTGTCGGTAAGAAGCAGAAGATTCGACGTTTATACACGACTGGAAGCCCGAGAAGAGTTTATTAAGATATTCAGTTACGTTTTGGAAAAAAATTAACAACAAGCTGTATCCAAGAGATCAAAAAAAATTTGAAAAGAAATCTGATAAGAGTATAAGTAACTACGGAAACAGAGATCTTTAGGAAGAAGGTATTAAGTCTGGACGGATTCCATGGCAATAGAGGAAAGAAATCCGGTCCGAGAAAAGAAGGAAGGAACACAGTGGTATGATGAAGGATTGTTGGATTGAACGAAAAAAAAAAAAGAAACAACAAAGGATGCAAAATTGAAATTGGCCTGTGGTCCTAGTTAGACTCATCGAAAAGAAGAAGAAAAACTGTAATTTACCCTCTTGCAGAAACGGCAAGGATCAGGCATTTATCCATAAGAAGGGTCTTTGGAGTGTTACTGGAAACTAGTAGAAATTTGCCAGCACTGTTTCTAGTAAGACGAGATTAAATATCAGGTTGGCAAGACAGCTGGCAAGTACTGTCGGTACAGCCGAGTACAAAATAAATATCTCACAGCCCCCCTGGGGGGCAGAGCGGTAACTTTTGCTCGGCGGTTTGCCGGCAGTGAATAAAGATGTCTGCGAGGAGATTTAAGCCATTTACGGAATATTTCCGCCATGTATCTTCGGTAAGAAGGGGGCGGGGAGCATCGGGCGAGTATTTTTTATCCCTTTCTCCATCGCATCTCTTTTTTTTTCTCTCTTCTCCGCTGCCGCTGGCTCCTTTCTTCGTCTTTGGAAAGTAATGACCGACCATTTATATGGCGCGACGGCCGTGATGATATGATTTGCTGGGGCGGAGGGGATGGCATGTCGCCGAAATGTGTACTCCGGGGTCGGCGGGGAATCGTTCTGTCACTAGACGGGGGCTTAAAGCCATAAAAACACTGTCAAATTGAGACGACTTTTCGATCTACTTGTCGATAATGTTTGCTTTGCTTGCAGGCTAGCAACCAAAGAAACGTCCTTGGCACTTAGACTCAAGTGACAGCAACCAATGAGCAAACAATGACCATCCCTGAAGTTCAAGGAGTCAAGAGAAGTATTCAGAGAGAAAACATCAAACCGTATGCTCCAGAAAATCCCAAGAATGGAACTCCCGATGTGTTGAAGGAGGAATTTCAGAGTCATCTCCTAAGGGGGTTAGTAACTCCAAAGTATTTGTTCCGGGAATACGTGTGATAAAGTGGCAAAAGTGTGTAAAGTGAGATGTAGTGATACAACAGTGCTGAAAGTTTTTTTTCCCCTAGATCATGCGTATATATATATATATATATATATGTTTAATTACGTATACCAGTATTTGCGTAAAAGTGAATGTATATGTCGTGTAGGTATGTGCTCTTGTACTTACATATATGTGCGACTTGCATGTATATACATTTGTAGGCATCTTTTAGTTACGAAAAATTATTTAATCAAATATATGTGTGTACGTATAAGCGTAATCGTATTTCAAGATAGCATAACCATAAAACTTTATGTTTGTATAGATGTATGCAAGCACGTATGTGTGTGTAAATATATATATATATATATATATATATGGTTTTGCGTATATGCATGTAAGTACATTTTTGTAAATATTAGTTAGCTGTTTGGTAGCAGCTGATGTCACATTATTCTAATTGCTATACTAACACCCACCAAATACATTCCACCCCATTGTCTATTCGTTACATTCATATAATTTGATAAGTGTTTCTAGTAACATAAATGGGCCTTAAGTCCTGAACAAAATTCAACTGGTATTGCAAACTAGAATTTTATGATATGTGAATCTTGTAGTAAAGTGGAAATATGGGACAAGAATAGATACGATACTGGGCCATTATGTAACGGGATATAAATAAATAAATGTATTTCACTGGTCATTGTCTAAAACATTTATGTATTTATTGAGAGACATGCATTACGTAAAAACAGTATGAGACAAGGTTTCATTCTATCCTCATTAATATTTAACTTCTACGTACAGGAATCAATAAAGGAAGTAATAGAAAAATATGAATCTGACATATGTGTTGAAGGAAAAATCAGGAATAGGAGAAGTAAGTTAACTCTGATAGTTTGGTAGTAAAATTACATTTCATGGCCGATGCATGAATGATCTAAAAAACAAAATGCACTAGCGAAAAGAGCCTTCTTGAATTTTTTTTTTAAACAGGTTAACTTATCCTACTGGAAAGGATGGGGGCAAGGAATGGGAAGGAATTCGGCCATGTTCTTTTGAAGGAAGCATCCCGGTATTTGCCTGGAGTGACTTGGGAAACCATGGAAAACCCAAATCTGGATGCCCGGACGGGTATTCGAACCGCCGTCCTCCCGAATGCGAGGCCAGAACGCTAACCGTTACACCTCCACGCTCGGTTTCTTGAAAACAACAGATCATTCACTTTTAAATTTTGAACTAGGGCTAAGAAGGAACTTTTCAGAACTCCATGTACTTTGTGGAAATGAGGCAATGATCATAGGAATACAAAAAAAATATGGAAAATTGAAGCATTTGAAATGTGGTGCTACAGTAGGATACTGAAAATTAAGTTGACAGATAAAATACGAAATGAACGTGCTTTGGAAATGATGGGTGAGGAAACAATCTTCTGATAGAGAGTTACAAAAATAATGGACAGGATGGTGGGTCATATTTTGAGACATGCAGGATTGGTTAAATTGATTGTGGAAGGAACAGTCGAAGGTAAGAATTGTAGAGGAAGATTAAGAGTAGAAATTATGAATAAGATAACTTGAGGTCGTAGGTTGTAAGAGACAGGTTGAGATGAAGAGGTCGGCGCTAGATAGGAAGAGATGGAAGACAACCTGTTACATTTGAGGGGAAGTATTACGTACTTTAGTGTTCAATTAAACTCACTTGGTGATCAGGTTTAAATGTGCTGAAATGTTTTTCATTTTCGAAAGAGCATAGCTGTTCTGAGTACTGTCATAGTGGACATAACCGACACATTGTAAGAAAGTTTTTCGCGCTGTTTAACGCCCCGGGGCCAGTTGTGAACTACTGTGCAGCGCCGCCTGAGAGGTATCCCGGCCCGCGGCACCGCGCAGTGAGCGATAGCTTCATGACGCGAGGGGAACATTTCGGTGCTGAGGGAAGGCACCCTTTCGACCCTGCACTCCCACGCTTCCTGATCCCATTCATCACACCAGGCTGTTGTTGTCCACGAAACCATTAAAAGTGAATCACGCCCCCGGGTATGCTGGGCCCTACGTTGATAGCATATTTACGGTCAAATGATACAAACATACAGTCACACAATGCCGACTTAGGAATTCATATGGAATCAGTTACGCCATCGATTACAGTGCATCTCGAAAACAGTGATCCAGTCTATCCCGAATCTCATTCTTGAAATAGGATACGATCAAAATTCAGTCGTTTGGAGAATTTCTTTCAAAAAATATTAAGATGATCGTTTTATAATACAAGAAATCTTTGGATCTAAAGATATTTTGGACAGAAATCATAAAAGATTAAATAATATAAATTTTTATTCTCTATATCATTAATTATTTAATATAAGTTAATATTCATTGTTATATATATATATATATATCAATAAAATTTTGTATTAAATACCATTAAGTACTGGTATATAATAATACACAATAAACAATTTATATTATTAAATATATATATATATATATATATATATATATATATATATATATATATATATATATATATATATATATTATTATCTATTTTTCAGTTAACTAATTCAATATAAATTATTTCTATAATACAACATTCTTTAATTAGTTATTTTACAATAATATAGTTAAATAATTACCAATATGTTTTTGGTATAAAATATTTCTTTTTAAACATTCCTGATAGTACTTTATACATCTTTATAATATAACTCTTTCTTGAGCTGTTTTATATATTGAAGTAAAATTATATAAAATAAATGTATTATTGTACATTATTTGTAGCAGATATTTAATTACGATATTCATTCGATGTCTCCATTCTCCGATAAATTTTTGCCAATATGCATTAATCAGTCACTACGAATTTATTTAAAATAAACTTATATATTCAATTCCACTTTATAGTTTACATGGTAGGATTACCATATTCGTTAATGTGGCTAAGATAGAGACGCTGCGCGCAGCCGGTAAGAAGTTGTATCACTAGTTCTTTGAGACCACGCGATATTATTATTATAGTGAGACGCATGGTTTTAAGAATTTTTATTTTCTGTCGCCAGTCTCTAGACTCATTTTATTGAATCCTCCATCTCAGTTTACAGTCGGCTAATCTCTCAGCAAAATCACTGCAACCTATTTACTCAGTTATGTTTTCATGTCATTCCGTTGACTGTTCTTGCCACTAACAAATTAACCAATCTCACATGTCTCCCGTCCTGCCTCTTCTTTCCTGTGAGACCTTTCATAAACTTCTCTTTTTGCAAATCACTTCCAAAACTCAGCCGTATTGTTCTTTATCTATACGCTTAATTAATAACAACCTTCTTTAATACTGTTGGAGACTAAGAGTACTTGCGTATCATCTGTGGACTGAATTAAGAGTACTTATGTATTATCTGTGGACTCTGTTTCTATTAGTTTCGTTGTTAGCCAGAGAGATTAATAAAGAGTAAAAGCTCGTTTGTTTATATGATTTAATACGCTATATTTTATGGTGCCGAAATCTCGGGTAAGAATCTTATTGTTACACGAAGCACGACTTTGATACGCTGTCTTCGCTAGGAAGAAATATTAAACGACATCTTGTATCCGGTAACCTACGACACGTAAGTTCTAGACGCTATACAAAGCTTAGTATAATACAGGAGTTCAGTAATTTAATTGCGACGCATTCTTGAATTGCTTTCATTTTAAAACACGCGTAACCTGCGATATTACGACAATTTTCATTAAACTGGTAAATAATACGACGCCTACGCCATCTTACGACTAGTGACTATCTGCAGAATTTTTTTAGAACGTCTCAGAAGTAAATATTTGTTCGCAATGACTGAAGACGCTCAGCTGCTTAATTTGAAGTGCTAACGGGAGGCAGAAAGAAGTTTAATAACTAAATTCAGTTCAGTTATTAATGATGATATTTCCGAAGACGACTACGAATGTAATTTAACAAGGCTTCAAGAAGCATTACGTGATATGACAAACCTTGACGACAAAATACATGACTTTCTGTCCGACGATGAATACTATGAAGATTTTATACGATGTGGACATCGCGAAGAGAGCAGTTTTCAAAGCTAAACGAAAGATTGGATAACAAATTGCACGTTTCGTCAGCCGTATCTGAGACGCCAGCTCCAGTGACAGTGACATGAATTACACACACTGTCAGGCTACCTGCTCCCTCACATCCTTCTGCGGTGGTCTCCGACGATGAAGACGAAGAAGAAGAGGATAACGGGCAGGGCCAGCAGACTACGAGAAGCCACACCGGGAACATGGTGAGCCACATACCTGTACGGTTAAACGATTTCACATTAACAGACAATGACGCAAATTCACTACTGTTACAAGGAATGTGGACGGCTGAGGAACGAGAAATAAAAGCAGAAAATACTACAAGTGATACATTCTTCATCAACCACAAAGTCCTTGCAGATAAAGAAGTGGAGGGGCCTACAACGAAGTCAAACATGTTGCAGACCATGGCCACGCTTGATGATAAATTTGTTTAACATCTCCAGTTAGTGACATAACTACAGTTCAGCTGGTTTGTAACAAAAATAGACTTGCTCCTATGAAGATAGTGACATTGCTACGACTTGACATTAACACTGAAAGATTTCAAGCTCTGGAAAGATTCATTGCCATACATTGCATGCCACACACGATTTACAGGGACAATGCTATCACCTTTCATTTAACCAATAAGGAGCTAGCGGATGTGTGGTCAAAGAAAACTTATCAGTATCTCGCCCAGCAAGAAAGCATGTGGAAATTTATTGCGCCACGAGCGGCTTGGTGGGGAGAATGGTGCGAGCGAATAGCTGGCTGCACTAAACGCTGCCTACGAAAGATGCTTGGGCGCTGCACGGTGGACATACAACGATTGCAGAAAGTACTGAGCAACGTTGAAGCCGCACTTAACTGCAGACCCCTGACGAAAGACGAGGAAAACCTGGTCGGAGGCCTACTCACATTACCACCCTCTGGACCAGAATCCGCAACAAGCACGTCTGTAAAGGAATTTAGATTGCAGCAGCAGTTGGCAAAGTACTTTCGGAAACGGAGGAGAAAGGAGTACTTGTTCTACCTTCAACGTGTTCACAAGCTGGGAAATCATAGTAAGAAACCAGCAAACTTTGAAGTAGGAGATGCTGTCCTTCTTCAAGAAGATGTGAGACAACGTCACGAGGAGGAAGAAAAGAATTCATGGGATGAAGACCGGAAGAGAGGGGGTTATACGAACGGCTGTGCGTTTCACTTCAGAAGGAAGACTAATCATTAAATCTGTCTAGCTGGTCATCCTCCTGGAGATTGACCAGGGTGGGGAGGATGTTGGAGATTAAGAGTACTTGCGTATCATCTGTGGACTGAATTAAGAGTACTTATGTATTATCTGTGGACTCTGTTTCTATTAGTTACGTTGTTAGCCAGAGAGATTAATAAAGAGTAAAAGAACGTTTGTTTATGTGATTAAATACGCTACAAGTACTACATTTCGTTTCGCACCACATTCGACAACCTTTACACCATTCAAAACTACCAAAAATTCGTCATTTGTGAAAGCAACGCAACTTCGTGAATGAGTCATGTGGTCGAGTCATAACGCTTGGCCTCGACATTCGGGAGAACGCGAGTTCGAATCCGACTATCAAGATTTCGATTTTTCCATGATTTGCTGAAATCACTCTTGGCGAATCAGTAAAGACACAGTGGCAAACATTATAAGATGAGTGAGCGACAGCTGAGCTCCCTTACAAACGAGTTTTGTGAACAATATTTCCTGTGGTTTCCGTAACATTGTCGGTGATGGTTCATGTGAACCGCGTTTTTCGTCATTTGGACTGGAGTCGTTCTGTGATTGTGCTGCTGCTGTTTCCTGAGTGGTTCGAATCCCCGTCCGGGCATCCAGATTTGGGTTTTCTATGGTTTCCCAAATCACTCCAGGCAAATGCCGGGATGCTTCCTTCAAAAGGCCTTGGCCGAATTCCTTCCCATTCCTTGCCCCCCATCCTTACTCGTCTCTAAAGACCTCGCTGTTAAGAGACGTTAAACAGTTTTAAAAAAATGTTTCCTGCCAGATCTCTTTTATTTTTGTCGTTATATTCTTTGCAGTTCGCTTCCCATAGACATGACTCACTTTCATACAGCTTAATAAATTCTTTCTGTACACAAAACATCACGAAGCCATACAAAGACACACACGCTGAGGTTCTCACCCTTCCGTTCCGTCATTGGAGGAAATAAGAGTGGTTTTTCGGCGAGAATTTGGTTGGAATGCGCCGACGGCCTCAAGGAAATGCCAACACACGTTACGGAGTCTCTGATGGCCGGGACTATTCCGTCCAAACTCTGAGGATTTCCCTTACGTGTGTGGCGCCCTTAACAGAATGCCCTAATCGTTTCATCCTGGTCTGTTTGAAAAAGACGCGCAGCAGCGTGGTTGGCGGCGAGTTAAGTCGGCAGTGGCTGCCCAGCTGATGGCGGCTGATTTATGGGCGTGAGTTGGCGCCCCGCGGTGGGGCAGCGACCCCTCACCCTGCAGCCCCCGCCACGCTTAATTTCCTGAGCAGCGCCGCCCTTCAAGCAGCACAGTGCGGCTGCCGGCAATAGCTCCGTATTCCTGTAAGCAACCCACTAGAGCCTCTCTTTTAGCGTCCCGTATTCCGACGATCTTAACAGTCGATGGAGAAAACAAAAAATGGGCTGCTCAATGCAGTCTTGGCACAGACGTTATTCAGTACTATAGTGGCAGTCACGAAATTAGTCCTGTGAAGGTCACGGAGTATCCGAACAGTGTTGCAAATCAGCAAAAAAAATCAACTTTCAGTAATGAGTGCGAAAAAATTTCTATAACATAATACTTAACATGCGGAACAAGGTGATGTGCTTTATAATTCCAAACATTTGTGTGACTGTTTTTTTTTTTAAAAAAAATAGTAATTTGTTTCCATGAAAATTATAAATCAAAATACTTTTTCACTTCAACCGACAGAAAAAGCAGTAAAAATAATAACTTCCTGAAAGTTAACAGACTCATACCGAATACATTCTGTTCATTAAATAGGGAAGCATGTGAATAAAAAATAATAATAAAAAAAATGTTACACGAAGCGCTTAGTTGTTTCGGCTGTGTAATGTAAAATGTTGTCGCTGACTAACTTCCGTTTTAT
Source organism: Vandiemenella viatica (assembly GCA_031002005.1). NCBI lineage: Eukaryota > Metazoa > Arthropoda > Insecta > Orthoptera > Morabidae > Vandiemenella > Vandiemenella viatica. The sequence continues at coordinate 81,210,988 of CM061918.1, forward strand.
TTGTTTACGTAAAAACTTCCAGCGAGAAAGTTTCTAAGAAAATACTGAAATTAATTCTGGTAGCAGGCAAAGCCTCTTCAGACAACCCCTTTTGGATTGTTTCACAGTTTATATTTGCGCGAATGATTGCGCGCAGCGCATGCTCCAGTGCCGGCTGGTCGGTCGGTTCGTTTACGACTGAGAAACATATTTCCTGTCCTCCACAGAAAACCTATTTTCAGCTTCTGTAAGAATTATTATTGTCATTATACACAATGGACCATACATGACAAATTTCGCGAGAAATCTTCAAAATCAAAGACGAAACGAAAATTAATTTATCAAATATAAGGGACCGATTATACATAGAAATGACTGCCACAAATACCTCCATGTCAGTGTTTGTAATGTATGGAAGTATTTTTTTGCGTATTAGTTATTGGTAATATTCCTTAAAAATACTTTAAAATATCTGCTACAATGATTTTAATTAGGTTTCCAATGCCCAGGCGGCCTGCAGGTTCGTGAATATTATTTCTGTCTGTTAATACACTAATTGCATGATTATGTTCCTGAACATCACCACCATTAACATTACTCAAATAGGCTTTAAACTAAGGAAATAAAGCGACCGCATGTAAAGATACGCATGGAGGACCGGCAATAGCTAATGTGATAATGTCGCCGGCCCAACCAAGGCAGGCCTAATTTCATGACGCCGACTATAGTGACCTTGCCCGCTAGCTTAGCGGGTATCGCTCGCTTTTGGTCATGCGAATGAAATATTATTTAAGTTTTCATTTTTTTAGAAGGTGCGTGGGGTTGAATTTGAAAGAAATAGCACTGGTCTATGAATAGCCATCCCAGCCGCTTGTAAAGCGAGGCGTGCCTACGAAATATCCGCAGCGCTGGCATAGTGACGTAAGCAAATCATCATCATCATCATCATCATTTATTGCTTTCACGGACCTTTAAGGTCTATAGCAGAATACAAAGGGTACAGGCCATAAATATAACAGAAACATAGTGCACATACAATTACAGAGGTATATATTACAAATAAATAAGACAGAAATAATAATAATAAAAAATAGTCAGTCACAACTTTGGTAAGCACGTAAGCAAATCCAAATATAATTTGTAGAATATGGTAAAAAGCTCCATAAGTTGTCCAAAATTGACTAACTATAAACTTTCTGGAACCTTCTTGAACTGTGTAGAAACTTATACCCAGAAAAGTGAAAATATTCCTTTAAGTTCAAAAGTACTGTGGATGGGAATATACTTTAAACTTTGGCTTGTTAGCCCTGAAAAGGGCTGTTTTGGTCAAAGCGAAGCAGCGCAGCTGGGAGCGAAGCGGAGTTGGAGACACGTGTCGTCGAGAATATCCGGATGCTCAGTGATGTTGGTTAGGAAGGAAATGCAGGGTATCTTATTTGAACCCGACGAAGTGTTGTTTTACGCGGGAACAGAGAAGCGGAAAATTAGCTTCGCTCCCATTGGCTGTTTGTTTGGTGGCAATTTTGTTGCCGAGAATGAGCGTGGACCCCCTCGAAGGGTTTCGTTGGTCCGAGAGTCGAGTTTGGAACAGAGTGGCGCAGGTAGCCTTTCAAAGGGCTGCAAGCGCCTTGTCCCTTACAGCTCGTATAAGGCCGCTATAAAAAGTGTATTTGCCTTGTCGCCACAATATGTCGGTTAGCCTGGGCTCGGATGTTACGGTTATTTACATAACACCTGTAAAAGCTTGCTGAGACACGACATTTTTAGTTTTTACTGTGCTGCGTAAATTCAAAGTTGCCTTGGCGTCCCAACCCTTGAGCAGGCTACGTATAGCTGACCATGTGAAAAGTACGGTGTATCCAAGTTTATGCCGACGACTTTGAGCGATTGTCCCTGAACCTTATTGATAGTCATTGCAAAAGCAACTCGAACGGGGAATTGCAATCTTTTAAAATCAAAGGGCAAATCATTGGTGCCGGGTATCATAGGAATGCGTGGTATAAAAATGTCATATTTCTAAGCATTTCCGGTAATTATTGTTGCTTCAATGACATTCGGATGCAATATTTTAACTGAAAGTCTGGTCCCGTTGTACAGCCTGGTAGGGTCAATGTTGCGCAAAAGAATTATTGGGGAGCAAATTTTCAAATATAGTTTGTGTGGAGGCATTCCAGGCGGTCCCAATGAATTCAGAAATTCCATGGGGTAAAATACTGCTTGTTCAATGTGCACCACCGTGTCGATGGAGGTCATTTTAATTACAAATTTCTCGGCTCCTAATTGCCCAATTTCAACCGGATGATTTCGATTCGACGGGAAACTTTTCAATCAAATGTAGACAGTATGTTTCTCCTTGTTTCAAAGGATAAGTGTGCAAAGTTTTATCGCGATCGGATGAAAACTGTGGATTTGTATGAAGAACAAACCTTCCAACCTACATACATACATCTTTATATACAGTACATAGATTTACACTATCTGTCAACCCCAACTGCCGATGACTCGAAGTTTTATCTACGCAGATGATTTTGCGCTAATAGAACAAGCAAAAGATTTTAGATCACTAGAGGAGCGTCTAAGTAATCGTTTACACTCACTTTCAAACTACTGTGAACACAATCAGCTGAAACCCAATCCAGCTAAATCTCAGCTATGCGCCTTCCTTAAGACACGCCAACAGGAAACCCAGAGTCAGATGGGAGGGTGTATAACTAGATCACTGTTTCAATCTAAAATACCTCGCAGATACACTGGATCGCTCCCTTACCCGCAAGAATCACTGATTAAACACGGAAGGCAAAGTCCTGCATTCCATACATATCCTGCGGAAACTCACAGGACATGTATGGAATGCACATGTGCTCCGAACATCAGATATTGAACTGTGTTATTCTGCTGCGGATTATACCTGTAATATTTGGTACAAATCTTCTCATGCCAAAAAAATAGATGTAGTGCTGCATGAATCCTATAGAAATATTTCGGATTGCCTCAGAGCCACACCAACTGAAAAACTACTTCGTCTTGCAGGAATCGCTTCCCCTGATATAAGACGGGACGTAGCTGCAAAGTTAGAAAGAATTAAGGTTAACCAAAATGCTGCTCATGCACTAATCGGACGCCAACTCCCCAGACAAACAATAAAATCTAGGAAATGTTTCATGAGGACGTCGCCTCCATTAGATGTACCGCCGAAAGATGCATCTGTGGTGAGCGAGATTGACTCATGTAGACCAATGGTTACTGCTATGTCCTTACGACGGCCGAACGTCACACGTCAGAAGGCGGTCCACGGGAGACGGTCACGAACAACCCGAACAAGTCCCAGGAGCAGGCCGAAACGTAATCCAAAAACGCGCACTGGCAGAGCCCGGCGTGAGGTTCACAGAGACCGAAGAGAATACCAAAACGTAGCCAAGAACGAGCACTGTCAGAAGTCCGATAGGCGATTCACAGTAAGAGAGAGTACCGAAAGCGCAGTGAACACTGAACTGAGGAGTGGAGCTGCGCGGGCTTTATTTATATTTGCGGCGGGTCGGCTCCGATTGGCCGCGGCGGAACACTATGATGTGGTAGCGCTGGTTGGCCCGATGCCAGCGCCGTCTATATGAGGTCGACATCCATGCCCTCTGCCGGGCATGCGGCGATGTCGGGACGGGATACCAGAGTTACCTACTGTAGAGGCTCTACACCCAGGTGACAATCTTAACTGGAAGACATGGAGCGCATTAAACCGGCCGAGGAGCGGTGTACGCATGGGAACAGATAATCTAGCAAGATCTAAATACTACGTGTGAATGTGGGGCAGAACAGACGATCCGGCATATGTACAATTGCCCGCATTGCCCATCAACCTGCACTCTACAAGACCTCCTCACCACCAGTGATAACGCTGGACAAGTAGATGGCATCTGGTAACATGAATTGATTGGTGTTGAACGATTTTTTTCATTTTATCATTTTATTCTGTTGATATTGTTGTTTCTGTTTGCAACAATTGTAACAACAACGCATTTGATACGAAATAAATAAATTACAGATATCACGTAGGTGGTATAGTAGAAGTTAATCGCTTGACACGAAAATCTATGGATTATATGTTTATCGATTAGGCTCCAAACGCCGTGCAACATTCTTTTTTGGAGACGATCCGTTAACAAATTTTTTAAAAAAGTGACAACATTGACGGTAGCATTGAAAAATTAGTCCTCTTCTTAATGAGCTCTAAAAATTTATAGCTCACACAACGCGGTAGGTAAAAAAAAAAATCGGCCCCACTTTTTTCTATGAAAACCGACAGAAATCTTTTTTTTTTTTGCTGAGTCGCGGCACACTGGTTCGGAGAGGTACAACGGACCAGACACGAGCCCAGACACCCGCGTACCGGCCGTCCGGACTGCCCTTTTTAGGCGGTTTTCCTCAGCCAACAAGGCGAATACCGGAACGGTTCCTAATCTCGTCTCATAAACTGAGCAAGAATGTGAAAGGAGTTGAAAGGATTGGAAAGAAAATCCCCAACCTCTTATAAATAACAAAGGTTATTGCCTTTACCCAACTTTGTTCGAAATATATATCCATGGTGCTCTATAGAACTAGAGAAGGAAGTGCTTAGGAATGGCGATAGAAATGGACGAAAGCTGTGTAAATAGTCTGTTATTTGCATATGACCAGACAGTGGTAGAAGGGGAAGAAGAGGACATAGCGTACATACTAAGGAAGTTAATAGAGGAATATGACAAACTGCGACTAAAATCAGCACCACATAGACAGAATACCTGGCTACGGGACAGATGACGTTACCTCTCAGAGTATCAGGTAATCTAACGATCTCTGCACCTGCTAGGCAGGTCGATATAGCACTTAATGATACTGGCAGCATTGTAAAAGCTTGCCTGAAACCAACTCCTGTCAGCAAAATATACCAAATCATGGGTATAGCACCTCCTGACATTCGAAGGAAAATAGCTGCAGAGATGGAGAAGAGGAAACAGGAAACAGAAACCAGACACCTTTTGTTTGGACACGAACTTCAATCCACAAGGCTGAAGTCAAGAAAGAGCTTCGTACAGTCAACTACAGCCATAACATCTTCATCTGGAGCTCGCCGTGTAGAACTATGGCGAAATTCGTTGCCTGAAGGGCACTGGAGGAGTATCAAAGAGGCACCGGCTGCGGGGTGTAATCAACCATATGCTTTATGGAAGGCTTTAAACAGATTAAGAACTGAAGTGTCCCGATGTAGATCTAATATCAAAAAATGGGGTTTCACTACTGAAAACGAACTATGTGAATGTGGTGAACTTCAGAACCCACATCTTCTGGTATGCAGGAATCTCCCTGAAACCTGCACTAGGACAAATGAGAAGGCCATCAAGATTGCGGAATTCTAGTCACATACCATTTACTTGTGTTCTATAATTTGATATTAATTAATTAATGTTATTTTTTTCAACTTGTAATGTTATGTCCTGGACACGAGAAATAAATAACATCTAACGATAAATACAGGTGAAAGCTATAGATATTTGTAGAACATTATTAGTAACAACGGGGCATGAGAAGAGCATATTAGACAACATCTAAGTCAAGGGCGGTCTGCCATACAAACATTAATTCCCCTTCTATGGCCCACTAAGATTGGCCTGAAACCAAAATTCGATATGTACAGAGCCGTTGTGGAACCAATCATCACATACGGGGTATAATGCTGAATAATTACAGGGAAAACCGCAGGAGCGTAGAAGCATTGGATATGGATTTGTTTTGAAGAGCTTCACGAGTGACTAAATTAGAGCAAGTACGTAACGAACAAACCAGAGAGCAGACATACAGATACACACAGGTACATTAGTCGAGAACATTGAAAAGAAAGAACTATTGTGGTTAGGGAGCGTGCACAAACTACGTGGCTCAGTCCAGAGAGGGGGGGAGGGGGATGATAGGGTGGCTGGAAGGCTACGTTAAGCTACGTGGGGGGGAGGGTTTTTTTCCGAGCCAGGCCGCGTAGCTTTCCTTTAATAACATTTTTTACGATTAAAATGAGGAACAGAATAGTATATGAATATTTATTTCCATCAGTTAATTATCTTCGTATGTAATTTAAAATAGTCTGACAGGAGAAAACATTACAAAATGTCTTCTGGACTCAAAAGGGAAAAAAGCTACGTGCTACGTGGGGGGGGGGGGGAGGAGGGTGTAGAAGCAAAGGCCACGTAGGGCTAAGTGGGGGGCTCGCAAGGGGGTAAAATGGAGCTACGTGGTTTATGGACACTCCCTTTGAACATTTGGTCAGAATGGACGAAGAAAGAATATAAGAAATAATCTTTAATTATTAACCAACAAAACGTACAAGACGATGCTGACCATTATTTAAACGGTTGCAAGGTGTGAAGATATCAATGAAACAACAAAATATAGAACTGAAGGAGGCACACAATAGAAAATTGTGGATACTGAGAGGGGGCAAGTGGAAGGATCATCCGTAGAGCTCCTCTCCCCCCCAAAAAATAATGATTGGTATGGGAGACACAGATTACCTTCTCGTCGCAGTCTTGTTGCTTTGTCTAGTACGCAATGTGTTGAGGATTTCCCTTGAGGACAGGGCAGATCTTCGAGTAGGCGTGTCTGCAGCCGTGACCTTGCCTTACAGAATCCATCTCCTGTCACCGGCGGACTCTCGCTACTAATTTCTTGCGGGACCGACGAATTTTTTTTAATTTTTTTTTCTGTGCGTCGTCTATCGACAGCAGAGCGACTCGGAAGCATCAGTCATTGGCGAGCCTTTCCGGCGCCGCGGGCCTATCTGCCTTTAATAACCGATACGCCCGTCTAATTACCGGGACGCACGAAAATAAGTCCCGACTCTGACGGGAAATGACGTCATTTGTTAGGTTGACAGCGGCGCTACCTGTTCCAGCGTCTGTGGCGGCGCCTAGGGAAACCGTCTCCTTACTGGAGGGTAGTGGGATATTAACCTGACGACGGTGCAGCAAGGGTGCTACTACAGTGTCCGAAAAGTTCTCGGCCTCTGCCATAATCGGGGCTGCCTATTAATCTAAGTCGTAATCTCTAAATATTTATGGTGGGCTGGGTCACGCAAAAACTTCGAAAACACTTAAAATGTGCGTTATGTTTTGCGACTACATGTCCTTTTACCACAACAAGAAATACAATCAGTTTCTTAACAAGAGCCAAAGATTCTTAATACAATTCAGAGGTTGCACACTGCATCCAAGATACCAAAGATTCTTATTAAAATTAGAGGTTGCACACTACTACAAATATAGCAAAGATTCTTAGTACAATTGGACGTTGCATTTTACATCCACGATACCAAAGATTCCTAACACAATCAGAGGTTGCATATCTCATGATTCGAAAGATTTTTAATATAATTGGACAGCATACTACTTTGAAGATACGAAAGATTCTTAATACAATTAGAGGTTATACACTTCATCGAAGATACCAAAGATTCCTAATAGAATTTAGAGGTTGCACACTACATAAAAAACATCAAAAATTCCTAAAGGAGTTTAGAGGTTGCACACTAAATCAATGATATCATTGATTCTTGATAAAATGATAGGTTGCACACTAAATCAAAGAAATAAAAGATTCTTAATACCGTTTAGTGGCTGTATACTACATTAAAGATTTGATAGGCGTAAACTTTCTGAAGGCACATTACAAAATTATTTTTATGTGAAATTCATCAGAATAAACTTTGATTTTTCTGAAAACTGACTTTCAAGTATGATTTTTGAATACTGTTACATTTTGTCGCTGACTCACCATATGTTCCCTTTTTGTTGTGTATTCGAAGATTGTTAGAGTATAAAATTCTGAAAGTAGTTTACAGCTAAAATATTAAACTCCGGCTATGGTAGCGAAAACGTTCACCTCAAAATTATTCATTACATGAAGATAGCTACAGAAAACATTTTACCAGAAACATTTACACTGTTCGTAGACGGGTGTTTTTATCTACTTCACGAATTTGTTGTTTTTTCTTTACATCTGCGGAAAGTGAGACCTGAGAGGGTATTTAGCAAATAATTACTCTGGTTCAGGCTTCATTTCAACATCTACAAAGCCTCCTCTAGCATCACTGCTCGATGTTCTGAACATGTACCGCACCGCACGCATTCACCTAGGCCGGCAAATACTAGAGACAAATAATTTTTTAAGAAAGTGTCAGGAAAGTAATATTTGTATGTAGAGAGCGTTGGTGACTGGTTTATACGTTTCGTGGTTGGCCACTCGCATCGCTAGTTTCGGCTTAGGCCAAGAACTTTTCGAAACGGGTAGAACAGTTACTAGAGTTGCAGTATTCATAATTCTCTGCCCCGTACAGCCCACATTCTAAACTTCCCATATATTAATAACTACACATTTGAAATAATGTATTTATTTTTTTGTGTTACGAATTACGAGGGCGGTCTGAAAAGTTATCGGAATCACCGCTAGATGTCAGTGCTATAGCAACGAGGTTCCCGCGGAATAATCACACATCCTTTGTGAGTGAACACGTGGCGCGTCAGTGCTCTAGCTGCAGGAGTGTGGTAGTGACGACTCTTTGTTGTTGTTCCCGCGTAGTGATTTGTGACAATGGAAAAAAACTGAGATTCGAGCAGTGAGTAAATACTTTGTAAAGAAAGGTATGAAAGCAAAGGAAATTCATGCCGACTTTCAGAACACACTAGGGGACTCTGCTCCTTCATTTTCAACTGTTGCCAAGTGGACCAGCGAGTTTAAATTTGGTCGGGAGAGCTTCGATGATGATCCACGTAGTGGACGGCCAAAAAGTGCTACGACCCCAGAATTTATCGCAAAAGTGCATAAAATGGTCATGGAGGATCGTCGACTGAAAGTGCGGGAGATTGCTGAAGCTGTAGGGATGTCTTCTGAACGGGTATAATATATTTTAACCGAAGAATTGGGTATGAATAAATTATCCGCAAGATGGGTGTCGCGGCTCTTGACATTGGCTGATAAACGCACCAGATTGGAAATGTCCGAACAAAGTCTGGCCCGTTTTCAGAGCAACCAACAAGATTTTTTGCGCCGGTTTGTGACTACAGATGAAACTTGGGTCCACTACTATACCCCAGAGACAAAACAGCAGTCAAAGTAGTGGAAACAAGCTGATTCACCACCGCCAAAGAAAGCAAAGGCAGTGCGTTCGGCCGGAAAGGTCATGGCCTCAGTTTTCTGGGATGCAAAAGGCATTCTGCTGATAGATTATCTTCCTACTGGCCAAACAACCACGGGACAAAACTATGCAAACCTCCTAGACCAATTACAGGAAAAGATACGCGAAACAAGGCCTGGTTTGGCAAGGAAAAACGTCATCTTTCATAGGACAAAAGTGTTATTGCCATGTCAAAACTTCCTGAGGTACGAATTGTTGCCACATCCACCTTATTCACCTGATTTGGCACCATCAGACTTTCATCTATTCCCCAAGCTGAAAAATTTCCTCGGTGGATGGAGATTTTCTACAAGGGAAGAACTGACAGCCGAATTGGAGAGGTATTTTGCAGGCCTGGAGGAATCTCATTTTCGAGATGGGATCAAGGCATTGGAACATCGCTGGACCAAATGCATTAGTCTACAGGGAGACTATGTTGAAAAATAAAAGCAGTTTCACCGAGGAAAGATACTTAATTCTAATACATTTCGAGAACTTTTCAAACCACCCTCGTACACAGGTCTACCAAAAAATAACAACTGGAATATTTTAACGAATTCTTAGGTAATTTTGACAGTTTTTACTTTTGTGCTTCCCAAGGAAATTCTGAATTATTCTGAAAAGGCTCGCTAAGCTGAAGCTTCATTCTCATCCATCGTTTTCGTGAAATTTCTATCCTTTATGATGTTACAGATCATTGGCCCATCAAAACTGCCTGCTTTAAGATTTTCAAATGTATTTTCTGGAAACACACTGAAGATAGGTCTATACTTTAATCAACGGTTAACGCTCTAGTCTCGCATTTGGGAGGACGCGGGTTCTAATCCCCGTCCGGGCATCAAGATCTGGGTTTTCCACGGTTTCCCCAAATCACTCCAGGTGACTGCCTGGATGCTTCCTTCTAAAGTCCATGGTCGAATTCCTTCCCGTTCCTTATCCCCACTCCCATCCCGTCTCTGATGATCTCGACTACCTTACGAAAAGCATAATGAACTTATTAAAACAATTTTTTCAACCTCCTTTACAACAGTGGATACAAGGAGTAAAGAAAGATGTGACAGACATCGGAATAACGAAATATATATTAC
>CM061918.1:81222247-81265247 GCA_031002005.1 Vandiemenella viatica
CGTCTCTATTGACAACGACGTCGACGAGGCGTAAAACCAGAAGTTAAAACAAATCTTATTTAAAAGCCATGACGAGAATCGAGGTTTTGCATGGACCTATAGGGTCTTTTCGTAAATGATAATATGCAAATATTTAGAATTTATATTACGTGTGTAGTCTTGAATTCACGCTGTTATATGAAAATTCGAATTTCACAACCATTTTGTTAGCAATTTTTGCTTTACATTTTTCCATTTTTCGCACATATTGTTCAGCACCCATCTGGATGAAATTCAAAATTTTATCATTACCTAATGTCTGAAATCTACGATTATTTTATCGCCGTGTCCTATCTTCCATTTCATATACGGCTTTTAATTCTTTGCCCAATACTCATGCTTGCCTCACAGATAAAAAATATTTGACACATGACGAGTGAATTACTCGTATTTTCTCACCTCTTTTCTACATCATTAACCCTTTCGATTTTGCAGATCGTCTCACGCCTTCTCTTCCATATTTTGATCGTATCTCCCAGTTTCTTCCACACTACTCTGTCTCCAATGAACTACCTTAAATTTTACGTTTTTCTCACCTGGTACATACAACGTGTCTGGCGTCTTCCAATACGTCTGCTTTCCGCAGTTGAAGATCGCCAGTTGCGGCACTTTCCATTCCACCTTTCTCATGACATACCTCAGCCACTGCAGTCTTTCTTCTTTAATATCTCTTCTATATTTCTCATTCTATCCGTCCTTCTGACACTCTCTCCTTTCCAAACCTCGTCTCTGCTATCTGTAATCTGCTTATATCTCTCTTTGTCACCGACCGTGTTGGGTGAGCGGTAATTCTCTTGTCTCGCGACCCATCCAGGCATCCTGATTTGGGTTATCCATGGTTTCTCCAAATCACTCCAGGCGAATGCCGGGATGATTTTTTTTTTTAAAAAAGGGAATGGTTGAATTACTTCCAGTTCCTTGTCCCCAGTCATTTCACGCCTCTAATTACTTCGACGTCGACGGGGCGTTAAGCAAAAAACCTCGCATCTGCATTATGAAGAAAAAGATTGCAATTGCTGGCTTCCCTATCTATAAAAGGAATTATTCTAGCATCTTATCCATGAAATCAAGCCATAATGTAGGACAATATTTCCAACTTTTTTCCATGTAGCGCTTTGTATTTTTCTTTTAATAGCTGCATATCCCTCTTTGCGAGCGTAATTGTAGAATGCCTCATCCATGACTAATTTGATAGTTTAAATTATCATTTAATTTAGCTAAAAACAAGTTTTCAAACACGGAAATTTATCTTTAATCATTCGGACTGTATGCTAGCGCAGACAATAGTTCTACCTTTTTCGTTTCAATTATACAGAAATAACTGATTCATATCATGTGTAATTCCCTGTGTACTAATTCAAATCCCTTGTAATATCTCATTATCAAGTTACAAGATGACACGAAACCTCCTAGTAAATATTTTTGCTGAATTCGGGGAGTTCTAGTAAATAAACAAGCATACTACTCACATTGCCCAGAAGTTTGGATTAATTTTCATGTACTCATTCCGTCTCGTGTATTAGTAACCAAGGTGTGTGTTTCATTCTATCCTACTGTGCTCCAGCAAGGATGTGCCCAAAGTAAAGTATTGCACTTCTGTGTTTGTTCCAGCACACATCCCCTTATTCTTTTTCTTCTTATGTTGCCATGCCAGATTCCGAAACTAGGCAAGGGACTTGGGAAGATTAACAGGGATAGTTTCCCGTTGCATTCTCATGTGATATTGTAGGTTTGAATGACTGTGATAGTATGTGTGTTCAGTACAGAGTGATGCTTATGTTGTATGAAATAAACGATGAAGAGGGGGCCGGCGTAGGTCCATTCAGGCCTACTCTTCCAAAAGGCACCTCAGTGATACCAAGGTTAATGTACCCATCCGACGTACTAATCACTATAAACAATGTCGTATGCCCTCACTCCATACGCGCTGTGGAGAGGTTTGGGATTTAACCCAGGACTTTGATGCACAATGTGATTAGGAACTGCGCAGCACCACCTCTCTTACCCTGACGGCCAAGTCCTGACGATGAAAAATTCCTCCACCACCCAGGACTCGAACCAGGTAACCCCGTGTCAGCGCCGAACACCATCACAGTGCCGCAGCCAACTGAGACAACGGGGCGTGATATCCCCTGATTACCTACTCCAGTAAATTTTAGACTTTGAAACCATTTTGAAGTCGACTGATATATGAAGCTTACGTGAATGAACGTACTGCTGGCATCTGTAGCACTGCTGGGTTAGGTACAGTAGCCGTAGCCCTGGAACCCTCTTTCGGCACTCTGTGTTTTTCGCTCAGTTGCCAGCATATGACGAGCGCTTGACGGCTTGAAGCAAGAACGGCCTCTGCGTTGGCGGCAGACTTAATTGAAAAGTTCTTGCGGAACGCCGGCTCGTTCTCTCTCTTGTAAACACCACCTGCGACTCAGAGGGAAGGCAACAGATCAATGTCGAAATTGCTTTCTTGCCGGAGAGCTGCTGTTTTGGCATGTCTCACTGATCATTCAAAAACTTCCGCATAATTTGCTGTCTCATCTCGAACAAGCCTCTAGTGATAAATCAGATAAAATAAACAGATAAATTCACATGAAACTTTCACGCATTTACTCTTTTTCTTAACTCCCATATCGCCCCCCCCCCCCTGGTTTACACACATCAAAAAAGAGTCTGCATTATACTGAAATTAAATACAAAGCAAAGTGTATACACAAAATTGTTAGTCTATCAAAACCATGACGACCCCATTTGATGATAGATTCTTAGTTTTCGAGATATCTACCGTCAAAAATTAGTATTTATAAATACAGTTCCTTGTGCTTTTGGTAACGTTTTTCTTCTTGTTCAGACTGCATGTTATCCTATCCACAACCGTTAGGAAGGAAAAAAATCACCAATTTTGCATTTACGCTCTGTAATTCTTTATGGCTGTGACGTACATTTTGGTTCAGGACGCATTTCATCCTAGCCACCTCAGTTTTTAGGCAGTATATCTCGATAACTAAGAGAGGTATCAAAATATTTTATTCTTCACTTTTGATATGTCTTATCGAGTTACATAAGAACTCATCATTACATTTGGCTTCCTCTACAGTTTTCGTAGCATACTGATTTTTTTTCTCTTTGAACACTTATGCCACATTCAAATGTTTCTTTTACTTCCTTTATTGCTTTCACTACATAAAAGATTAATATTAACTGGGATAGACTACATCATTGCCTAATGCTCTTTTTAATTGACGCATGTCTCTCATGATTCTCTACTTTTATTACAGCCACTTGATTCTTATATACACAGACGGAAAAAAAAATCCCAACACCAAGAAAAAATTATTGTAGAGTAATGAAATTTGGACAATGCATTTGTCAAGTTAACATGTTTAATTGATTAAATTTTCAAGATCACAGGTTAATTTAAGCTCAAGAAAATGCATTTCAAATGTGAAATACTGTTAAATTAATAGCCGGTGTAACCTCCAGAATTTTGAATGCAAGCCTGCAAACGTGAATGCATTGTGTCATACAGGTTTCGAATGTCACTTTGTGGTATGGAGTTCCATGCTTGTTGTACTTGTGCTGTCAATACTGGGACGGTCAGTGCTGGCTGTGGATGATGCTGGAGTTGTCGTCCAATGATATCCCATACGTGTTCAATTGGAGACAGATCTGGTGATCTCGCAGGCCAAGGTAACATGTCGACACTCTGTAGAGCACGTTGCGAGACAACAGCGGTATGAGGGCGAGCGTTATCCTGTTGAAAAACTCCCCCTTGAATGCTGTTCATGAATGGCAGCACTACAGGTTGAATTACCAGACTGACGTACAAATTTGCAGTCAGTGTGTTTGGTATAACCACAAGAGTGCTCCTGCTGTCATAGGAAATTGCTCCCCAGACCATGACTCCAGGTGTAGGTCCAGTGTGTCTAGGCCGCAGACAGCTTGGTTGCAGGCGTTCCCCTGGCCTCCTTCTGACCAACACTCGGCCATCACTGGCACCAAGGCAGAACCTTCTTTCATCAGAAAACACAACAGATCTCCACTCCGTCCTCCAATGAGCTCTGGCTTGACACCACTGGAGTCGCAAACGGCGATGGCTTGTAGTCAGTGGAATGCACGCTACAGGGCGCCTGGCTCGGAGCTGTCCTTGAAGTAACCGATTTCTAACAGTTCGTTGTGTCACTGTGGTACCAACTGCAGCTCGAATTTCTGCCGCAGACGCAGTACGATGCACCACAGCTGTACGCCGAATACGGCGGTCTTCCCTCTCAGTAGTGCCACGTGGCCTCCCGGAACCCGGTCTTCTTGAGGCAGTACCATCCCTTGACCACTGCACCCAACAATCATGCACAGTGGATACATTCCGGCCAAGTCTTTCTGCAATATCGCGAAAAGAAAATCCACCTTCTCGTAGCCCTATTACACGACCTCGTTCAAACTCGGTGAGCTGTTGATAATGGCTTCTTCGTCTTCTTAAAGGCATTCTTGGCTAACATCAACTCACTATGTCAAATCTCAGCGGTAAATAACGTTCACAAACTTTACAGCGCGTATTTAAAGCAAACCTGATTTGCAAGCTCTGAGTAGCGCTACTAGCGCCACACTTATGCGCGAAGCGCGAAATTTGAATCGATGTCATCTTTCAGATGTATAAACACGCCTACCAAATTTCGTTTATCTAACACAAGTCTTTCTTGGTGTTGGGATTTTTTTTTCCGTCTGTGTAGATTATGAAGTATTCTTTATCTAGATATTTAAGACTAATTTTAAAAAAAAAATAACATCTCATTGCATTTAACGCTATCAATTTTTTTATATATCAATAAGTGCCATAAAAAGTATATATGTTTTTCTATATCTGCTCTTCAGTTATTAACCTTGAAGCCAGAGTAGCTTTCTTGTAGCGTTGGGCTTTTGTTTTTATTGGATTTATGCCTCATCGACATCGAAGTCATTAGAGGTGGGATGAGACAGGGGACAAGGAACGGGAAGGAATTTGGCCCTGACCTTAACCGTGGTTTTTCTTCGCCTACTGTCTCTTCTAACACCCTTAATAATCTTCTATATATCATCCTGGTCAGTAATTTTTGAAGAATGTGAAACTTACAGAGAAATAATTCTCACATTTGCCTGCCTGTTTTTTCTTCGGCTTTATATGATGTTACAAGTATCGAATATTTTAGGAGATGATAATATTCATAAAAACAAGACACTAGAATGCACAGTGGAGAAATTACCTTTGTTACAAAACACCCTACGCCACCTACGGTTTTAAACATTTCTGGCTGCAGGTGTGTAGGGAAAAATGAAATACGAATATTTGATTTGTTTGCCCGCGTATTTGGAATATGGCTTTGGTTAATAGAAAATGAGAATTATCCACACTAATATTATAAATTCGAAAATAACTCTGTCTATTTTTTACTAGTCGGTTTAATCAATCTACATGAAATTTGACACGGAAATACTGGTTACCATATTTTTTCTGTCAAAAGTATTATTTGTAAATATAGTTCCTTGTGATTTTTGCTAACGTTTTACTTCTTGTTCAGACAGCAATTTATTCCATCCACAACCGTTTGGAAGGAAAAAAATAACTAATTTTATATTTACACTCTGCAATTCCTTATGGAGCTGACGAATCTTTTTGGTCCAGGACGCATTTCAACCTAACCACCTCAGTTTTTGTTTCAGAATTTCGAAAACTAAAACTCTGACAGACAATCGGACAGCGTGTGTAAGCCTCTGTTTTGTTATATCGGCCACACAGGCTTCTTTTCTCTCGTAATAAGTTTCTGGGACATATTTCACTTAACTTACAGCTTTCTACATCCAATTCTAGCAATAAAATTTTGAGTCCACGTGTACGAAGTCACGGGGAACAGATGGTCTAATTACGATTAGCCTCTCGTCAGAAAATACTTGAGAAAAATGTAAACGCTAAATGCGGTATTTCTGCAGAGAGTTTATTTTATTTGGTTTTCCACATTCGTGCAGCCGGTGTTGTGTGTGGTTTTGTCATACCGGAGGGACGTGATGTTATCTAGAGTCCCCCCAAACAGCTGTCTGCTTTGAATGGACGCCGCGTGGAGGGAGGGGCGGGCTTGAGTGACAGCTTGGAACCGACCAATCACGAGGCCCGCATGCTGATGAGTCTCTTTCTCTCTCTCTCTCTCTCTTCTGTCACTCAAAGTTCTCCCCTACCACACGCTGCCACAGTATGTAGCGAACTAGCACAGGTATCAAACAAACAACCGGCTCACTTATGGCTTTAGTATTTAGTATCATACTACAACTGTGGAATACTTCACTTCTCCAGGCTTTGATGAGCCAGTACACTAGTACATACTTGTAATGATTCCTTCATTGTTACGTCATTTTTTTAACCGTTAAATCGCAATTGATAAATATCTGGAATTAACAGCAAAAGCGAAACTGTTGTTAAGGTCAACAGATGTGAAAAAAGTATCAGTAAAATAAATGACACAAACACTATAAATAGAATATTAAAAAGGTAATTTTATTAAATGTGGGCTGCCAGTTGTGTGAGAAACCATTACGTTGGTAGAAAAGGATACGATTTTTAGTTCATATAGCAAGTATAAACAGGGAAATAATGTTACAAAGTATTAGAACAGTATCCAACGTTGCCGGACTAGTTAGCGTTGTTGTATCCGTGTCCTATTTTTAGTCACTAATGAGAAATATGTTCACCTAATTTCATTAAATTTGCGCCAGCCTTTTTCAGGAAGTAAAGCAAAACTAGATTCACCACTACACTACCCAGAAAGGGGTAGTTTTTTTTTTTTTTTTTAACGCCTCGCCGACGGCTAAGGTTATTAGAGGCGGGATGAGATTGGAGACAGGGAACGGGAAGGAATTCGGCCATGGCCTTTTTGAAGGAAAGCATTCCGGCATTCGCCTGGAGTGATTTGGGGAAACCATGGAAAACCCAAATCTGGATGCCCGGACGGGGATTCAAAATGCGTCCTCCCGAATGTGAGGCAAGAACGTTAACCGTTCACCCACCACGCTCGGTAGGGTAGTTTGGAGTTGACATACAAATATACTATTTTTATTGATCCGAGAAAAATCGTGTATATCAAGTTTCATTAATTTGTCACAAACCGTTTCCGGAATTAAACTAAACGTCGATTTACTTCCACAGTTCACAGAACGGGGTGGGTTGGATGCTGTGATACCGAATTTGAGTTCTAATTTTTGTACAGCAGCATTTCAACCTGACCGCAATATCTGCTCAAAAATAGAAACATGTGCATTAATGCATAACAAATATGTGTATCACGCATCAAGCAGAAATTACAGATGTTGATTATGTTTTCACAATTTGAAAGTTTGATGTATGAGTTAAAATCTGTCTTAAGAAATCTGTTTTAAGAAATTGCGGCACAATAGTTTCGCGATTAATTTAGCATAACTTGAAAAATGCTGAATCGATTTTGGCTGGGTTTTCGCAGTATCAAACATTAGGTGTGTCTCATTATACTACATCATTCTCTTTTCACTGAAACTGAAAATTGTCTCATTATGCTGCTTCATTTAGCACTGCAACGCAAAATTGAAATCTCTTACTCCCCTTTTTAGTTGAATATCAAGTATTCAGACTAATTTTCCAAAGTTGTTTATATCGATAACATGAAAGGCTCACTTTCACGTAAAAAGCAGTAGTTATGCTTATGTTAATGTTAGTAATCAAAGATTGTAGCTTCTTTGTCTGAGACTACTTCGACGGCAACGATGTTCTTTGGCATTTTTCTGGTAATTATTAACCACATTATATTACATATTATATATATAATTATAGATATTTCGGTTGTAAAAACATTCAGTTGCCACCTTCAAATGACGATCATTACATTAATACAAAACGCCGAGAAAAACTTAATGCTTATGTAATTTTTTCAGATTTTGTTTTAGGTATTTACAACTAAACCACGTCTAGGATATCAGGAATGAAGTATGTGAATGAATTTTGGCATCGTCTTTCGAAAGAACCATGACTGAATTGATGCCAGGAAACTACGGAACACTTAAATCATGATAGTGGAATATAGGATTGGAGCGTAGACACTACGGAAATAAAAGATAGGCAGAAACTGAAGTGTTTGGAGTATGCTAGTATGAAAACATGTTGAGAAAAGAGAGTATGTAAAAGTACAATTCCGGACATTGGCAACGACTTAGTTTATAGAAGAGTCGAGGGAAATGAAGTGATGAGATACAGAGCTACCAATTAGAAACAAGTTTACTGAATTTTAGACTCGAACCACATTACATAAAAATGAAGCCTAGATATTGCGGAAGTAGAAAAGAAATTGAAGCATTTTGAATGTGTCATTGCTAAGCAATTTAAAAATAAATATGCCTACGATGTACATAATGAAACGAATGTCAAAATCGATAAAGAGATAGTTGACGCAAAAATCTGTCAAAAATATAACATCATATGATGGGTAGCACTTTGAGGAACGATAATAGTATCTGAACGGTGAATTAAACGTTTATCATCAAAAAATTTGATCATATTTCATTATTTATTTTGTTAAATTCTGAGACGTGGTTATTTTCAGAAGAATACAAAACAAAATAATTACTCACGGCAATATATTTTATAGAGATACGTTACATTTTGTTATCTGGGTTTACTATCGTTTAAAATCTCTTACCCAATTAAACGTAAGTTATGACAGCCTTCGAGTTGGTACAAATAAATGAATACCTGTTTTCATTAAGACATAAAAGACCACTTTAAAATTTGTTCCATATTTGTAATTCTTTGCTATTCAGAAGAACACAAAATTATTAATCACTTCTAAAAAATACTAATAGTTTATTAGACTATCACGAAAGAATCGTTAAGTGGCTATATCTGCCCTACGGAAAGTAGGGATGATGTAGCTTTCACAGACTTTGGTTTGGGATAAATAAAATCCAACACTTGTTTCCCCTAAGGCATCAAATGAATTTTAAAAAAATCATTCCTTAATTTTTTTAATACTTCAGTTCCATACAAGAGGTTACTAACATCCGAATGATGAAAATTGACTTGCTGGGTAGAGAAATTCTTAAAACGTAGAAATCAAATAGTGGAGGGAATATACTATCAAAATAAGTGGAAGTGAAAATGTGAGTGCCACATGGTAGCGTATTGGGACCATTGCTATTCATTACTCTAATGTGTGACTGAATTCATAGTTTACAGTCAAAATTTATACTACTTGCTGATGACATAATGCTGTATATTAGGATAAAAACGGGAGAAGACTGTGAAAATCTGGAGCATGACCTGTATAGAATATCTAACTGGGAAGTTCTACATGGAATGAAGATAAATGCCAAAAATTGTCACCTTATTGGATACAAAGTTAAAAAACTAAAGACTAATTATGATTAGATGGTGGTGAAGAAACTACTTGTTGCTTGTTGAGTGTAAAAATCTTGGCATAAATTTGGTGATAAGCTCAACATGGTAGCACTGATTGGAACCCATGTTTTGGACACCAAATACAGGAGTTGGAGGATTTGCAAAGAAGAGCTGCTAGATTTGTCTCTGGAAATTACTGCAGAACACAACCAGTAACTTACATGATAAAGGAGCCGGAGTGGGATTCATTGAAAGACAGGAGGAGGTTGAAGAGATTGCTTGGAGTATACAAGGCGTTTATTAATGATGAAGCTTTGGAGAATATCGGCAACATAATTGAGAGTAGTTTATGGGAAAGAAAATTTTGCTCAATTTCGGGCAGAAGGCTGTGGGAAATTTTCTATTGTGGTTAAGGGAGTCAAGGATAGGAATAAATTAGAGAGAGAAATGTTGAACAATTGTCCAAACACACTGAAAAATTTAATATTAAGATTCGTAAAGGTAAAAAATAAAGTTAGTTCAGAAATTGCAGTAAAAAGAATTGGGATAATAATTAATACGAAAATGTAAAATGGGTGTGCAATGAAATTGTCAATGGGATATACGCTGCATTGAAATCAATTTAAATTTTAAAAAATGATTTTTGCGACGTTGATATTCTCGGTTTTCCTGAGATTCGAACCGAATATCTTCAATCATGAACAATAAATTATAGTATTGTTATGTAACGGGGTCCATGCGACTGTCCTTGCAAAACGCCAGTGTCCATTTCCAACTGCCATGTCAGATTTTTTTTTTCTCTCTGTGAGTCGTTTTTTGATATCCGTAGTGATAACTCTTTCCGCCGCCGCCATAGACGAGTGGCGCCCGTGTCGCTGCCATAATGCCAGAGATGATTGCTGCTGGCGGTATCGGTGTTATTATCTGTGACCTCGCGTGCTCTGCATCGTGTAGCCACACGCACCGCTGCCATGTTTAGACGTTTATCTTGTTTCACAGACCTCCAAGGATTTCTCCCATCAACGCTGATATTTTCTCTACACTGCGGTCTCTATTACGCAAGGAAATATTATCTTCGTGGTCCATTACAACAGACTACATGCTCAAGCACGTACATTTAACTTCAATGTGTGCCACCATTTTTTCTGTGTTTATAATCATCTCTTACTCCATCGACGAAAACATTAAGGAAATGTTACAGGCGATATATCTCAAATTACAGATTTTAAGTGGCCATATAAGAGACGCAGTTATTTGAGTTCTTTGGGTTAGCATAAGAAGAGATGAAAGATTGCATAAACCCAGCCAGTGTCCTTAATAACACTATAAAAACTTGCAAATGTAACTGGAGGCACAAATGCACGACCGAAAATTAAGGACGAATGTGTGTTACAATAAGTGGTATTTTTTGCCTATTAATACCTGTTTGACATATTTCATGAGAAGTAGTATAACTATTTTTTTTGGCTACTTTAAGATCCTTTTTTATTCCAAATGTGGGCGGATATACACAAGAGAAATATGAACCACGATTTTTGGCATTATTTTCTATCTCATACGAGAAGTAGGAAAACTGATGCATTTCTCGCATTTCAAGTCATGTTTTCCTTGAACTAAATTCAGATGTATATGTGGAAGCAGACTATAAGTACGGTTTGATATTTGGCACGAAATTTTTGTTTTATACGCCTAAAAAAAGTGATGAAGAATTTTAATTAATATTTGATATCTGACACGATGAGCAGAGTAAGTAATATACTTTTCCTACCTCAAGATTTTGTTTAACTGATGTTATGGAAATGACTTTCAATGTAGAAACTGACGAGAGATTTCAAGTCTTGAACTTTGATGTAAAACCACAACAGATAACCTGACGATAAATTTGAAGTATTATTCGGTATATGGAACCATGCGTAAAATCATTTGTCTACTTTCCTAATTCCAGGCTCAATTTGTTTGGAAGAAATTTTGGTGTAGATGCACAGAAGAGAAACAGTTATAGGAAAATATTAACGAATTTTTCCTAGCACCAGAACTTCTTTGTTAGGGGAAAAAATAATTGTAGTTATACAAACGAAAAGTACGTCATGGTTGTCAAGTCTTTTTTGATATCTGGCAAGATCAGTGGTAACTGATATAATTCAGTTTTTCCAGGTTCTCTTTGTTGCACGGAAGCTTTTGTTGGAGAGCCAGACATTGTATTCTGATACACATATCTTTTTTCATCACGTATCTGTTCGCGGGAGGTCATACTCGTATGCGACGTGGTACAAAAACGTCAACACGTGCTCTCTTTCAGTCACGACATGACATCATATCCGATGTGTGTGCGACTTTTCTGTCGCAGTGTTTCAATATTGCCGCCAACATAACTTCTGTAAAATGTTTGTGATTACACTATCTTAAAAACAGTGCAGCGTGGTTTGAACTGCGTCAGGGTTGAAATGGTTTCTTTAATTTCGAAATAAAATTACAACTTGCAGACCAAGAAAGAAGGGCCTGGCATTCGGGAGGACGTGCGTTCAACCCCCGGTTGTGCAATTAGGATTTAGTTTTTTTCATGTTTTGCTGAAATCATTGCTCGTAGAAACTGGGATGTCTGCATCAAAAGGCTATGACCGAATTTCCTTGCGTTACTTATCCACAATCCCCTCGCTGCCATAATGATCTCGACGTCGACTAGGAATAAAGCTATAGATAAAAATGGTAGTAATAATAATAACAGTATGTTAGCCGAAATGACAAAAAGTCCCACTTTCGTTGTCTTTGCATAGATTGCGATGAGATGTCACACGAACCTTTATTTCATGGTTCCTAGAATTACAGTTGTATAGGAATTCAAAATTATCTACATCTACATCATTATATGTGTTGTTTTGGGATATTGTTATTGAATTGTTTGTTGAGCAAGATATTAGTTCGTAAAATCCCCCCCCCCCTTTTCCACTCTAATTTTCTAGTATGACTGATGAAAACTGAATAAATTCAGGATTGTGACAGTTGAATGAATTTTTTTTTGAATCACTGTATATATAATGTATTTTCTGGGTCCACACATCACGCTGTTTGGAAGCCTAGGTTGTAACTTAAAACTGCGGTTTCTCTTATGAGTCTATGTGGACGGTGGGCGGAGCAATAAATGATAATCTCTTTGCGAAGTGAACAGATAGGTGTCAAAGACCACACTACAACAAAGATGAACACACCTTTCGCTACCTAGACATATAGCCACCAAGGATCATTATATATCAAAGATGAATACCTTTCTCTTCGGGTTCTATTAATATAGTTGTTAACTGGATAAGTCTGTAATTTAATAAATCGGCAATTGTGAAGGCAATTTAAATGATTCAAAACTAAATTCATCGTGTATTATGTGGGCACCACTTCACAAAATTGCTTGACAAAGCTGTCGGGTAATGCTTGCAAAGTAATATCGTTATAGATTTTCTATAACAGACGTTGGCAAGATTTCTAAATTTTCACATATCGTATTAAGTAGAAAGTTAATTATGCAGTTTTTATGGTCAAGATTAAAATATACTTACGAAAGTGTAACGAAAGTACCTTAGGTAAACGTGGGATAGTTACGAAGAACGAAAAACTTCTCCTATAAAACATATCGTGTTTAATTCAAATTGAACGTTAATCTTAGCTAATGTACGGTATATTAGGAATGATAATTTTTCCACTAATCAGCCATTTCCTTCTTATGAGTCTCATTTAAGTATTATCACCGCTTTATCTCATTTGTGCTGTGTTTTCGCGTGAACATTTGACCAGACTTCAATGATCACAATATAAAAGCTACGAAACTGTATGCAATTTAACACAGACTTTACGAATTTATTGTGTAATTTCTTCCATTATTTTGTCATAGTATTCAGTACTTCTTTTGTTAACTTTTTGCTATCATTCACATATCTTGCGATTCTGACCTACTCTGGATCACGGGAAAACTGGTTTACTGGTTCGCATTTTCTTCTCCTCTCGGAATTTTTCAGTTTTTCACTGAGGATCTGTCACATAAAATATGTATGATGGCGATCTTGAAATTAAATAAATATAATTTGAAGACTGAATTTTTATTATAATCTTTTGCAGTTTATTTCTTTCGTTTGTTCACTTAAAAGTTCTCTCATACCAACAATGACCGTGTTTGTGACAATCTTGATATACAAAGATTTGCAGGTTCATTTCTACTTAAGATTTAATCCATTTATTTTTACGCTGACATGATGTTCGAAATTTCTCATAGTACAACTCTTATTATTTCAAAACTCAATGTGCTGGTAGATCAATCTCGTCTTAGCCGTTCGCTCTACTCAACAATTCTCTTACAACTTCTTTCTTCTTTTATCCTTTCAAGCATCTCTGAGCAAACAATATTTATTAAACTTGCTATTCTTTTTTTTTTTATAAATTCCTTAACTTTTTAATTTACCAATATTATGGCCTTATAATTTTGTTTTTAAAGAGCTGCTACGTTACAGATCCACCTTCTTTTTTCAGACCAGGTGGTCTTGTCGCTTGTTCGTTGTTCCTGGAACACCTTGAGCTGATCAATTTTAGTTAAAAACACTCTTCGATTCTCTGTCATCTAAACTGATCCCAGCTTTAACCATATATTTTCACTTCTCCTCAACCCATTTAGCTGTCATCTTTATTTTATTGACTAGCATAAAATTATTTTTGTCATCCTACTGTCACCCATTCTCGTAAGGTGACGATAAAATTTCAGCCTTCTCTTTTACATTATGCCTGTAATTTTCTCTGTATACCTATATAGATTTTCACCTTTTCTCTTCCACTAGGTACCGTCTTTTCCCTTTACTGGTACTAGGCTTTTTCTCTCTCTTTTTCCCTAACTCCTCAGCCTCCATTTCCTTATTCAGTACCAGGAATTCTGAGCTGAATATTGCCTCTGTTTTCACAATTGTTGTATAATGTTTAAACTTTGCTTTGTAGATCACTAGATCACTTTCTCGTTGTATGTTTTTTTTTTTAATCTGTATATTGGCTCCATTTTTCAGGGCTTGATTTATTTGCTTCCTTATCACTTGTGGCAATATTATTCTCCACCAATCATGTTTTTTCATTTCTCTTAATTAATTGTATGTGTCTATAAATAATCGTACTGATGTATGTAACTTAACTTATTGTATTTTAGGATTTCGCAAGCCGCAGTGGGTATACTCTTTGGTGTTAAAATGAGCTAGCATCGATACGTAGTGTTACAGTCTGTGGTGGTAATGATTGTAAAACAGCTGCGAGCACAGTGAGGGTTGAGTCACAGTTTATAGTAACACACGGGCTTGTGTCTCAAGCTTCCTAGAATGGAGTATTGAATATATAATTTGAGTTTATATTCAATTCAAGAAGTACTGTTACCAATATTTATACAACCGATTTTGGTCATATATGAAGTGCAGAATAAATCGAGTATTTTTGGTTCAGTGAATATTATTTATTAATAGT
This sequence comes from Vandiemenella viatica, assembly GCA_031002005.1. Classification (NCBI taxonomy): domain Eukaryota; kingdom Metazoa; phylum Arthropoda; class Insecta; order Orthoptera; family Morabidae; genus Vandiemenella; species Vandiemenella viatica. Next base: position 81,237,144 of record CM061918.1, read on the forward strand.
TCCCGTAATTTTTGGTTGATTATAGTAAAAAGCAGTGTATCAACTTCAGGAGGTTAAATGTGTTCGAGATGATACGGGACTTTTCATCCATAACAAGCTGCATTTTACCTGTGGGGTGGCAATATTATTATACCATCGCGAGCTGATTTAATTGTTTTAGTCAGCTAATGAACTACTCTAATTAAGGAAAGATCATATCCTCACTTGTTTCTCACTTCATTATATACAAATGAATACTTTTTCCCTGCCCTGTTGCCTAGTGGTGATTATATTTGATGTTATCATGTCTGTCCTTGCACTGGATACTCATAGTTCTTCCTTAAAAATCTGTTTTTTATATTTCGTAAGGTGTATCTGGTACCGAGATCTGTTACAGCGCTATGAACTGTTACTTTATTTTAGAGTAATAGATACGGATGAATCCCTACATAGTGAACGATGTATTCTAGCTGCCGGTGTGGGTGGCTTGAACATGCACTGCGGTGGGCTGCCTGCCTGCCTGGCTGGCGTTCAGCCTGTGTATTATGTAAACGAAGCCGGCTGATGAGCGTTTGATGGCTCACCCCGTCTCCCAGGTAGCAGCCAGCAGAATTGCGGGCCTGTGCACACAGCCTGGGCTGTTCTCACGCTCCCTACGTAAGAATAACCACGACTTGGTATGATACCCTTCTGTCATATCACTACATGATTCTTCCTGCTCGTTCCTGGATAAATGTACGCAGCTGTTGAAACACTACCAATATAAATCTGTTTGAGTGGGACTTCTTCACACAAAAACAGATTTTGGGGAGGTTTTCAAAATCTGAAAGCTGAGGATCTAACTAAACAATTGAGCAATAGACGATTATCTCTTTCTAAACTAAACATGCTAGCACCAAAAACCATACTAAATCAAAGATGAACTCTACTTTTGTAATCTCAACATTTAGGTGTCAGAGATAACACTGTATCAAAGAAGAACAATACTTTCGGAAGGCCAACAGATAGACACTAAATATCACACTACATCAAATTTGATACTAATTTCGTAATCTCAACTGATAGATGCCAAAGATCACTCTGCAGCAAACATGAACACACCTTTTGTAATCCAAAAAGATTTGCATCAAAATCACGCAACATCAAAGATGAATACTTCTTTCCTAACCTCGACACGTGCCAAAGATCACACTGCATCAAGGATAAACACCATTTTCTCAACAGATAGGTACCAAAGATCATACATTATCAAAGATGTACACCCCTTTCGTGAAATAAACAGATATATGCCATAGATAACACTGCATAAAAGATGAACACTTGTTTCGTAACCTCAATTAATAGGTGCTAACGATCACGCTGAATCAAAGATGAACACTAGTCGTAGCTTCAGCAGACAGGTGCCAAAGATCCCACTACATCAAGTTTAAACACTAGATTCTTCGGATAAATATTATTGTTGAGTAGCTTACTTTGGATATTTAGTAACATAACTCTACTGAAGGGAATTTACTTCATTCAATTCCCTTAATCACCTCCAGGTAATTTTAATGACATCAGTAACATGGCACTCGTGAAGGTATTTTAAATGGTTAAAAACTAAATTCTTCGTGTCTTGGTCGTATTTTTAATGTCTGCGAAGATGTGAAGCTGCCGGGAAACGTTAGCTCCTTACTATTCTACTAGCTGGCAACAAATCCTAGATACTGGCAATGGGACGTAGTTGACGTTCTAGTTGGTCGCAAGCAGGTTCTATCAGGGATAGATCCGGGGATCTTGCTGGTCACGGAAGTACGCCAACATGACGCAGACATTTCAGAGAGACACTTGCCGTGTATGGACGAGTATTGTACTGTTGCACGGTGGCACCATTTACTGTCACATTTGAGGTAACACATGAGGAGGAAGGATGTCCGTTAGCTACCGTTGTGTCGTCAGAGTTCCTTCAATCATTACCAGAGGTATCTTTGAGTCATAACAGATAAGGATGCAAGTTAATATCAATATCGATAAATATATCGATATTTATATCGACGTCAGGCAGATATCGATCATGGATAATATCGGCCGCATTAATCGGATAATATCCGGATAATTTCCGATATTTGTGTATATTGTATCAGAAATAAATACGTAAATTAAAATTGATTAACAAATTTTAGTTAGTTTGTTGAAAAAAAATGGGTCTGCAAATATTCAACGTCGACAGGTCCTGAAAACAGTGGTCTGCATAACCTTTTCCCATGACGTCTATTCCTAGTTTAAGTGACAATGGCTCCTGCAGGTAGCTCTACCAACGAGACTACTTTTAGTAAATGAATAATGGCAATTTTTAACAACTCGTATACCAATCATGATTGATTTTTATTCATTTTTCAGCAAAAAATGTACCATAATTTTCCAATGTTATCGTATACCATATACACGTAATAACAGAAAAATGATTTTCACGTTTCAACTTCTCCTTCACAACTTTTTAAAGTTTTCATATTTTTTATAGATATTTGTTTTGATAGTTACACGAAAAGGGACTTTATATTACGGTGTTAAGTGCTTCATTCAGTACTTAAAACCTTTGCCTTCAAATGCATTAAAAGATCCATTATCAACACTGATGAAATAAGCAATTGCATCAGTTAGACTTAAATATTTTGTTTTACTCACTTTAGAATATTGTAATACGTCCCACATAGAAACAAGAACTAACGAACGCGAACTTACGCCACAAATTACATGAAAAAACGGCCAATGTAAATGAATGATGAACGTGTAACGCGCACGAAACGGAGTGAAACCACAGAGCAAGAAATGACGTCATCGATTTGGTCTAGCATAGTCAAATTTGGTCACTGCCACACATAAATTATATTTGCTAGATCTTTTTGTGCTAAGGGATTTTTAGTTTTCGATATTTCACAGCATCATATTGATTTTATCATATCGACCATGTAATAATATCGATACTTTTGGTCCGATATTATCGGTTGCCCGAGAGTGGTGGGTGAGTGGTTAACGTTCTGGCCTCGAATTCGGGAGGACGCGGGTTCAAATCCTCGTCTGAGCATCCAGATTTGGGTTTTCCATGGTTTCCCCAAATCACTCCAGGCGAATGCCGGGATGCTTCCTTCAAAAGGCCATGGCCGAATTCCTTCTCGTTCCTTGCCCCAAACCCATCCCGCCTCTAATGACCTCGCCGTCGACGAGGCGTAAAGCCCCAGCAAAAAAAAAAAAAAATATATTTCGTTGCAACCCTAACAGATGGCTCCCCACAACATGACGCCAGGAGTAACACCGCTGTGCCTCTTCAGAACATAGAAAGAATGGGAACTCTCCCCACGTCGCTGCCATTCTCGCCTACGATGGTCATCCGAGGTAGTGTATAATCGCACAATGAATAACGTCAAATATTGTTCACTGATTCTGCATATTAATTTTATCAGCGAAATTAGTTATGAAGACCGAACGAGACAATATTCACGGTTAACATTGAGCCTGAACGCAATATCTCAATGATCCCAGAATATTAAATAAACCATCGACGCAAGAGATATTAACAGTCGTTGGATATGATTCTTAAGAAAGAACTGTTAAGTACCAAAAACCAGATCAACAGTTGCTTTACAACCCACTGAGAGTGGTGGGTGAGTGGATAGCGTTCTGCCCTCGCATTCGGGTGGATACCGGTTCGAATCCCCATCCGAGCATCCAGATTTGGGTTTTCCATGGTTTCTCCAAATCACTCCAGACGAATGCCGGGATACTTCCCTCAAAAGGCCATGGCCGAATTCCTTCCCGTTCCATGCCCCTAATTCCATGCCGCCTCTAATGACCTCGACGTCCACTTCCTTCCCTGTAGCCAGTACGATGATGCAAGTTATTTTTTGTAATACAGGATTATTAAAAAACAAGGATCAGATTTTACATTTTTATTTCTCACAAACTATAAAAGATACAGATACCTTCCACATATTATTGGATAGAGGAAGGTCCAATGTTAGTTCCATTTGCTGCTGGAAACGGCCTGTTGTCGGCTTACGCGGAAGTGACGACGCCACATAAGAAAACGTTTCGCGAGCATTCTCCTTAAATGTTCGAATTTCGGTTGCCAATCCTAAATCTCATGATGAGATGGCACTTTATTGAACTTACGACGAAATACACGCTGCACGTAAACAATGGATTCACTTTTTGCCTCTGGTATCACACAAAACGACTTCTTCTGTGGCGTCGTCATTATGACGTAAACAAACAGCAGCGCCGTTAGCGGCAGTGAATGGAACTAACAGGCGGAATTTAAAAACTTTGAACCTTGCTCTATCCAGTGATGTGTGTCACGCATTTGTATCTTTTATACTTTGTGAGAAATAAAAATGCAAAATCTGCTCCTTTTGAATAACCCTGTATATAACTGAGACGGGGAGACGGACAGTGCGGAAATTTTAAGTTTTCCTCCGCTGCGAAGATTTCTTCTCGGGAGATAGGACGGCAGTAGGCTCCTCGTAAGTGTGACACTAACTTCCTTACGGTAAGCGAAGGCGGGGTAACAGATTGGAGCAGATGGGAAACCGCCGAGCGACGGCGGAAGGAATAAAATAAAGAAGTGGGCTCGGTGGCAGAAGAAGTGTGGGAGAGGCTGCTGCAACTTTGCTTTAATCTGGTGGTACTAATCTGGGCGGCCGACCCACCCCGCAGCAGCGGTCTTTATCTCTGCGGGTCCAGGAAACGGATGCAAATCTGCCGAGTGGGGTGTGCGAAAAGAAGCGGCGGTGTGGGGGGGGGGGATGAAACGGAGGGGGTAAAAAACGCGTTCTCCCCCGCGGCTGTGCCCGATGCAAATGTTTTCCGTTCGGGACAAAAAGCCAAGAACGTCACGGAGGCGAACGTGAAGGAGAAGGGAAAAAAGGGAGTAAAAAATGGTGGAGGGGGCTGTACCCGGTGGTGCAGATATCTTAATTGTGCCGTCTTAAAGACGCGGGTGGTTTTTCTTGTTTGTTCTCTCTTTCCGTTCCCTGCGATTTACGGGCCAGTTCCCCGTTTAGCGATCGCTAACACTGGGCATATGGTCTCAAGGAAGGCACTGTTTTGCATTCTTAGGCTGTAGTTCTAAAGCGAGGGTGGAGTCTGCTACTGTAAGTATAAAATCACGGACATAATACCTGTTATTTGATGGCAAGTATTGTGAGTACGACTGGCTAAAACAAGTGCTTCGTACAATTTCATGATTAAGGATGAGTTTGTGGGAAAATTATGGTGTCCTCCGCTCACAAAGTGTCGCTAGGACTTGGCATTAGGAAAGATACGAGTTCGAATCCTCGTCCGGCTATCTAAATTTTGGTTTTCAATGGTTTACCGAACTTATTCCAATTCAATGTCGGTATACTGCATCACACTACCGAATTCCTTGCTGTTTCCTTCCCTGTCTCTAATAACTCCGAAATAGATATCGGCGAGCCGTGAATCCCGAAGAAAAATAATCCTGTCTTCCACTGTCTACACAGTTTATCATATCAGTAACTGATTGCGTTCTCCTCTAATTTGGACAAACAAATGTTGTTTTTCTTGTTTGTTCTCTCTTTCCGTTCCCTGCGATTTACGGGCCAGTTCCCCGTTTAGCGATCGCTAACACTGGGCATATGGTCTCAAGGAAGGCACTGTTTTGCATTCTTAGGCTGTAGTTCTAAAGCGAGGGTGGAGTCTGCTACTGTAAGTTAAAATCACGGACATAATACCTGTTATTTGATGGCAAGTATTGTGAGTACGACTGGCTAAAACAAGTGCTTCGTACAATTTCATGATTAAGGATGAGTTTGTGGGAAAATTATGGTGTCCTCCGCTCACAAAGTGTCGCTAGGACTTGGCATTAGGAAAGATACGAGTTCGAATCCTCGTCCGGCTATCTAAATTTTGGTTTTCAATGGTTTACCGAACTTATTCCAATTCAATGTCGGTATACTGCATCACACTACCGAATTCCTTGCTGTTTCCTTCCCTGTCTCTAATAACTCCGAAATAGATATCGGCGAGCCGTGAATCCCGAAGAAAAATAATCCTGTCTTCCACTGTCTACACAGTTTATCATATCAGTAACTGATTGCGTTCTCCTCTAATTTGGACAAACAAATGTTGTTTTTTTTTTTACTGCTTATAGGTTAAAACCTCATCAACGTCCAGGTCATTAGAGGGTCATTGGAAGGACTGGCGGCATGGCCTTTAGAATGAACCATCTCGACACTAAACTGTAATGATTTTATGGAAATGTGGAAATCTGGATGGCCAGACCGGGATTCGAACCCGTGTCTTCGCGAAAATGAAATTGCAGCCTTACCGCTCAGCCACGATGCTCGGTCCAAATCTAGCTGCCTGCCCTGCTCCAATTCCAGTATTCAATACCAATATCAATACCAATAAGTGTGTCCCATACTATACCACCATATTCTGATCATGATTTTGTAACATAATTCTGTTATTTCCCTGCTTCATACCATTATCACCTTGTACAATAAATGAAGGATTCTGAATGAATGGATCTAAAAATCCTCTTCCCTTAATCTCAAACATAGGAACTATAATACTGTATTTCTCAGAATGTCTGAACGTGGTTAGAAAGGAACAACTCAGAAACTGGAACGAAAGATCCTGAGAAAAATCATGGGTCCCGTCAATGATGAGGGAAAAAACAAAGTCAGGCAAAATAAGGATGTATAACAACTGGAGAGCATTACAACAGCCACGAGAAAGATGAGATTAATCTTTTACGGTCACGTAGTTCGGATGGACAGTAAAAAAAGACTCACCTCCATAATCTGCAACGCCTTGTCCGGAGGAAAAGCGACTAGTAGTAGTAGTAGTAGTAGTAGTAGTAGTAGTAGTAGTAGTAGTAGTAGTAGTAGTTGTTGTTGTTGTTGTAGTTGTTGTTGTAGTTGTTGTTGTTGTTGTAGTTGTTGTTGTAGTTGTTGTTGTAGTTGTTGTTGTAGTAGTTGTTGTAGTTGTAGTTGTAGTTGTAGTTGTAGTTGTTGTTGTAGTTGTTGTTGTAGTTGTAGTTGTAGTTGTTGTTGTTGTTGTTGTTGTTGTTGTTGTAGTTGTTGTAGTTGTTGGTGTTTTTTTTAATGGCATTTGGCTACGCGGCCATACAGCCAGCACTATGTAATTTTGTAGTTTGCAACTATGTATTGTATCTTTCAATGTATTATAGATTCGACGTGGTATAGACGACACAAGACAAACACAACACATAATTAAAACCACCCATGCCCGAGGCCGGACTCGAACCGGCGACCCCTGCAAACGCTAGGCTAGCACGCTATCCCCTACGCTGCCGGAGTCGGCTGATGCAAAGTTCAGGAGGCAAATCAGCAAAGATCTCGAACAACAGGAAATTGATCTCAACGAGATTTACAACAGGGATAGGTACAGAATGTTGGTTAAAGCATCTAACTCTCCCAAGCCACTAAGAGCTAAATCATTGCGCCCCTATTTCTGGGAGTGAAATGAACCCAGGAATGAAAAGACAATCACAGTGCAAGGGCTAAGAAGAAAGCTCGCTAGACTTAAAAACCACAAAAAAAAGAGAAATTTCTCACTAACCAACTGGGTTTACTATAAATGTTATGCCAAGATATTTGCACTTTCTTTCTCCATTGTATTTCAGATTTATCATTTATATTTTATCAGTTCTCATAACAGTTCTGTTGGTATTCTAGAATGGTGGTACACAGCTGAAGATAATGGTGAGTCATAATAATCAAAATACACCATATATTATCTGTGCGTTGTTCTTATTCTTGTTCAGATAGTTGAGACCAAGTTAGTTCTACATTTACAGTGGAATATATCTCACGATTTAATTTCTAACTCCTTCGAGATGACGCGGATTCAAATCTCCTTCCGGCCAACCATATATCGGAATTCCATGTTTTCACGAAATCATTTCAAGCCAATGAAGAGATTATTTCTTTATGGCCGAATTCCTTCCCCCGTCCTTTCGCGCATTTAATCTACATCTACATCCATACTCTGCAAATCACAAACATTGTGGGTGGCAGAGGGTGCTAAGCACCAATCCTAAACCCGCCCATTCCAATGCCGAATAGTGCGAGGAAAGAAGGAATACATATAAGTATCAGTACGGCATCTTATTTCTCTAATCTTATCCCTCCGGTCATTGCGACCTAAATAGGTTGGCGGAAGAAGTATTTCATTGCACTCGAAATTTAAATTTTTTCGCATATTCTCCAATAAATTCGAGCGCAAGCTACGTCGTCTGTCTTCCAAAACTATCCCAGCCCAATCTATGTATCAATTCTGTGACGCTTTCATAAGGGCTGTAACAACAAGTCACGAATCTAGCGGCTCTCCTCTGCACCCTCTCAACTGAGTCAATGAGAACCTTGCGATACGGATCCAAAACCCCACAACAGTAATCCAGATGCGGACGCACTAGTGTTTTATACGCTATCTCCTTTGTTTGAGCATTACAATTCCTCAAAATACGACCTATGAATCGTAATTTAGAATTTGCCTTGCCTACGACGGAAGTTATGTGCATGTCCCATTTCATGTTGCTTTGTACTATCACCCCCAGATACTTCACGGAATCAACCGTGTCAACAGCTGAATTGTTTATTTTGTACTCGTGAACAACCTGATTCTTCTTGTTACTTATCCGCATTGCCTTGCACTTTTTTCAATTAAGTGTAAGCTGCCATTTACGGCACCAATCGAAAATAGTATCCAAATCACGCTGAATTTCTAAGCAATCGTCGGAGCACCTTATTTCCCTATAGATAACCGCATCGTCGGCAAACAATCGCAACCAGCATTTGACGTTGTCACCTAGATCGTTTATAAATATTAAGAAAAGAAGTGGACCTATCACACTTCCTTGAGGAACGCCCGAAGTAACATTTATCTTAGAAGAGGCTTCCCCGTCAACAACGACATATTGTGATCGACGAGTTAGAAAATCACGTATCCACTCTCATATCTTAGCCGAAATACCGTAAGCTCGACGAGGCGTAGAGCCAAAAGGAAGAACAGCTAATTCAAAAAGATTTTCGTGTTATGTCTCCCATCGACTAACCTGCATCTTTCATGCTGACACTTTCCGAGGGATTTTTCGATTCTTTTTCCATGGTAACGTTAATTCCGCTTTCAATTTTCTTGTTTCATTATTCGTGAAAAAAAATGTCGTAAGTACTTTTTGGAACGCGATGTATTCCGCCCTTGTCGGCACATGTTTCTTTCCCACAAGTTAAAACAGAAATGAAAATTTCCCCCCCCCTCCAGTCACTGTTTAATTCAAGGAAATTTTTTATTCACTGCCCGATCAAAGAGAAATTGTCGTACATAAAACGAACTCATGTCGTCTTCCGTCAAAAACCAAGAGAAACGTTGCTTAAAAATGTATAAGTCACTTGTGGAATAATGATTAGGCACGTAGTTAAAAACGTGTTATCTGTTATACGTAACGAATATGTTACTCTCGCAACGGGGAACCGACAGCTGTGTTAGAGGTACTACGGAATAATTAGGAACAATAGCAGAAACACTGCTGTTAATTGATTTCTGATGAATGAATTTTCAATTCTGATACGAAGGCGTCGTTTAAACGGCTCATCGTGGTCATTAGAGTTGGACACAAGGTGTCTGAAGACATTCCACCACGGTCTATTTGAAGAAACCATCCCGTAATACGTCTAGAGTTTGGGAAACCATGGAAACGCAAATATTGATTCCCAAACCGGGGATTTTAACCAGCGATATCTCAAACGACAGGCATGCATCAGGGAAAGGAAGGGGAGGCTCTCAATTTGGATTCCTTACTCCAAAAACCAAAAAGAGATCTTGTCGTTTAAATTAACCATTTGCCCTGTCTTATATCTTTAACCCAGAACCAGCAATTCTTATATATATACAGTAGGCCCTCCGTGGAAAAACACGGTTTTGCATAAACGAGCAATTCTTGTATTCTATATCTATGAAACGGCTCTAACAACATTTCGTAGAAGTCTTAGGTACCAGAAAGTCTACTGGTGTTAGTTTCTCTTTGGTTAAAGCAAAGAATTGTGTACTTATTCTTGTATGTATTTGGTATCTCGGCAACGGCTTTGACGATTTGGATGAAATTTCATATATTGATAACGTTTTGCCTAAATAGGTGTCTTCCTGGAGAAATCCGATTTTATATTTAAACAAATGAGAATTTCTTGTATTTGGTATCACGGAAGCGACAGTAACGCAACTAGTAGAAGTTTGAGATAACAGTAAACTTGAAGCGGCTTTGTATGTTTGGATGACAACCGTAAAGTGATAATGAATAAAATCTGTAATATAGCTGATTATTTAAAATAAAATGTTGAATTATGTGTATTTATTAATTTTGTTTAACTGACTGCAGTTCTTATGAAGGTAGGTATGAAATATCCGTATACAGAAGGTATAACAAATATGGAGCAGTCTGGCAGCTCAAATATGATTAGTGGAAAGAAAATTTCTGCTTCTCAAAAAATTTTGGCACCGGTCCCGGGTTCAAATCACCGGGGGGAGGGGGGGGACAAGAATTTATAAAAGAACGAAGTCTTTCTCGGCGTTGAGAATGTATAAACTGCTCTCGGGTGACTAGCCGAGTCAAGAGTGCGTTGTCACACGATATTTCGGCGATGAATATCGTGTGACAACGTACTCTTGACTCGGCTAGTCACCCGAGAGCAGTTTATACAAGAATTTATAAGACTTGTATTTGATCATATGAGCTACTCTAGGACGTTCCGTTGTTCAGGTCCCAGAGGTCCTCTGATAAAAATGGCTTAGTATGCCTTCTTCTGGAGGATCCAACAAACCTTCAGGTTTTGGACTAAGTTAGACTTTTATATGTACTGTCTATATGTCTAATCTAACCAGTCTAATACTATTATATGAGAAATTCTTGTATGTAGGTAAAATTAATTTCTTACAAATTTCTATAAGGATTTTGATGAAATTTTTCATACTGAACAGAAATCGAAAGATGCGTAGCGAAGATCGGTCACACAGTTTTTTGCTCTTAATCTGCTATATATATATTTGTCACAGATCTCTATCTCTCAAACGGGATAGAGTCAGAATTTAAATTGGGGCGTGAAACAAAAAAAAAAAAATATTTTATTGAAATTTAAATAAAACCATGTTCAAGAGGTGTTGCACAGAAGTGACTCGAGACGAAAATATTTTTTTCTATCCTCATATTTTTTTTCTGGCTATGGCTTTACGCCTCGTCGACGTCGAGGTGATTTGAAGCGGATAAGTACTGGGGGCAAGGAACAGGAAGGCCATGGTCTTTTGAAGGAACCATCCCGGCTTCTAATCCTGCGTGGAAGTGCAGTTTATTAAGGTACAGACCTGAGCGGCAGTGAAAACTATCTCATTTTCAATAGTAGATCTCTACAACGGTATTAGCCAGGAAGTTTAATCGAGCGTGGTAGGTGAATGCTGGCCTCTCGTTCGGAAGGACACAGGCTCGAATCCCCGTGCAGCCAACCAGATTTCGGTTTTCTATGGTTTACCGAAACCACTTCTGGCGAATGCTGTGATTATTCCTCCAAACGGCCATGACCGAGTTCCTTCCCGTTAGTACTTTCTCGCCTTTAATGACCTTCATGTTGACGAGGCGCAAAGCTATAAGAAAGAAAAATCCCCAATTCCAACCATATCCCGTAAATAAGCAAGAAATTTTAAAAATAAATATATTAGAAACGGGTTTCAAATTGCGGTCAAAATAAGCAAAATCTTTCGTGTCAAATATTAATTACTAGTAAACCTTTCTCCTTAACCTTCCGTCCAACCCAGAAAGTACTCAGTACCAGCCAATCCCGACATCAGACCAAACTAGTTTCTCCTAGGCAAAACCGGTTAATCCAACGCATGTCAAGATATACCAGCTTACCCCAGGACAATCTAGTTTGGCTAAATACTTTAGGTTTAACTAGTCTGGCCTAGTCTAAACTGATTTTGAAATATTATCGAAGGAAATTAGATAGGATCAATCCCATCCGCCAGCGAAAGTAGGAGATAAGGGGCGTCCACAAATTACGTGAGGTAAAATAGGGGGGAGGGGGCCCCTGCAAAATCTCACCAAATCTCACCAAAGGGGGGAGGGGGAAGGTCAACGGAAATCTCATGGGAGGTTTTTGAATTTTTTTGGATTGTAGTGCTAAAAAAAGGTCTTCAAATTACGCGAAAGTCGATTTTAGTGGGGTATTTCGTCGAAATGTGGGGGTGTAATTGGCTTCGGAAGGGGTGAGACCTAAACAGAGAAAAATGTCTCAAAAAGTTGCGAAGGCGATTTTTAGGGGGGGGGGTCTCACGGACCAGATCTCACCAGGGGGGGGGGGGGCGAAAGGGTAGGGCCAGATCTCACGAAGTCTCACCAGAGGGGGAGGGGGAGTATATCAGGAAATCCGGAAAAACACCTCACGTAATTTATGAATGCCCCCTAATGTAATCGTGCTGATTCCTGATCTAAACAGAGGTAGGATAGAGCTAAGAAATGTTATTGCCGTTGTTCTGGAAATTAACAAGGATGGCCTGTAAAAAACTGGAACTAAACATGGAATATTACAGATACTCTATTGCAGATTAGTTACACACGTTACGATGTTTTTATATTTAGAAGAGGTTTCTATTTTGTTTATTTTTTTTTTAGTTCTTTGTTTGTTTGTTACAGAACTGATTTCGACCGTTGTTCTAAAAAATTTCTCCAATTTCAAATCTCACTAAGGACTGAAGCTGCCAAGCATTCAGATGGGACGGGGCAAGGTTTTATTAGGCGAATCTGTAACAAAAACTCTGCTACTAATAGAATACAGTGTAAATAATAATAATAATATTAATAAAAATTCCACCTTGGTACGCCGTATAAAAAAAAAAATATAAAATATTTTATATGTTCTACTAAGAAGCACAAATAAGCTCTTGTTTAATTTTTATTTCCATTATTTCATTTCAGTGTTCTTATATATTTTCGAAATATTACCATCAAAAGAGCATGGCTTTTAATTAGTTCGGCCTAGACCAAACTAGTTAAGCCTAAAGTATTTAGGCCAAGCTAGAGTGGCCTGGGCTAAACTAGTATATCCTGACACGTGTAGATAAATCGGTTTGGCCGTTAATATACACCCAAAATATCAAAGATAGTTTATTAAGTTGCAGTACTTCTTTGTCTACCTGAGACTGCATTCATTTTCGGTATTTCTACAGAAATAGTGTTGGATTTAGCGACTACTGAAAAGGTTACATAGAGTCGTAAATGAGTAAATGCAGCATTTGGGAAGCATAATCACGTTCTCCGAAGCGATTACGTTAGGTTTGGCAGCCCTCCACTATCTTTCGTAAAGCCGCGTTCCCACGACCTCTTGTAACCGAGGCGGCACCTCATTAGCCGAAGTGTAGGGACGAGCGCGCGCCGCAGGTTAGCCCTCGCTTACCTCGCCGCCACCTCCCCACCTCGTTGCCTAGTGTCGTTTGGCACAGAGCACTTTACAGCAACAGAAGGGGTGAGCGCCGCTGCTGCAAACTGATGGCAACAGCGCTCCACTACACACGCCTGTGATGTTTACCGACACAGAGTGGGTAGCTCCGTCTCATCTCCGGAGAGGCGGCCCTGTTCCCATTTCGTGTTGTTGAGTATCCACCCCTTCCTGTCCCGTCCCACCTCCGTTACAAGGGGTCGTGGGAACGCAGCTTAAGAGTAGGTCCACGCTGGGTTTCAGACTCACCTACTTTATCTCTGATTTCATACAACACTCTGTACTGAACACACACTCACTATCACAGTCATCTATATACGAAAACACGCTAGAGAAAGCAATCGGAAACCAACCCAATTCATCTCATCAAGCAGTACATCCTCCATGGTAAACCGCCTAGGCCCTGAATAGGACACGGAATCATAAGGAAACGGGTAAGAAAGAGCGGTGCACGAAGCTCTCAAACCAGCCGCGGCAAACGCGATTTGCCGGGAAGAGAGCCAAGCGCGATAATTCGCCCGCAGACATTCTGGCCGCACTGCGGTTCCGTTCCAAATTAGGCGCTGCCATTTTTCCAGTTCATAAATGCTGCATAACTGAGCGGCTGGGGACTACCAGTAATGGGTGTACCAGAGTCGTCCTTTTCAGGGGGTTGTGAACATCCGCCAAAAGGGATTTGAGGTGCATTAAGCCAGCCTCGGCACCACAGGGACAACCTCGCAGGCTTCGCCGTCTGTTAACGTCCATAAACTACGTGGCTAGGTCTAGGGGAAGGGGGAGTGTTTGGATAGAAAGCTACTCTTGGTTTTGGAGGGGAGGTGGGGAGGAAATTCGTGTCAAGACACGTAGCTTTTCATTCATATTATTTATATTATTTTTCATACCGTCATTTAATTCAGGGCCGGCGCTAGGATTTTGGGGTCCGGGGTAAGCGTTCTTAGCAGTCACGTAACCAGTTGGCCAATTCATCGCGGTTAGGGCCCCATCGCACCAAACGGGCGATCTTTTTTTTATTTTTTAAGCTCTACAACTTGTCAACTGGGCGGGGGGGCACTACAGCCGGTGATCGAGCCGAGCCCCCCATTAGCCGAGCGGGTCCGGGAACATTTGACCCGCTTACCCCCCCCCCCCCCCACGCCGGCCCTGATTTAATTGGCTCCGTATGTATCTACGCATATGTGTGACTTGTAGTCATACCGTTGTGTTGCACGCATCTGGCGCATTGGAACTGACCAATACGCGACGAAACATTACGATTCGATAAACATTAGACATGTCGTACGTAGACTCAAATTTAATTACAGATGTAAGCCGGGATTTTCCAGGGCTGTGGCAGTTCGTATTGTTTTGATGGTTTGAAATAAAGCTGTTCGTATTAACATCGCCCGCGTCTGACCTCACTGCTCATTGATAAAATAATTCTAATTTTGTTCTGTCAGGTGAATTTGAAGTTTAAAACGGCGCTGTACGATATACTAAAGGAGGTTTATCGAAAAAAATTTCCAACGGGTTTTCATTATGCAATGAGTTATAATTTATCATTTCCAGAAGTGGCTAGTGTCAACATTTCATTCACAATATTAATAATTATAAAAAGCACACAACGCAAAAGTTAGTTGTGTTCAATACGTATTTACACACAAGGTACATGTCATGATTTTAATGATAGTCTGTCTTGAGAAAACAGTCAAATGTCTTCTGGAATTAATAAGGTAAAAGCTACGTGCCATAGAGGTGGGGGGAGAGGGGGAGGAGGATGTTGGTCTAGGCAAAAGCTACGACAGGTAGTATGGGAGGGGGGGAGGGAAATTTCAGAACATACCAGAATGGGGTGACGTTAGTTTATGAATACTCCCTCTTAAGGGAGGTAATTGAGACTTGAGTAGCAGACAGATGGAGTTAATTAACTGTTAAGGCTGGCAACAATAAATTCAACAAGGTTTAAACGTTAGAGGTGGTTATGCTTCGACGAGATATTGTAGAAAACTGGTATATTTTTAAGATACCAAACGATTGGAGAACCCTTTCCCAAGCGTTCTCAGGCCATTAGACACTAGTAACAGTATATCCTGCAAGGATTTTTTTTAATGTATTTTTACATATTTACTTATGGCTTTACGCCTCGTCATTAGAGGCGGCATGGGAATGGGGACAAGGAACGGGAAGGAATTCGGCCATGGACTTTTTTGAAGGAAGCACCCTGGAATTCTCCTGGAGTGATTTGGGGAAACCATGGAAAACCCAAATCTGGACGGAAATGCGAACCGCCGTCCTCCCGAATGCGAGGACAGAGCGTTTCCTGTAAGCCAGTTTACTTCAAGGTCAAGGGAACCAGCGTCCTCATTCAAGCTTTATCTAAAGCTCTTATTATGCTCTGTTCTACCAATTATGCTACAACTACGTCACATGCACGTGGACAGTGGTAAATCAGGGCTCTGTTCCCCCACTCCGACCTCTGCTTAGTTTTGCTGCAGTATATAGCTGGGTATTAGATCTGACGCATTGGTACTACCACGAAATGACCAAAACTCGACCATATGCAAAACATTAAATTGTCTCTGCTCACATATAGTAAAGCGTAAGGCCAAGGCCAAGGAAACAAGTGGCCAAAGACAAACGATGGTTCCCGGTTCATCTGTCCCAAACTGGAAGAGGAATGTTCAACGTACAGTAGTGGACAAAATTCCTGAAAACCTATGCCTTCCGGTTATACTTCCCTCTAATTTCGAATCCTCGTCCGGGCACCCAGATTTGGGTTTTCCATGGTTTCCCAAATCACTCCAGGCAAATGCCGGGATGCTTCCTTCAAAAGTCCATGGCGAATTCCTTCTCATTCCTTGCCCCCCATCCTTTCCCGTTTCTAAAGACCTCGCCGTTAAGAGATGTTAAGCAGTTAAAAAAAGGTAGATAATATAACAGACAATAAATTCCAGATATATTACACAGTTATGCTGTTAAGTCATAAAGTTTTATTTTGATGGAACCACAACTGAAAGAGAAGGTCTTGATATTCTGTCTATGACTGTAAATTGAACAGATATTGCGCACGAAGGATAAGTATGGATACAGGAAAATCACCACGAGAGTATAAACTGCATAACCACTAATAATAACAAGAATTCACGTAATGTTCAAAATGGCAACCTTCTGCGTTCGGTGTCTTCGACCGCATTAAAACCCAAGCCACAATGGCGTCTATCATTTACATCCTTCCGCTAGGTGGTCCTGGCTTTAATTTCTTTCAGTCTCCTTCCCCCGCCTTCCGGTTTGTTTCTCTTTTTAATCCCCGCAAACTGCAGCTCGCTCCAGTGTAGCCAACTTTGCGGTGCGATCGCAGATTTACGCTAAGCGTGCGTTAACCGCGCGTTATGGCGGCGTTCACATCCTGCGAGCAAACAGGCTTCCCTCCTCCTTCACCCTCTCTCTCTTTTTCTTCTTCTACTCACTTTTTTTTTTTTTATCTTTAAAGAAAGTTTGTTTCAGCTTTCCCCCTGTCGGGAGAAATATGTTCGTCTCGCTCGCCGGCTGTTTTTTCCTCTTAAATAAACCGACTCGCTGTTAACACAGTTGCGGAGTATATTTGAGTTTAGGAAAAATAATCCGAGAATATTCTGCGAAACTGTATACGTGGCACATTTAAGGGCTGAAATATTCTGTGGTGATGGGAACTTGTTTCTTCCACTACCCATTTAACAGTGGAAATACTTCTGGCTATTATGTCTCTGCATTACTTTGCAGTTCGTGGAACTTACAGCGAAAGCAGGTGCAAAGAGACAAAACTATACTACTTGCTGCATGAAAGAAAGTATTTCGTGTGTGTCTAAACTACAAGAAATTTTCAAGTTGGCTGCGTGTGTCTGTCCCTTTGGTCAGCAATCATCATCCAAAAAAATAAAAATAAAAAAAAAATGGAATTTTCACAATGTGACAACTTATGGTCTAACTTAAAACCTGTGGTATGTCTTACGATTTTACATGACAGTGGAACGGAGCAAGAAATGATAATTCGTTCTTACCGATAACAGATAGGTGCCGCATCTACGATCAGCATTCTTTTACGAGACACTTACCAAAGATCACACTACAAAACAGATACACACTACACCCTTTGGATTCAGTTAATATATTTTTTGAAGTTAAAACTTCTATAGGTGCATTGGGCGATTTTTAAATGGGTAAAAATCTTATGAGTTTCCGTCAGTGACATGCAATGTTAACAGTATATCCGTTGTGGTCTGGCGGAATGTGGAATGTGGAACGAAAGGTACCTGGTTCGAATCCATATCTCAGCAGAAACTTTCTTAGACCTTTTACGGCACCTAAGCCTCGAGCACAGCTTACTGTGTAATGTGAACTACGCCAGAACGGGTCCGTGGTTCGGGTTCCACTGTGGGTCCTCTGTACCTGGTACACTGCCGGGTAAGGATAAGGCGGCTAAGACAGGGATGGAATGTGCAGCCAATAGGGACCCTGTCACCAGGTCATTACGGCCACAAGGAATTATTATTATTTAGTATATCTGTAGCTATATGACGTATTGCGCGTATGGTATTCATTGTTTTAAGTATTCACTTCTGTCGGCAATGCCGAATCACTGCCAATTGGATTTTGTTTATTATGTAGCTTTGTTTATTTATATTCTTCAGTTAATCAAACCACTACATCATAGATTAACTCCAAACAGTGGAATTTAATTTATGGTAAAGGTTAAAACGGTACTAAATAAATTTTTATGTTTTGCTACTGAATGAAAAGACGAACGCAAGGCAACGCACATGAGGGTCCAATTCTGTTTGTCCTGGCATTACGTGGAAAGTACGGAGTAGATTTGTATTAATTACTAGATTTTCTGGGAATGCCGCGTTGTTGATTTGATAATCTGAGCTGTCCGCTGCCAGTCTACAGCACACGTACATGGCACCGTCACTGCCTTAGGCTACAGGTGAGGGGTGGAGTATTTGTCCGTGTACATTGCCTCCAACGTCACGAAGGTGTTACAATTCCTAACTGTCGGTGTGTCTTCCTGTTTTGTGTCAGTTTGCTAGGAGACTGAGCGGTCTTCTATGCCTGTCGTCGCCATTGCTGTAGCGTCCAAGCGAGTTGACCGCCGGGTTGTTGCATTGCCTGGACAGCCTTCCGTCAAAACCCTTCCAAACCATAACCCTTTTCGATAGGTGCAATGCACCCTCCGCCACACACTTTTAGTGAATCGCGGAGTAATAATAATAATAATAATAATAATATGGCGACGAGTGCAAGCAACGCAAAGGGAAAGCCCGCTACCTTCGTTGAAGTTGTAGGTATTATTTAAAATTTCTGCTGCCTCGTCAAGACTACCACTGATCTCTCCACAGCAGCCCCGTGTCTTCAAATTTTATTTAGTGTCCGGTGTTAATGACCTGAATCAGGTTTGCATTGGATTTACATTTTAAGAACTGAGTATCTGATTTAAGATTTCAGGTATGTGCCAAGATGTTAAGTCTCCATATGGCAGTAAATTAGGATCTCCTTTGAACTTTAAAACTTTTTAAAATGTAATTTGGTTTCACTAAAAATGTTTTTTTCGATTTTAATGGGGTTTTCACAACTAAAAGCCTGACTGATAATCTGTTTATAATTATGTAATCAAATTTCCTCAGTTTGTGAACGAATGCAAAATTTAAATTTTAACAAACTTTAAACAATATAAATTAGGGTGAGATTTCTTAAAATAACAGCTTGCTGACAAACGTATTTCAATAAACCAGAATCTAAATTGTTAGCAAGCAGAGTATAAGGGAGACCGCGGATTGTTGGCTGCAGGGGTACGTAGACACAGTCAATTCAGTTTACGAGTTTACCGTTATAAATTCCCGCCAATCCAAAGGCACGATCCTTCTTTTTCTTTTCACCTGCCACTGTAGTTTCAGATTGATCACCTTGATACCACAACATTTATGGCACAGCGATTGATTTTTGAGTTGCTGAGTAGTTTTGTATGATTCCATATTTGGGGATTCTACCATAACCGTGGCGCCGCAATTTGATGATGGGTTCTGATGTAACTAGACGAGGACAAATAGAAAGTAAAGAATAAATCTTTTTGATATCTCTCTTTGTTCGCGGGTTATCGTGTCTCAAAAGTGAGCAGGTTAAAGTAGTTTTCGGCCTGGATCAGAAAAAAAAAATCTGCCAAAACCACTATATCTATACGGTGGAAATGCACTATAGGTGTTAGGTGTTTTATTTTCTTCCTAACGGTTGTTGTTAGGTTGAAATATGGCTTGGACCAGAGGAAATGTTTCCAAAAGCACAAGGAGCTATACTTATAACTGTTTTTTGACATGCTATATCTCGAAAACTAAGGAAGATATATAAAAAAATTATTCTTTATTTTCGACTTGTTTCGTCAGATCTATAAGAATTTACTATCAGATTGTTGCACCACGACAATAATAGAACTGCCCCATATTTTATTAAATGTTAACTGTAGTGAGTGATCCAGAATAGCATTTGATGCTGTAATTTACTAACACTACATTTTTGTTTGGTTTCGCTTACTTCACGTTTGACCAATATAACGGCAACTTTTATAAACAAGAGTCGGTTTGAGTTAGTTGGCACAGTTAGGAGAGGGGTGATAGGCTACATGTGACTACTTAATCAGATACAGTTTCTGTGGAACTTTTCCATTAAATGTCGACATTTTCACAGACCAAGAGTACATGTACAACTGATAAACGAAATCCATTTAACACTGTAGTGTATCGCTACATTACATAGTAATATTCGCGATATGCTGAGCTCCTGGCTAGCACAGGTGGACAGTTCAAACAAAGAGTGACAGGGCTGCTGTGGTATGCGACCTTGTGGCAGGAACCGAGGAACCGTTAGGGTGTGTGGAGAGAGCACAGTAGACTGCCGGCGGTGGTTGTGTGCTTGGCTAGCCGAGTAGAGGCTAATGTTAGCACGTGATGTTGTGGTGCTCTGTGTTCCATTCGCCTACGAAGTGGATGAGGCAACCAACGGCCAGCAGATGGGTCGTCGCCTAGGAATACCACTGGAAGCCTACCTGGCGCCTTCGGAGAAATGGTAACTGCACAGAGATCTTGATAACCACCCCAAGAAGTGTCGTATTGATAAACCAAACCTACCGCCCTAGAGATTCTCATCGCCCCGATGTGCTTTGTGAAAGGACATCTAACAACCCCTGAGAACTGATATATTGAAACTATTGTATTACACGTGGATTGATTAATTGTTATTGAAAAGAGATTGTTGTAATAAATGTCAATGTCAAACGTACGTGAAACGGTGTTTCTAACCTGTACAGCAAAATCCCAATTCCACTTTTCAATAATTTCATTTAGTAATAATGGTTTTGTCGATAGAATAAACTAAAAGGTAATTATTTTTAAAAAAGAAGAGTACGAGTTGTACGCTTCAACACGCTTTACCCAAATCCAGAACCCAATCGAGATCTCAGCCCGAATTGAATTACATATAGCTAGGAAACAGTTTCGCTGTAGCCTACATCTTGTAATATGTATAATGCATATAAGATGAATTCTGTAATATCAAAGCGGGACGGGCAAGAGATTGGATGATCCAAAGATTCCGTAGGTTACCATTAATGTGTTTGTTGAATGATGGACATCTTGTCATAAAATCCTCAACCTAAGCTAAGTTTCGACTCGTAAGCCTAAGCCCTGAAGATATTAGGCCATTCAAGAAAGCAGGAGCAAAGAAACAAACAAATAAAAGAAAAAAAGCATCATAATTTTAATGGATTCGCCAAATCTGAAAGTACCAATAAAATGGAAAAAGAGATCAATCTGAAAAGAAAAGGGAGAGTAAATTGGAAAAGGTCACTAAAAATACGAGAAATATTGAGACCAAGAGAAGGTTGTTGCTTCGTTAGGAAATAAATCTCAGACCCAAAAAGATTATCGAAAAGATAGCTCAGATGAACAGGAATTATTTTTCCTGGTGTGCGTTGAAATTATTCAAAAAGTAAATCAAGCACAGTTTGTAAGCTTTGGACTTATGAGGCTTCGCAGATGGAATACCTGGTTTTAGATGTGTGATAATTGTAATTCGGATGATGCTGTTTAATAAATTAAAATGGTATTGAATTAGCCTATAAATTTTGCATATGTTTAATCGTTTCGTAAAAGATACATTTTTCCTAAGTGTGAGTAAGCAATTAGCCCCACCACTGTGCAAGGTGTTGCTGAGAAATGTTTCTTAGAGTTTCAAATATTCAAAATAGATGTGTTTTAATATCTTTTCAGCGTAAACAAATAAATGTACTTTAAAAGGGCATCTAAACATTTTTGAAAACATTTACTGAAAAATATATAAAAATAACAAACTAAAACTATATCCATTTTGCCCCGGATATAGATTTTGCATATAGATTTATGCCTCGTCGATGTTGAGGTTAGGGGCAAGGTAGAGGTAGGAATTTGGCCATGACCTTTTGACGGAACCATGACGGCATTTCGGGGAACGATGAAAAACCAAACTATAGGCTTAAGTTCTTTTACATTGGTTTAAAATTGATAGCGGCGGGTGGAATTTGTATAGCAGTTAGTTTTGCTATATGAACTTGCTAAAAAATAAAATAACAGGAGACCTAACTATATATTCAAATAAAGTTGAAATAACTTTAAATTTCCAGTAAAGAATATCGACACTGTTTAATATAAATAAGGAATGAGTAGGGAAATGTTGTTTTGGTTAATATATTTTGTGCCTGTTATGATGTTGATCACCAGAAAACTTTTTTTAACCAGTGCAGATAGATTTTTGGTGAAAGTAAGTTTAATGCTAATATTTTTAATCTTTTTCTAGTACTGGTATACTGCTGGTATCAGACGTGATATACGCAGCTCATACGTACCTATTTTTTTATATTCAATTTAACATGCATAAAAGGGTCTCGCCGGGATGGTTCTTTGAGAAGGACATGGCTGAATTCCTTCTCGCATCTAATGACCTAAATGTTGACGAGGCGTTAAGCCATAAGGAAAAAAAAAAAATACTTTGGTTCATTTGCCTTCTCGATATCCCAGCTGATGCTCTGGTAGCAGGTTGTGTTACTACACATACCACTTTACTTAACGTTTAATCAATTTTTCCAGCTCTTTAAAGGGGCACCATGAAAGAGTTATAGGGTGGTAAGAAGCTGCGAGCTGAGTATCCATTTCCGGTTTGAGAAGTGCAACTATTCTTATTGATTTTACATGCATAGCTTTTGTTAACTGGCCGCTGCTTTCTCGCAGGTGAATAAAGAACAGCACGTTATAAAAATTTTGTGTTGTATTAGATAATTTCACAGAAAAAGGTCAGAAATAATTAAGATTTTAAAGTTTTTTGATCAAAATATCCCCTGGGTTAAAGAACATCGGTACCTGGGTATATTACTGGATAACAAATTACTTTTAGACAACATATTATGGATAGGAAACCAAAAGGACTAGCAATTATTTCCAACCTTTCACCAGTATTACGAAGCAGCAACCTACAGTTTAATACACAAATAAGAATATACAAATCGGTTATTCTCCCATTTTTAATGTACGCATGCCAGATATGGGGCCTGGCAAGCCAAACCAATCTACAACAAATCCAGCTACTCCAGAACAGATGTCTAAGAATGATCCTAAACGCACCCAGATATACACCAATAGAAACTCTACATAACGATACAAATCTTCCCTTAATTAATACCGAAATATTTAACCTAACAGAAAAATTCCACCAGAAATTGAACGACGCCAGAGACGAAAGAACTGAGTCGATTGGAACGGTAATGCCGAGACGTTGGCATAAGTATAAAGTTCCCCTCAGTATTCTATACCAGCCATCATAGAGCAGCACAGTACGTGAACTCCGCAGGGGTTTTTTCACCATTAAGACCATCCTAGATGGTCATAGCCCTGGTTTTTCCCCTGAAAGTGAAATTAAAAGTGTCCCAAAAAATAAACACCCTATCCTAACACCTAGAAGTTATACTACCGAAGGTAGTGGGACTTCAATCACAGCCGCAAAGGCAGCGAAAAAAAAAGATACTTTCAACATTTATGTTGCTTATTTCTTTCGATTCCAAGTTTTTTATTACCCGACCTCAGATTTGAAAACATAAACTTTTTTTCTGACTGAGGAATATGTAAATAACGTTAAATGTATATGATATCATCATTATCGTTGGTAGTGTTGCCAACTTAGTGGATTTTCCCCTAAAACTGGTGGTTTCAACCCTCATTTTAGTGGAGAAATATTGTATTTAGTGGTTCAGTAGAATTCAGTTTCAATTATTGAAATGATAATAACTCAACCACTTACCTGTTATGAAATATATTTCTCCGTTATTTCAGGAGTACTGACTTTCACTGTGTTTGGAAACACTCAAGTTGAATGAGTTTTTATGTTATTTCACATTCAAAGGGTACAATGACAGCTGTCACTTTATTGGTTTAGAGCCTTTACATTGCTTAATTGAACTGACTATTATTGAGTAAGGTTGCTAAGAAATTGAACAAGCATTTACTCACAACAAAGAAAATCTAATTGACCTAAATATTTCAGTTCAATAAAAGTGCAGAATTCATAGCCAACAGTCGATGATCACACTCGTAAATGAAAGCAGGTATTCGAATGTTCGTCAATAAATTCAATTTCGATGATCAGTAGCAACAAATTCATTTACTGGACTGGAATGAGACAAAAGATAGAAAAAAATGGTATGAAGTGTTGCTTTTCAAAGATACTCTAGGAGACCCTAGATTTGCAGAATATATTACTTTTGTAATTTCTCTTGATACTGCCGCATTCAAATGCCGTTGTTGAAATACTATTTAGCTGTAAGAATGTAATAATAATAATAATAATAAATTATAAATACGGTAAAATCAACAGGGTCCCATACTTTAAATACCTCGGAGAATTCATCGAACCGACAGGCCTTGAGAAAATCTAACAGCAAAATTGCCTCCAAAAAGTAAAAAAAGCATTAGGGTTAGATCAAAATCTCTACAACAAAAAAATCTATGTCAAGACAGACGAAAATTCGGCATTCCAACACAGTCATAAAACCAACAGTCCTCTATGCAAGTGAAACATTAACACTTAGCAGAAAACATGACCTTGAAGAAATTAAAAAATTGGAGAGCAAAATCATTAGAAAAATTCTAGGAGCAAGACTCACTAAAGATGGTTACAGACTACAATCAATCAAAACAACAGAAAAGTATTTAAACATCGAAATTGACATCAAGAAAAGGCGAATGAAATTCTTTGCTCACCTTAAGAGATTACAAGAAAGTCGATTGACAAAAAAGATAATAGATTATGTAAGTTCACTTAAAAATCCAACACAACACCTTGGCTGAATGAAATTCGGAAGGATCTTAAAAGTGCAAGCATAGGAGCAACAGACATCTTAGAAAGAGTCATTTTCAGACACAAAGTAGACAAATGGGAAATTATAACTGAGCAACCAAAACAAAAACAATACAGACCAAAGTCTCGGAAAGAATGAACGAAGAAAACTTGATTTGATCATTTGCTTACCGTCTTCCATTTATTGGGAGAATTCGCTAATAATAATAATAATCAAACAGATGAGTAGAATGAACTTAAATCTTTTAACTGCAATATTAAGAGTACACTGGGGTTTGAGGTTGGTAGTAAAATGTTGCAATGACTAAAATACCTACAAACATTATAAAACAACCTGCTACCAAAAAATTGTATCAGTCTGGAACTGATGATGATGGTGCAAACAAAAATGATTTATCTGAAGAAGACGATTCAATATAAATATGTAATAGCAGTTGATTAATTAATTGGTTGATAATTCGTTGATTTATTAATTACATGTGTTTTTATTGATTATTTATACAGAAATTAAATGTGTAATACGTAATAATAAAGGTTACTTTCACCAGTATACCAATCATTACCTTTCATATTAATAAAACATTTGTTTAGTGGAAAATGTAGGGATTGTGAGAGTAGCGCCGCTTTTTGTTAGTGGTTTTCTGGTGGTCTGGGAAGTTGAATCTGGTGGAGAGCTAGTTTAACTGTTGGCAACACTAATCGTTGGGACCATCCAGTTTCCGGTGTAGTTAATCGAGCCTTCTTCTGTCTTGGTAGACGATCGTTCCACTGTCTCCTATCCAGAAAAGTTTCTCTGTCTGTAATATATTCCCAATTACAGCCTCTTCTCTCTATATCCTCCTTCAGTTGGTCTGTCCATCGTCTTCTTGATCTTTCCACTGGTGTTTGCCCACTATCTTTTTTTCTAAATAACATTGGTAGTCTTGTACTATCCATTCTCTTGACAAGCCAAAACCACTTAAGTCTTGATAACCAAAGTCAAGAAGTCATATATACGATATATGGACATTTATTCCCGTTATTTGTGGTTTTATAGTGCCTAAAAATGACTAAATTGTCGTTAGGATTCATTTTTGACTATTTTACGTAAATTACTTTGGAGTATAAGAAAACGTTTACCAATCAGAAAAACGCTACGTCTACGGTGTCATTGTCGCTCGGTACCTATTCGCACAGAGGCTGTAGGTAGATGTGTTTTCGTAAAGCACCAGTATGTCCAAGGTACCGATCTCCATTTCGTCTATAATTAGGTAGTGGATTAAAAAGTTTCCCAATCTCTAAACGAATGGGAACATTATACCTTGCACCATGAGTGACAAGTAGATCAGTAAAATGGAACAGTGTGTTGAAAAATTCCCACCATTATATTAATAATATGCTTTAACAGTGCAATTCCCTTGTTTGTCAAGTTTTTAATGAAACTAGGAACGGCTTTCTAATACAGTATCGCAAAAGTGAGCACTTATGGTCTGGTAGCCCTGATATTGTGCCTATGTGCGCCTACTACTGCGAAACTTTTAACTTAATATTTTAAAAGACTGTATTTACATCAGAATAACATTAAACTAAAAAAAAAAATCTGTAAATTGAACATTTCGCACTTACAGAACTACATTGGTAACAATCTAAAATGAACAAGTTCATTTTAAATATATACAAGTATGTGCTTCGGTTTGGTAATTTAAAATAAATGCAGTATGTTTGTTAAATGATTGCTGCCGTCAAATTACCGAAGATATGTTGCCCTTTCTTCCTCCATATAAACTGTCTTGCTATGCCATGAACCGATTGGTTGAACTTATACGTCTTGAATTATTAGAGTGAATAATTTGTTTCCATTGTTAAGAAATATATTGGAAATATAAATATTTCTTCTGCGCATCTATATCTATAAAAAAAGGATAAATTTGTGATATAAAAACTCGGAGACTACGAAGCAGATTTCGATGTGATTTTCACCGTTCTAAAGATTAGAATCTCAATTCAGTTGTTTGGCATGTCTTATGTTTCAACGTTACATAACGTAGGAGCATTAAATGAAATTCTGAACGTATTGTGACAAATCCCGAAGATGGAAGGATAAGATGTTGCATACTTCGCACTAAACACACAACTATAATGTCTCTGACCATAGCCTTTAGAGAAAGCAATTTACAATTATAACTATTCTTGCGCAGTAAATAAAACCTGAAATATTGTTTCCTTTAGTTCGGAATATTTAGTTTTTAAACGACATAGATGGCCGTATTGAATGGGAGAACTAATAACGAAAAAAAAAAAAGAATTCTTTGATCTCAATCTCTGCCAGCATTACCACATTTTTGTAACTGCTTAACGTCTCTTAACAGCGAGGTCTTTAGAGACGGGAAAGGATGGAGGGGGGGGGGCAAGGAATGGGAAGGCATTTGGCCATGGCCTTTTGAAGGAAGCATCCCGGCATTTGCCTGGAGTGATTTGGGAAACCATGGAAAACCCAACTCTGGATGCCCGGACGGGGATTCGAACCGCCGTCCTCACGAATGCGAGGCCAGAACGCTAACCGTTACACCACCACTGTAGGTGGCACTACTACAATGTCCCTGGCTATCATCTTTAATGTTGTATTCACTATAAAAAGTTGCCGCAATTTTTAAAACCCTGAAACAAATTGAAAGTAAAGAATATTTTTTCAGGTACGGAAGATATTTTAATTTTGAATCCCAGTGCCAGATGAAGTACCATAAGTATAAATTTTATCTCCAGCAGCAGATGAGTAAGCATATGGAGACATATCTAATCTCGGTCAAAATCGATTCCACAGTTTTCAGCTAATACTAGATTATTTGTAAAATAATACATACGTCAAATTTTAACTTTGACTCAAAACTTGCAGATTCTGGAAATCCATTGAAAATCTGAATTTTCTGTACGATGTCGGAATAAACAAATACATTCAAGATATACTTCTAATTTTTATGTATTAATGCGCGTAAGGTCAATGTTTGGATTTTCGAGCAGTAACATTAGCTGTAATTAGATTGAAATGTAACCTGGACTAAAATGAAAACTGACATTTCGTGTCAAAGCATCCAAACCACCCCATTCTTAAACTGAGCTGCTAAATCACCGCTTAGTTTAGTACCGAAAATGGCCGGTACGAAATCAACGAAGCTTGGTAAGTATGAATCTTTTTGGACGAATAAAAATATAGTTAAATCAACTTCAACCCACTCCTTTCAAAGTAAGGTGCGGGTGAATC